>CAUYUJ010015471.1:339498-521998 GCA_963575745.1 Prorocentrum cordatum | reverse complement strand
AGAGAGAGAGAGACAGATAGATCAAGACTGGGAGGGAGTTCGAGGGTGCGCGCGACGAGGAGTGGGGACGCCCCTTCAAAGCTGGAGGAAGCCTGCCAGACAGCCAACGGGCGTACTGGTATTACGGGAATCGCCTCTGGCGTGGACCGCTGGTTCTGCGGCAAAGCGTTGCTTTTTTGCTCTGACCAAGGGGCACGGGTCCCATTCCGGACCTCGCCGCTGGATTCCCGGAAAACGCATTGCTTCGAGACCAAGACGGCCCAAGAGGTCTCCAAGACGGCGACAGATCACCCCAAGCACCCCTCAGACGGCACAAGAGAGACCCAACAGCCTTCCGCCCCAAGAGGCCCCTAGGAGGCCCTAAGAGGCCCAAAAGGGGCCCCCAAACGGCCCCAAAATGGCACCCAAGAGGCCCGAAAGAGGACCCAAAACGCACTCTACGAGGCTTGTGTTATTCCAGGGGGCATTGACCTAATGTCACCCGTTTTGAGGTGACCGACAGGCCACCAGGATGCCCCAACATAGCCCCAGGCGGACCCAACAGCCCCTAGAGTAGCCTTACAAGATCACGGGGGCCCCTATCTTCTTCGACGTCCTTATCATCGGGTTCCTAACCGTCCTTGTTCGTCGTCGTCGTCCTTCTTCTCCTTCTCCTCCTGAGCCCAATTCACAAATTCAGCGCTCCCTGTTCTTGTCAGATCAGGTTCTACCGCACACCAACGTGCCGAGACCAGGGTAGCGGATTCATGGCTCTCGTGTTTTTTTGGCTCCCAGTGAAGGGAGCAGTTTTCCTGAGCAAGCGTGCTTCGGTTGTGTGGCATACCACTGGCCAAGGCGCCAGGGGGGGTATATACACGCAGTGCACGTTCCTGGCAGAGTTTGTTTTCGGCGTGTGGGGCTCCCGCTCCTTCGGGTTGCCGGCTGGGCTTCGTTTCCCTTTGCCAGGCTTTGTTCCCCTCTGCCCTCTCATTCCGCTTCCCTCCTCTCTTTGCGTTTTCGCGGTGTTGGCTCTACAGACTTGACAGTTTGGGCCACTGGGGCTACACACACGCAACGTTGTCGCCAGCTCTCCCAAGCCACGGTTCGATGCATTGACTTGGCTAGTGTAGTTCAATCTCGCTTGGCGTATTCCCGCGTCCTTTGGTGCATGCTATATTGGGGCAGGACCTCCTCTTGAGCAAGAGTCGCCCCGAGCCCATCCGAAAGAACACGTGACAGAGCAATCCCATGGAGATTACAGAGTGAGAGGGAGGGTGGGAGGCGGAGAGGGAGGGAGAGAGATAGAGAAGAGAGAGAGAGAGAGAGACAGAGAAGAGAGAGAGGGAGAAAAACGAAACAAGAAAGCGGGGCATTAAAGGCGGAAGCTGAGGATGAGGAGGAGAGGGAGGAAGGTGAAGGAACATGGAGGAAGAGGAGTAGAAGAAAGGGAGCGAGAGCGAGAAACAGACAGCGAGAGAGAGAGAGAGAGAGCGAGCCCAGGCTCTCCGGCGAGGGGCGCCTGAAGATCGGCCTCGTGGCCGACCAGAGCGTGAACAGGGCACTCCGCGACCTGGTCGCGAGCGAGGGCCTCGCAGCGCTGTGGCGGGGCAACGCCCGCGGCCCGGCAACGCCACTTGCGTGCGCGCGCGATCGCGGCCAGCTGCCCCCCCCCTCCCAAAACTCATCCAACTCGTCCCGCCTCCCCACAACTCTTTGGGGGCCTCCGAACGGTGTGGTGACCACGCCGCTCACCAGCCTGGAGCATGCCCCGACGGCGGCTTCGCGTCGTCTCGACCAGCAGCGACCCGAGCACTGGCGTTCAAGGTTGAACGCCGCCAGAGGCCCCGAATCGGCCGGTATCGAATGACCTGCGCCGTCAGAATGCTGCCAATCGTTCGAGGTTGAACGATACACGCGGTGTCAGAAACCAGCGCTGATGGCAGTCGCAAAACGAACCCGCGGAATCCTGGATGATTGGTATCGCCTCATTTCGATGCCGATCTCAGGGGTTCCCTGAGTTTCTAAGGGCGCACCCCTAAGATTGTCATCGCCTCTTGGTTGGTCGATCCGAGGGATCGGGATGTTTCCGAGACTGCTTAACTGCGTGGTGAGCCAGTGAGGATTCGGGATCACCGCGCAGTCTCAGGACTTGGGTTGTTCTCTGAGGGTGTCTCGGACGACTGGGGCCTCCATGGACACTGAACCGTGTGGTGTCGGACCGCGCGGTGAGGTCGTTGGGGGTTTAGAGGTTACAGCGCGGTCCGTCACAAGATGGTTTTTGGGACCCTGAACCCTCCCGCAACTCTGCAACGGCTCTCCTCGGCGTCCGAAGCGGACAAGGGGCGAGTTATCTGGATCTGGCGACAGAGAGAGAGAGGGAGAGAGATCGCAACCATTCGAGCGACGGGACGTCCAGGCCCCCGGGCCGCAGGTGCCCAGCAGGCCTTCTCGCAAAGCGGGAGGCGCCGCACATGGAACAAGGAGCTGGCGGACAAAGCATGCCCCCCCTCGAGAGCACGAGGTCGGAAGCCGTGACAACGCAGGCTCTGGATGATACGAAATGGAGAGAACATATATCACTCAGCTGCAGTCGCGGCTCGCACCAAGCAGGGATGGTCACCTAACGCCTTCGACAACACCCAGTCTTATACAACCCTCAGTGCGCATGCGCGCACACTGTGTGCACCACTGGATTTCCTACGCAGCTGCTGCTATACTGCTTCTGTCTACTGCTGCACGGGCATGCCGTGGCAACCGAAACGGTCCCGTTCTACAGCAGCGTCGACGCCAGCATTTGCCCACGCCGGAACTTACGCCGGCACCAGCGCCAGCACCTACACCGTAGTCGACGCCAGCATTGACGCCAGTACCGGCGCCTACTGCAGCATCGACGCAAGCATCGTGGACAGCGTCACGGGCTGCACCGATATCAGGACCAGCGCCGGCGCCTACACCAGCATTCCCTCTCCCTCCACCTCCTCCTCTTCCTCCTCCTGGTACCAACTCCGGCGCCTGCGTTGGCACCAGCGCCAGCGCGTATTCCAGCATCGACGCCAGCACCGACGCCGACGCGACGTTGAGCAGCATGGCGACGGAGCTAGATTTGCTCGCCCGTGCTCCTCTGAAGGGCATGCCGCCCTCCTCCCTCCTCCCTCCTCCTCCCTCCTCCTCCTCCTCTTCCTCCTTCTCCTCCTCGTCCTCCTTCTCTTCCTCCACCTCCTCCTCCTCGTCCTCCTCCTCTCCTCCCCCCTCCCTCCCCCTCCTCCAGCCGCCGTCTGGCTTAAGGGCTTCGGGTGCGGTTCCCAGGGAACCGCGAGCCCCACAGGACGTCGGTCACGCGCTGGCCCCCGCGCGCGCCGCGATAGCGGCGGCCAGCCGTCCCCGCCGCGCGCCGTCAGGCCCCAGCGGGCCGTGCCACGGCGCGCGGCAGCCGGGCGCTCAGGCCTCCTGAGCCCGCTTGGCACCGCAGAGCCCGCCTGGCCCGCAGCCAGGCACGGACTCTACTCCGCGTTCGTTCTGCAGTACGACTTCTTCGTCTTCAGCACTCTGCCATGGGGCCGCCATGGGCGCGGTCCCCGTTCCGCGCGCGCCGAGGCGCTGCGGCCCGCGAGGCATGGTTCTGCCAAAAGTGTGGTGCTCGCAATACCGGGCGCTGGTGTGGTGTATGCTATCCGTCCTCGCCTTCTCCTCGTTCGACGTCGGCCCCGTCAGGGCCCGAGGACAACAAGCAGGCGCCGCACCCTCCTGGCCAGAGCCAAGGCACACCAGAGCAGCCTCAGACCCGCGGAGCCTCCAGGCCGCCGCCCGCGGGTCACGCTGCCCCGACCAAGATCGCCTCCATGGAAGTTGCCAGGGCACACCCCATGTGGGTCGACCCTCCCGCTGCGGCGGCGGAGAGGGCAAAGCACCGTGCTGCCCTGAAGGAGGCAGTGTCAGCGCTGGAGAAGCGCATCGTGGCTCAGAAGACCCTGCACGCCGAGAGCCCCCAGCTGGCGCCGCTGGAGCTCGAGCTGAGCGTCTTGCAGTTCATGTACCTGTTCGCTTACCCAGCCAAGGAGCGGGCGGCGAACCAGCGCTCCTACGTCGAGCGCGCCGAGCGCCGCCTCGAGCAGGCCGAGGTCGAGGAGACCAAGGCCGCCACGGCTCTGCAGGCTGCCACTGTCCATCGCCAGGCGCTCGCCGCCGACCTGGAGCAGGCCAGAGCGGCGCTGGGCAAGTTCGAGGAGCTCGCGGAGCAGGAGATCAAGCAGGTGGCCTTCGCGGGGCCGGAGGCTGCGCCGTTTGCTCATACAGGTGCCTCCCCATTCAGAGAGGCTACACAATCCAGTGCCTCTCCAGCGACGACTACGTCGCCAGCAATACCACAGGTCATCGCCGACTTGCAGAAGTCCCAGTCCGACCTGGTCGCCGACTTCTCGACGCTGGCGGCCACCATGGCCCAGATCCAGGGCAGCCTGGCCCTCATGACGGGAGCCGCTGCTGCTGCCACGCCTCGCCCTGCGGCAGCTGCAGGCCTCGGGCCAGCGCCTCCTGCTGCCGCTGCGCCCGCCGCCGCAGTCCCACCAGACCTGCCCTCTGGCGTCGAGGCCGCTGGCGGCGATGGCAGGGGCGGGAGGGCCAAGGCGATGGCGGCGGCAGCCATGTCAGCAGCTGTGGACAAGGCTGCCAAGAAGAAGGCGGCGTGGCAGCGTGCCGTCGCCAACGCGCCCGGGAAGGTCGCCCTCGGGTCCGCTCTAGGACGTTTTGCTGCGACTGCGGGGTCTGGCGACGAGGAGCTCTGCGAGCCGCCCTACAAGTCCCAGCGCCTCCCAGCCGACGGGATTCCCGTCGAGGAGTTCGCCGACTCGGACGAGATGCAGGACGCCGACGTGGGCGACGCCATCGGCCTGCCCACCCAGTCTTTTCGCTAGCCCGACGGGGGACACAGCAGGCAGAGACAGGCCGTGGGCTGTCAACTGCCCCTCCCGATGTCCCACCACCGTCCCCCCATCCGGGCTATCCTGGTGTCCCGGCTCCTCCTGCTGAAGCTGGGGCCTCTCAACTAGGGGTTCGTGGGTGCTCCCACAGCCCCTCCCCACGGCACAGGAAATGGGTCACACCACAATGTCTGTTTAGTCCCTGGTCTCAGGATCTCTGCAGGCATACCCATGTGTTTGCCAAGTAGCGGCCTTCGACTACGGTGAACGAGTTCCCGCTGCTCAGCTCATCTGGAGACTTGGGCGAAGTGGTTCGTATCCATATGTATACTGATGGCTCTGGAGGTGCCTCTCGAGATTCCGTGCATGGGCCTCCTGCATGGTCGTTCGCTGTCTTGTACTACGACGCCTTTGATCGAGGGTATCTGGCTGGGTTTCTGGGAGGCTCTCTGGATCCAGACGCTGCCCCCCATTGTGTTGCACCTTTGGTCGCTGAGATTGTGGCGGCCCAATGGGCCCTAGCTTGGCTATTACAATCGGGGTGCTGTCTCTGGGATGTTCCTGTCACGGTATTCGGCGATTGCTTAGAAGCTCTCACAGTTGCCTCTGGAGGCGCCCTGGCTCAGTCGTGGATGTATTATCGGGAGGCTTTGGATTCTCTGGCCAAGGTTGTGCGCGCCCTGGTTCCGGATTTGTCTTGGGAACATATCGAGGGCCACGTTGGTCATCCCTGGAACGAGCTGGTGGACACTGTCGCTCACCTGGCTTCTACTGGGCACCCCCAGCTTCCTGCGCCCGACAGCTCGTGGAGGGCCAGCTTATCGCCTGCCTCGACTCTGCGATGGGCTTGGCTATTCTTGTCTTCTCCAGAGGTTCAATCACAGTACCCGCCGTTCGGAGGATCCGACATGCCAGAGTTCATTCCTGACGCTGATCCTGCCAACATCCTTAGAAACATGTTAGGTGCCGCCTCAGTGCAGGCTGCCCCTGTCGATGGTGCTCAGCAGTCTTCCCCCCTTTGGTTTGCATCTGCTAACGTGCTCGCGTTTGACTCGCAGGCCTCTGTTCACGCCAAGGCATGTCGCAAGACTGGGCTGCACATGCCGGGCAGGATGCGCCATCTTGGGGACATGTTTGCCAGACATGGGTTGTTTTTGGTAGGCGCTCAGGAGACCAGATACCCTCGCAGTGGCGTGTCCAAGGTAGGCCAGTATCATGTCATTCATGCGCAGTGTTTGCCTTCAGGGAAGTACGGATGCTCTTTGTGGGTCAATATTGCTGTCCCTCTTCTCCCTGGTGTGCGCGCGCTGCCGTCCCACTGCAGGGTCTTGTTCGCTGCGCCACGCCTGCTAGTCGTAGCTATCGCTGTGAAGCAATTTCGAATTGATGTCGTGGCCGGGCATGCACCTCACAGCAAGACACCTCCGGAACTCATCCGTCAATGGTGGAGTCGCTGTTTTGATATTGTTTCCCGTGTTCGGTCTCCTGACGCTGAGCTGGTAGGCCTTCTTGATGCTAATGCTCGTCTGGGGTCCATCATCTCTCGGCACGTGGGCTCTGTTGCAGCAGCTCGGGAAAACCTTCCAGGGCATTATTTCCATCAGCACTTGCGTAAGCTTAATCTGTGGGCGCCTTCTACGTTCCTGGAGTCTGGTCAGGTTTCTGCCAGCACATGGTTTCCTCCTGGACGGTCCGGCAGTTTGGGGCATCGTCTGGACTACGTGGTATGTTCTTTCGGATGTCAGGTTCTCAAGCAGCGTGTCTTGGATGAGGTTGACTTGTCGATCAACGTGCTTGACCATGTTCCAGCAGCTGTCTTGGCGTGCATGCCCGTTGCAGGTAAGTGTCTCAAGGGTTCCCGCGCTCACAAGGTCAAGTGTGATCCTGCCCTGTTCGAGGACCCTGTAGCACGTGCCAACTTCTCGGCGGCGTTGAACAGATGCCCTGGTGTGTCTTTTCAGGCCCCTCCTTCCGAGCATTTTCAGGCCTTGGCTGGACACCTGAAGGTTTCCCTGGAAGAAGCGCCCTCTACTCGGTCGACTTCTCGTGGCCGTGCCCCTCGCCAACCCTGGGTTTCTATTGGGTCCTTGGAGGCCATGGACAGGAGAGTGCAGTTACTTCGAGACTTTCGCAAGCTACACGTCTATATGACTCGTCAGAAGTTGGCCATTCTGCTACACGTCTGGGCTTTACCATTCAGGGGCACGTGGTATTGCCACCGCCTCAACCGCCTCCGCGTTGCCGCTCGGCGCATGCGCCTGCCGCATCAAGTTTGGCTTTGCCAACTCCGATCGTCTCATCGGGTTCTCCGATCGATCGTGCAGGCCCTCAGCGAGGTGCTCGACACTGCCCGTCAGCTAAGGCTTCGTCGCACTAAGGGTCGGCTTTGGCAGGCTCCATCTCTTATTGTGGATTTGCTTGCCCGGCTGGGTGGTAGTTTCGATGTCTTCTGTGGCTATATTACTGGAGTTGATTCAACCAGTGCAGTCTTCCACGTATCTGATCCATCTGGTGTTGATTCTTACGTCTCGGGTACTTCGGCTGGGCTTGCTCATTGTTGGAGTGCCGCGTCGCGGGTTGCAGCTCTCTCTTGGGGTCTTCGCACGATCGGCATGAATTGCCATGCGGCAGTGGTCAGTTATCACGTCAAGCAGGATGCTAAGCAGCACACGTCTGACTTGGCGGCGGAGGTTTCGAGCGCCTGGTCCAGGCGTGATTTCAAGATTGCGTTTGCGAAGCTCCGTGCCATGGGGGCCTGCTCTCGCCGCAAGAAGTCATTTCGCCCGCACCCTCTGCTCCATGGGCATGACGGTCAACCTCTTCGTGATTTTATTGTTGTTGCAGACTCTTGGGTTGAGCATTCTGGTCAGGTTGAAGCTGCGCCCGTCATCCCCTTCTCGGATCTTGACTGGTTCTTTCACCATCTTCCTCGCCTCTCTCCCGACGTGCTCACGAACGCCCCCATGACGGTGGGCGAAATCCCGTCACTCGGCCAGCTGGAGACCTCGTATAGGCGCGCCAGAGACACTGCGGCGGGCCCGGATGGATTCTCAGGAAAGGTCGTGTCTTCGTTTGCTGCTGAACTCGCACGTTATTTGCACCCGCTTTGCGTGAAAGCCACTGTTCGTGTTTGCGAGCCCATCCAGTGGAAGGGGGGGTTCTACTGGTCGCTGTTCAAGTCTGGCTCTGCCTCTCAGCGATCGAGCTATCGCTCTATTCTGGGGTCGTCTCAGTTTGGTAAGCGGTTTCGGAGCATCACTCGTGCGGACACCCTCCAGGTCTTGGCCTCGGTCGCTGGCGATCGACAATTTGGGGGCTTGCCTGGCCGTGGGACCGAGCATGGGGCCCTGGAGTTGAGGCTTTTTTTTCAGCAGCTGGCCGAATCTAGAAGGGCTTCGGTTTTACTCATGTTCCAGGATGTCGTGCAGGCCTACTACAAATGTGTTCGTGAGTTGGTTATGCGCACTCCCAGCGACGATGCATCGTTAGCCGTGCTGCTGCGGGCCTGTGGTCTGCCTCCAGAGGCCACGCAAGAGCCACAGGAGTATATCGCCAGCAACCCTCCCATGATGGAACCCAGCGGACTGTCCCCCCTTCGGCGTGCTCAGGTCGCCGATGCCGATGCTCCCTCTTGGTTTTACGTCCAGGATGCGACCGCGATCGCCTTCCCCCAGCGTGGGTCGGGCCCCGGGCAGCAACTTGGCGATGTCGTAGTTAACTTTGTGATGTCATCTACTATGCAGCTTGTTCGTGACAGGCTTTTACCTCTGGGCATTGTCTTGCGTTTACATACTGCTGCACACGCGCCCATGGCCGAGAATGGACAGGCATCATCTGAACATCGTGGCCCCGTGCATCAGTCTCATAGCATGGGGGACTGGCTGAGCAGTTGCTTACTCTGGGTCCACTGCTTGCTGCCGAGATTGCCGATGCTTTTGCTGCTCGGGGGTTCCGGCTCAACACCAAGGTTGGAAAGTCGTCCATGCTGTTCCAGTTCAGAGGTCCTGGGTCCACCAAGGCCAGAAAGCAGCTCTGGGAGACACTTGGTGGCGTCTTCACTGTTCCGACCCAGTTTTCAGGAACTTTGGAGGTGCATGCTGTGCATCAGTACGTACATCTTGGGACGACTCAGGATGACTATTGCCCCATGGGCCCGGAGCTGGCTCACCGCACGCGGTCGTGCGCGAGCGTGTGGCTTTGCTTGCGCAAGCGCATCTTTCGCCAGCCCAGCATCGACCCCTCTGTCGCCACTGTCCTGCTCGACTCGTTGGTGACCTCTGGGAAGCTTTTTCAGGCAGGTACTTGGGGTTTCTTGTCTGATGCGCAAGTCCGTGGTCTCGAGGATGACGTTATTCGGTATTATCGTGCCATCTCCAAGCAGCCACGGAGAGACGGCTCAGCTGCCAACAACCTGGCTGTTCTCGGGGAGGTTCTGAAGCCGCCTGTCCCTGCCTTGCTCAGTGCTCAACGTCTTCGACTGTTTGGGCGACTACTGGTCTCTGGTCCTCCTCATCTCCTCGCTCTTGCTGCTCTGCGTCGTCAGGAGTAATTCCGTTCTTGGGGGCATCAGGTTTTGAGCGATCTGCAGTGGGTCCGCCTGTTCCACTCTAGGAAGCACGATATGCCGGACCCCCACGATGACCTCGGGGCTTGGGAGGTGCTGATTCGTCAGTCGGCCTCGTCCTGGAAACGCATCATCCGGGATTCCCTGGAGTCGCACGCCCGTCATGTTCAGTTGTGTGCCCTGTGTGCTACCGCGGAGCGGGTGACTTTCGATATCATGCGGGACGCTGGGGTGCCCTTTGCCATTAGTGATCCAGAGCACCCCCTTCGGAAAGCTGAGGATGAGTCGTGCAAAGTCTGGTCTTGCCCGTGGTGTCAAGAACCTTTCGGCCGTGCCAGAGCGCTTCGCTCACACTGTTCGTCGCCATCACTCTCGTGTTGCTCTCGTACGTCGTTTCTTGGGCGCCGACCACACTTGCTGTGCATGTCATATGCGTTTCAGCCACCGATCTGCCTTGGCTAATCATGTTTCCTTTGATTCCCCTAAGTGCGCTCTTGGTTTACTGTGGTTGGGTCAACAGGAACCACAAGCTCGGGTGGATGAGCTCAATGCCCTCGAATCGGCCCGCCGCGCCGAGCAGCGCCGATCTGGGCTGGGACGTTGGCGCGTCGCGGTCCCGGCCTCCAGGCAGGCTGGCTCGGCCCCCCCGGAACTCCAAGCAGTGTTGCAGCAGTTATCTCACGACGATGCTAGGGACGTTCTCCTGGAATCTGACTATGCATTAGATCCGGCATCTACCTGTGTGTTCTTGAGTATTTTCTCTAATGGGCCTCCAGAGCCGTCCACGTGGGCTTCAGATGATCGGTTTTATCCATATCGGCCTCATGATTACACTGGCATAGCATGTACTTCGGTCCCCTTTCGGATTCGACGCCCTGTCTTCTTCGCCCTGCACTTGTTCAGTGGACAACGTCGGCGGGTGACATTCAGTGGCAGTTAGAGCAGCATTACTCGTCTCCAGATGTTGAGCTGTTCATGCTTAGCATAGATATCCCCATCGACCCGATCCGCGGCGACCTCACGCGTGAAGGTTCGATCTTGGAGTGGGCTGAGCATATCAGAGCTCGTAGATTCATCAACACGGGGGGGGGGACCTCCCTGTGAAACCTGGTCCGCGTCCCGTTGGCACGAGGGAGGCCCCCCCCTCAGGTCTTCGGAGTATATTTGGGGAGTTCCATGGGCTACGACTCGGCAGTGTGACCAACTCCGCGTAGGTAGCATGCTGCTTTATGCCCTCGTCCGCCTTATGGCGGAGCACCTCAGAGCTGGGGCAGGGGCCTGGCTTGAGCACCCCGCGCCCGCGGTCTGGGCCCCGCGTGCGCCCACCTCGTTTAGGTGGCCCCCCCTCGTGGCTCTCTCTTCGGCCCCGTGTGCGGCCACTACGGTCTTTGACCAGTGCGAGCACCAGGCTTCTGATATAGACCCTGCCTCTGTTGGGCGTGCCCCCGCTTGTGTAGTTTCTCTCCGCATGCCTGGCTTGCATAACGCATTGCTTTGCACTCCTGGCCAGGGCAAGTGCTCTCACGGTCCCAGGGCCCACATCTGTTTGCTTGGCAAAGACGCGCCTGGTGCTTTTCGCACTGCCTCCCAGAAGGTGTTCCCGCCAGGTATGTGTGCTGCCCTGGCTAGTTCGATTTGGCACAGTGTTCTGGCATTCGCTGAGTCTCCTGACGCCGAGAGTGATCTTGAAGTGTCGCCTATTTCTGAGCAGGTCACGTCTGAGCTTAATGAGTTTTATGTTTCGGCCTGCTCGGAGGATGGACCTCCCGACCCGGCATTACAGCCTGACTATGCTGGGTTCGGTCGTTCCCGTGGTCGTCGTCGGGTCGATCCGGAGAAGGCTCGGTTTCAGGATTCTGCTGCCGAGGACGTGCTTTGTGAGGATTCCGCCCCTGGCCCCGATACTGCTATCGACGCTGCCGACGAGCAGGCTGTTATAGACCAGCTCGTTGGCACCCAGGAGGAGCAAGCCGCTCATTGGGTTTTCGTCTCCTCTCCCCCCCTTCCCTCTCCCCCTCCCCCGCCCTCCCCCCTTCCCCTCTCCGACGCCCAGAGAGCGCGCATTGCCGCCAACAGGGAGGCGGCCCGCCGCCTCCGCGAGGCGCGCCGCCGCCGCGAGGTGGCGCCGTGGGGGGAGGCCCCCCCGCGCCCACCTCTCTTCTCGGAGCCCGCCGTCGGGGGCACGGCGGCCGGGGAGGCAGAGGCGACCGCTGCCCTCCGAGCCTGGCTCGGATAGGCCGGCCCCGCCTGCCCCCCCCCCGTCCTTTCTCAGAAATCCGATTTCAGTCAATCGTCTCGAGCACGCTGACCTCAGCCATACCGCCGTTCGACGACGACGACCCCCTCCTCCTCCTCCTCCTCCTCCTCCACATCCTCCTCCTCCTCCTCCCCCTCCCTTCTCCTCCTCCCTCCCTCCTCCTGCCTCCTCCCTCCTCCCTCTTCTCCTCCTCCTCCACCTCCTCCTCCCCTCCTCCTCCTCCTCCTCCTCCTCCTCCTCCTCCTCCTCCTCCTCCTCACCATCCTCCTCCTCCTCCTCCTCCTCCTCCTCATCCTCCTAGGTCTTTCAATCTCCATTCCAATGTTTCGCCGTCCCACTTGGTTTCAATATGCTGCAGTGTTGCCGGTCGCTCATGGCCTGGCTCCTTTGTTTCGGCAGGAGGCGTTGTGCAGGCTCGCTCTGCTGATTTGCTCTCTCTCTCTCTCTCTTTCCCTCCCTCCTTGCCTTCTCCGCTGCCTTCTCCCTTCTGCCCCTTAGATGAGGCTGTTTTGTGCGGCGTCTCGTCCACGAGAGTTGATCATTCAGTTGGCCAGGGCATTCAAGTTAGCCGGCCTGCTCAATCTGGTGTTCTCTCGCCTGCGCATCGAGTTGCAGGGAAATCCACAGCGCGCGCGGGTTGAATTCATTTTCTGGCTGCCACTCACTCTGTGGATGGTCCCGTCGGGAAAAATATCTGGAAGAAGGGGTGGTGGGATGACCTCTCCCCTGACGTGGTCCGTTTGGACCACGGCTGGAGAAAAGAGCGGGCCTGCGATGAACAGGCCACTGAAGCGCCCGTCTGCGCACCCGTGGCTGTTAGAGACACTAGGTTTAAGCACGCTTTGGCATGCGTGCCTCGGTGTCAGAAAGAGAAAGCGCCGCCTGGGGGCATCCCCCGCAGCGGACCGAGAACAATGGCCGTGGCTGCCATATGCTAATCCAGCGCATGCGGGCAGAGGCAGGCGGCACCGCCCCACCGCGATGTGCAGGGGCCTCTCGTCATGACCTACAGGCAGCAGGGCCCCGCAGCAGCGTCAGTGCAAGCACGGACGCCCCTGGCCCCGCCCAACTCCCCCTCCGACGGCGCCGAGTCCCCGCCAACAAAGGGACCTGGCACGACCAGGGGACGTGCGAGGGCCCTGCCACCCCGCGGCGCAGGAGGGGGTTTACACCCCCCGTGGGGGCCGACCGCGAACAATGCGAATAAGCCCCAGTGCGAAGGAAGCAGGACCCCTGGACAAGCCAGGGGCCATCATGCGACGGAGCATGCATCAGACCATGAAGCAGGTCCCGCACTGCTCAGGTGTCTGCCCCGTGGCGCGCCCTTGACGGGCAGGGGAGACAGCAGCGCCAAAGGGCAGCGTGAACCTGGGGAGGGAGCCACCAAGGGGACGTGTGCGCCAGTCAGTGCTCGGACAACGTCGGAGCGTCGGCACGAACGGCGTCGTCGTCGTCGGGGTGCGTCGGTCCCCAGAGCTGGTGGAAAGGTGTCCAGCCAGGTGAGGCGTCGGTGGTATTCGTCATCTGCTTCCGTGGTGCGGCGATGGACGAAGGCGTGCCAGACCCTCGCGCCCGTGGCGCCGTGCTCGACGCTGGGAGTGCCGTCGGAGCACAAACATCGCGCGCCAGGGCCAGGCGCGTGGTCCCGAGCAGGGCGCGTGGCATGGAGCGCAGTGCCCTGTGCACGGAGCCTGAGACACAGGTCCGCAGTCAACGCGTCGGGCCTGGTGGGGACTTGCCTCCGCCGTCCCCGAGGTCCGAGGGCGGGTCGGCGTGCTGCGATCGAGGTACGGTAGGTTCGCGTCGTGTCGACCAGCGGCGACCCCGCCGCCGACGTTCAACGTTGAACGCCGCCAGCGGCCCAGAATCGGTCGATGTTGAACGATCGGACGTTGCGGCAGCGGCCGATCGTTCAAGGTTGAACGATCCAGCGCGGTGTCGGGAACCAACGCCGGGGTCGACACGGCACGGACCTGCAGTAGGGGGAGCCAAGTCAGCACCGAGCGCCCAAAGTGCCCATAGCGGGACGGCACGACGGCCCGGTGAGAGCAGCGCTCGCCACGGGCAGCGACCAGCCGTAGGGGGGCACTGGTCTGGCGTGCTGCGGCGTCGCCTTCTCCCAGCGTGCCTGGTGGCCTCCGCCCTGATGAGGTTGCGCATCACGCTGGCAACCGTCACCTGAGCACCTTGAGGAGGAGGAGGAGGAGGAGGAGGAGGAGGAGGAGGAGGAGGAGGAGGCAGGAGGCAGGAGGAGGAGGAGGAGAGAGGGTGGCGTGGGAGTACGGGTGTCGTCGTCGGAGGTCGAGCCGTCGACCGTCGGTCGTCGGCGGTCGCTTTGGCGGCCGGCGGACGGTCGCCGGCGGTCGTTTTGGCGGTCGTCGGCATTAGAGCTGGCCGGAGTGCGGGCCTGGCGGCCACGTTGCGGAGCGCTAGCGAGAGCCGTCGGGCATTCGGCGAGGGTGTCGCGACGGACCAAGGGGAGGGGAGTGGCTTCCTCTTGTGCCGGGCGGCCCTTACCGCGAGTGGAGTCTCCTGATGTCGCTGTGCCTCCTAGGGCCTCTGGGACTCCAAGAGGCCGCCGGGTTCCCCGCAGCGCTCCGAACGCTACGAACCCGAACCCTTCAGCTGGGGAAGGTTGAACAACAAAAAAAACATGTGCCGGGCGGCCCCTGCGGCGGATGTTCAGGGAATGGGCAACACACACACGCTCGGTGCTCGCCCCGAGGGTAGCGGCATGGCTACCTTTGCCTCCGCCGAACTGCCCGGGCCGCCGCCGCCCCGAGTGCGGCCCTCCCCCCCCTCCCCCCCGGGATCTCCGGGGCCAGCTCGTCGGCGGAGTGGGCGAAGGTGCAGGCCTCGGCCTTGGTGCACCGGCCTGGCCGGGGGGGGGGAGGAGGAGGAGGAGGAGGAGGAGGAGGAGGAGGAGGAGGAGGAGGAGGGAGGAGGGAGGAGGAGGAGAGGAGGGAGGAGGAGGAGGGAGGAGGAGGAGGAGGAGGAGGAGGAGGAGGAGGAGGAGGAGGAGGAGGAGGAGGAGGAGGCGATGATGTCTTGGTGCTCGGCCAAGGCTCTGCTACCCTGGCTGTATCCTTGCTTGCTCCGCGAGCTCGAGCAAAAAAAACACTACTGTGTAGAGATGCGCTGCCTGCCGTCAACGTTGTGGCACTGATTCAGGAGGGGAAAAAACACACAGACACAATTAATCGTCGACTCCCAGAAAATATGGGGAAATATGGGAAGTAGGGGGGAGACAAAAACCTAGAAAACATGGGAAAATATGGGGAATCCTTTTATTTGTGTGTATTTATTTGTGTGTCCCAGGGCCCCTTCACCGATGCCGAGAGTCGGCGCGGCGGACGCTCCTTTGGAGAGTCGCTGCGGACGGCGTCGGGAGCCGTCGTGGAGTTCGGCGTCGTGGGTCGGCCGTCGGAGTTCGGCGTCCGTCGGAGACGGCGGCGGGGCGGCGGAGGGCCTCTTCTCTGCCCGGGAGGCACGGCTGTCAAGCTGGGCGTGCACAGGTACTCTTTAGGCGATGCTTAAGAAAACTTCAGTTTTCGGCCAGAGTCTCGATTATTCTTAACGTTTCAATGTAAATCTTAAGATTGTAATAGAAATGTTGGGTTTTTATTCAAGCTCTGAGACTATGAATTTCTTAACCCATGATTTCTTAAGCATTTCGCAGGGTGTACTCCAGATGTCGTAGTAAGTAGTCCAAAAATGATCCAAACATAGTCTGGGGACTATGCTTTGCGTATGTTTCGACCTTTCTGGGGTACTTGGGGGCTACTTTTGCATTTCTCGTCGAAAGTCCCCCTGTATGGGGGACAGGCCCGACGGAATGGTAGCACGAGGACTGTACCTCTTCGCACTGTGTGGTGGCGTACTCCAGATTTCGTAGTAAAAGGGAGGGGGGTCTCATTTCGGGGGGGGGTCTCTTCCAGGCTATCTTGGAGGGCCTGGGGGGTCTGGGGACGATGTTTTGGAGGGTTCTCCCACGGGGGAGGTCTGAAATGGCTTGTCTTGGAGGGTCCAGACCCCCTCCCTTTTATTACGAAATCTGGAGTATGCGATACTGCCGCTTGTCGGTTGGAGCACCCAGTGCCGGTTTTGCTCCCAGGTTCGGCCGACCCCGATGCCGTGGTTGCCGTTGGTGGGCTTGCGCGCCTGGTTGATGACCGGCGCCTGGGTACAGCCACAAGACGCTGCAATAGGGACCGCGTTGGTCGGGGGCGGCAAAGAGGGGGGTGATGACTAAGGGGGGGGGATATCATGGCGCGGGCCATGAGTTTTCCCCAGATGTCAGGGCGCCTCTTCTTATTTCATTACGTTCCCGGCCCCCCCCGCTGGGCCGCGCACATGCCGCCGGCCATGATTTGCACACTTCCCTCCTGGCCGCTCCCGCTTGAGCCTGGTGGCCTTTGTGGCTGGTGCTCTTGAGAGTCGGCGTGCGCTCGCTCGGAGGGTCGCTGCGGACTGCGTCTTGCATTAGAAGCGGGTTCGGTGACGTGGCCTGGCCGTCAGGCAGCTGGTCTGTCGGAGTGTGCCGGTCGTCGATCGCCATCGTCATCGAGTTACTGCCCTGGCGGGCGTCGCGGGTGTTGTGGGCCGCGTGCGGAGCCACGGTTGGTGCTCGTTTTTTGCGTTTCTGACAGTGGTGCCACTTGGCGTAGTGGGTCTTCGTCTCGCCCGGCTTCATCAGCTCGCCCCTGCGATTGCGGTGGTCGCGGCGGCACTGTCGGTATATGGTGTCAAGGTCGTGCTGATGTCTGTGAGCAAGGTCGTTATAAGCAGCGGCTGCTCGGTCGACGCCACCCGTGATCCGGAGCGCTTCGACGCAGGCTTTCTTTCGGCCGGGGTTGCTTTCCTGCCGATCAGTTCGGGTTGCCTCTGAGCGGCCCTTGCCTGGTGGCCTGGGCTGCGGTGGTAGACGAAGCCCGCGGCGAGGGCTCTCTGGAACCATTGCGGCGCGCGGGAGTGACACGTGAGAGGATGTGACACGAATCTGTCCTGTGGTGTGGGCCACAGATCCGGTCTCGCCATGTCAGTCAGTGGCCGTGCATCCTGTGGACGCGTAGGCGAGAGAACACTAAAAAAGTGCGGGTGGTGCGCCAAACGCGTCCCTGAAGCAGTCAGAGCAGGGCAGTGCGCCAAACGCGCTGTGATGATGACGACGTGATGGGATCAAGCATGTACAATATCACAAGTAGAGTAACAACATTGCAAATACTTATTCTGCCCATTGTTGTCTTGGTCGGCCTCTGCGCCGGGGGCGAACCCATTTTTTTGCGATCCGTCCACAGCACAAACTAATTGTCGAATAATTAAATCATGGCCTGGCCGCGCTGCAATCTTCTTTTGCAAATTTGTTTGTTTATCGCACAGAATTTCAGATCAAGGTTTTGATTCTGCCCGCTCCAAGACCCCAGCGTTAATTGTGTGAGAGTAATATACATGAGGTATGCCCATGACTTATCGCAAGCATTTGCAATGGAAAGCGCCCAACTTATTTCTGTTCGCTCTGAGCAGCCACAAGAAGTCGAATGAATACAAAAGTTTCGCCACCACACAACTTGTATGTATGTGCAATTCGCTGTGCTTCCGAATGGATGCATGAAACCATAATTGTTGCAGCTGCCTGAACTTATGCGTGCTTTCGCCGATCTGCCGGGACACCTCATGGCTTGCGCGCCCGTCGCAAGACAATCACCTTCCCAAATACACAGCTTCCCGGACATTTTTGATATGTTCCCTATTTGGTTGTTTTAATTGTGTTGTGGCTGCTAATTTGGATTTGCATGGTCTCATCCCAATGTAATTCCAATCCATACCTGTGTCCCTCCAATATTGTCACGTCCAACATCTGCTGACAATTCCCAGGCTCGCTGGATACGAAAAGCGTGCCGTCCGCGAAAAGGATGTCCTTGGTAACGACATAGCCCGTCTCTGCTGCGAGTGCGAGATGCGCCAATGCATCGTGTAGAAGAACAGTTTGCACGGTTATGGAAAGATATGGGGACAAAGAGCACGCTTCAGCAATACCTGCTTGTTGAGTACGTTCTGTAGACCGCCCGCAATCGTCGATAACTTTGAAATACCGGTGCGAGTAAATACGGTTGGTCATGTCCACCATGGGGGCAGGGAGTCCAAAACGTGCCAGCGCTTTGCAAACACAGTCTGGCTTAAGTCGGCCAAAAGCTTCAGCCCAATCTAACAAGAACGACATTAATAAATGATCCTTTTATTGACCAGCTGCATCCACCATTCGTGTAGCAATCATAAGTGCGTCTGCCGTTCCACGCCTGGGCCGGAAACCGCATGGGGAGTGTTTGGGGGTTCATTTCTTGGCTGCGCCCTGAGCCCAGAGACCCCAGAGCCGAGACTAGAGAGGGGAAAAGTGAAAGAGAGGCTGAGATAGATTTCGGGCGGATTGATGCGCTCACTCCCAGCAGTTGCTCTTCCTGGGGAAGGGCTCGAGACCTTTGGGGCTCGATCCGACCCACCTCGCCGAGCATGGCCCCGGGACCGGTGCACACGCTTTCCTCGCCAACCCGGGAGGGCGTAAGCAGCGACCTTGGGCCCAGGATGGGCTTGGCAAGGGTCGGGGAGGTGGTCACGTGACGTCCCTCGAGAGAGGGAGAGAGAGAGAGAGAGAGAGACAAACAAACAGACAGATAAAAAAATGTATATATAGAGAGAGAGAGAGAGAACACAGGAGAGAAAAAGAGAGAAAGAGAGAGAGAGATAACAACAGAAGGAGAAGAAGAAGAAGAGAGAGAAAGAGAGAGAGAGAGAGAGAGAAAAAGAGAGAGAGAGAGAGAGAAAGAAATACAACAAAATCATTGGGCGCGTGGCAGGGAGGTCGGGCTGGCCGACCGCCCCTCTCGGCCATCGCCTCCCCCCCCCCCGAGCGCCCCTGCGCCCCGTCGCTCCTTCCACGCCCCCCCCCCATGGGTCGGCTCCGCGGCGCGAGAATGCGAGCCCACCTCCGCCCTGCCCTGTCCGTGGCGCCTTGCCCCATGGGGACCTCGCGGACGGAGCCGCGAGCTTCGGGTCGTCGGCTCGGGCGGTTTGGTTCTCCGCACGGGGGGTTCGACAGGAGTTGTTCGGACCTCGCAGCGCCGAAGCTGAGCTGGCGCTTCTAGGCAGCCAGTTGACCGAGGAGCCCGAGGCAGGCCGCTGCAGTGCTAAGCTAGGATTTCGACTAAAACTCACGCCAGCGCACTGATCGCGATGCCCTCGTGGTTGCAGCCCGGGGCTCATTGCAATTGCGAGCCGAATGTTGTGACCGCATGCCATGCAGCTGCTCTGAATCTCGAGATCAAGCCGAAAAAACATGCGACATGCAGCACAGCAGTCTTGTGCGAGCCCGAGAGGGGACCACGGAACCCGCTTCAGGGCATCACCGTGCGCAAGGCACGGTCTGACAGATCCCGCGGGCCGGAGCACAGGTCTCGAGCCAACTGTCGGCCAGCCGTGGCGAATCTCCCGCCCGACAGCCCCCGAGACCAGCCGAGGCATGCACTTTGGCGCACCGGTTCCCGTTCGCGGGCGTCAACTTCATGGTGCGCGCTTCTTCCTGGACTGGGGAACAGGGAGGACCCTGCGGACGGGAACTTGTGGTTCGCGTGTCGCTCCGCCGCGTCTTGCCCACCACGCGTCGAGGCGACACGCTATCCCTAAGTCGGGCGTGTCCCCCTACACGGGGATTTTCGACGAAAAATTATAAATACCACAAACATAGTCAGAAAATAGTTCAACAATACTCTGGGGACTATTTCTTGAGTATTTTTTGACCTTCTTGGGGTATTTTTGGGGTATCTTTTTTTCCCGTCGAAAATTCCCCTGCGTCGAGGCGACACGCCATCCTCTCCAGGCGTACGTGCCGAGCTCTTGCCAGCCTCCCGCCACGCGGAGCGGAGCGACACGCTGTCCGCTCGCAGGGCATATTTCGTGTCGCCGGGGCCGCCGCCGCGACACGCCAAGCAAAAGTTCCTGACCGCAGGAGTTTTGACTCGAGAAGAGGAGCAGTCGAAGGGGAGAGAGGAGAGGGCTGGGTAATTTGCGGGAGGAGGGTGTGGAGGAGGAGAGTGCAGAGGATCGAGCGAAAGAGGGTGGAGCGGGAGTTTTGAACATCGTTCCGAGGATGAAGTTGCAAATGGCCGTTGCACGCGGTCCCCACCCTGCCGACACGCTTGACCAATGCACGCACTAGAGCATTGTGCCCTCACTGCTTCATTATCTCCTTCTCTTTCTCCTGCTCCTCTGCTAGGTTCTGTATCCTCCTGAATGTTTTTCATCGTTGGGGGAGTTTTGAAACTGTGTGTGTGCGCGCAGTTTGATTTGGAGTGGTGTGGCGGTAGCACGCGGTGTTGTCCACCTACCCTCATGTATTGAATCCACGTCTTGAACAGGATACGGTTGCTCTTCTCCTCTTCCTCCTCCTCCTCCTCCTCCCGCCCCCTCTCCTCCTTCCCTCCTCTTCGCTGCCTTTGCTATTTCCTCGCTCCCCCTCCCTCATTCCGGCACTTTGCGAACACGTGGTAGTCCAAGAGAGCGCAGTTTTGTGCATATCAGAATAATCAGCGCCGCCAGCGGCGCAAGTCTCCGCAGTCTCGAGCACCTGGGAGGTCCAGCAACACGCGGCCTTATGGGCACCCAGACGAGACCTCGCTCCAACTGTTTGTTGGCAACTGCGCATGCGTGCCCACGTTCGTAAACTCCTGGCAGGTCCCGCGCAGGGCGGCCTCACAGGGACCCGCACGAGACCTCGCGCCTCCCGGGTGCTGCCAGCTGCGTAATTGCTAGCTTGACTCAAACGGGACCTCTGCCCGTGTCGCGGTCTCCTTCTCTTATTACCCATCCCTTCCGTGTTGTTTTGCACACTCCGCTGGGCAGCATATTCGGCGGAGGGAGAAGGAGGGAGTCAGAGAGAGAGAGAGAATAGACACACCAATATACACACGATGAACAAGCATGTATCGAAGACGCCTACGGCGAATCACCGCCGCCCCCTGCCGTCTTGGAAGAGCTTGTCTGTTCGAAAGTTGCGACCAGAGCTTGGCCTAGCTATCGGAGCATGTGTCCCCCGAGTTGCTTTGGAAAGCCTTCGGGGATCACGCGTGTGAGAATGACCACGGTGAGGACTTCGATCTGGTCTCGCTCACCGTTACTGGGGGGCCCCTTTGGACAGTCTCGAGGGTCGCCTAACACCAGGGGCGGTCGCATAACATTGGGCGGTCCACCGATCGAGGCGTCGGAGGCCGTCTGGAGGGCCTCTCTGGAGTGTCTTGGGGCTCTGTTGGAGTATTTCTGGTTCGTTTTGGAGGCCATCCTGGGCGTCTTGGAGGATTCTTGGGCCGTCCTGTTGTCTTTCTGGGGCCGTCTCGGGGGCCTCTCGGGCCGTCATGGGGCCGTCTTGGAGTCCTCTAGGACGATCTTGAGGCCGTTTTCGGGGCCTCGTGCGCCGTGTTGAGCCGTCGGAAGGCCCCCAAAAAAGCAAGACCCACATCCTTCAGAAACCTACAGAAAATCAATGAGTTGGGCCCATGGGCTTTCCTGGACGCCCCTTGGAGGCCTCTGGGGCCGTTTTGGAGGCCTCTTGGGGGCCTCCTGGGTCGTCTGGGGCCGTCGTGGAGACTTCTTGGGCAGACTCGGAGGTATCTTGGACTCTCTTGGGCCGTCTTGGAAGCCATTTTGGACCTTCCTTGGCCGTCTTGGAGGCCATCTTGGGCGAACTTGGACGCCCTCTTGGGGCCGTCTTGGAGGAGTCTCCGGCTGTCATGACGTCATCGTGGAAGCCTTTGGAGCTGTCTTGGCGCGATTTGGGGGGCCTCTTGGGCCGTCTTGGGCCGTCGGAAGCCCGAACAGAAGCAAATGCCACAATCCATCAAAAACCTAAGGAGCACCAATCATGTTGGCCTTTTTTCGGGTCCCAGGGGCCACCCGCACACAAAGGGCGGCCCGCAATGCCCTCAAGGATGGCCTCACACGGCGGCGCGCCGGTTGTCTGGCAGAGCCCGCTGACGGAGCGGCCTGCGCGCCAGAGAGGGACTTGCCGTGTTTGGCTGCGGCTGCCCCCAGAGCTCGGACGTCGTAAGTCTTTACCGCGGGGACCCCTGGAAGTCCTAGACCCTTGCCCGGGGGCGGGTTTTCCATCCCAAGTTGGTTTCTGACGATCCTGAGTCCCAGTGACAGCCTGCGGGGGCCGAACCATGTGAGAAAACACGCAAAAAAACAAAAACAGCCGCCGTGATGTTCTCCATCATGAGATGAGGCGGGGGAGACTGCTCGGCATGGCGGCTGCCGCCATGTGCAAGTCGAGCCTGTTCGCTCGGGCTGCGCAGCGCGCGCTTGGGACCCCGCCCAGAGACGGGCTCTCTGGCGGCAGGCGCTTGGCGGGCGGCGGGCGGCGGGCGGCAGCGCGCCAGAGGCGCCGCCGACGCCATGGCAAAGGCGAGGCCGAAGCTGCAGTCGAGGGCGCGCTCCTCGGCGTCCTCGGCGGGGTCGTAGTCGCTGCAAGGCGCGCCGCCGCTGCCGTGCCGAAGGCGAGGCCGCAGTCGGGGATGTGCACGTCGGCGTCGCCGAGTCGCGGACGCTGCAGCGCGACGGAGGCGCCGCCGCCGCCGCCGTGTCGAAGGCGAGGCCGAGGCCACGGTCGAGGACGTGCTCGTTGGCGTCGGCCTCGGCGTCGTATAGCCGCTGCAGCCGCCACCAGGCGGTTGCGGTGGCCAGCGGATGGGCCGCGGCCCCGGCTGCGGCGCCGCGGCAGAGGGGCCGGGGCCGAGGTGCCGAGGTGTCGGCTGCGGCCTGAGGTCGGGCACGGACGGTGGCCTTTGCCGAGGGGGCGCCTGTGGGGCGACATCGTGCGGCTTCGCGCGGCTCATGGTTCGCAAGTGACATCGCTCGGCCCGGGACTCGAGCACGCACTAAGAGGGAGAGAGAGAGTGAGAGAGTGGGAGACGAAACGCACACATGACTCCCAGACGTTCGAGTTCTTCCAGAAGACTCTGAACTTAGACGACGAGCGGCTCTGGGCTTAGAGGGCGTGTGACCGCGGGCAGATATGTTGGTGGGCGTCGTTGTTTCCTTGAGAGTCTGGGCATCTCCGGAGGTTCTCGTCGCCTCCACTGTGCGTAATTCGCGCTGTCGTAGCTCAGTTGCCGCTCCGAACGCTGTTCGATCGTTCCCACCGCCGGCGACCAAGCAGTTTATTCGATGCATGCAGCACAAGTGCCTGGTGCCTAAGCATACTCTGATTGTTCCGGTGGGCTTGGTGAAAGAAAACAACAGGATCCGCAGAGATTTAGTGCGTGCTTACGCGCGAGCATTGGAGGAGACTTGTAAAAACAATGTCACCGAACAGGGGGACTTGACCACCAAGGATATGGCTGGGCGGGGCAGTCAGAACAGTGTGGGCCATTATGCCCAGGTGTGCGCAATGACGCTGCCCATATACACCGAAGCGTGCATGCTCAATGGGAGTGTGCGTGTGTTGTGTGTATTGTGTGTGTTTTGTATGTATGCGTGTGCGTGTGTGCGTGCGCGTGTGTGTGTGTGTGTGTGTGTGATTGTGTGTTGTGTGTTTGTGTGTAGTCTGTAGATGTTGTGTGTGTGTGTGTGTGCACGTGCGTTGCTTCTGTGATAACTGCATGGACACGCACTTGGGCCCGCACGTGCGCATGCATCGTGTGTAACTTCGTGCACGTGCAATTGCGATCATTGCGTGCGTCTCTTCTTTCTCGTGCTTCGAATGTGTTGCGTGTTCTTCAGCGCGGACTCGTAGTGGGCCGCTGTCAGATTCTTCGTTCCCGCACCTGAGAGAAGTGCACTTACGCGCCAGTGCTCGCGCCCGTGTCTATCTGCATGCCTGTGCGCGTGCGGGTGCCAGACCCTAGCGACCTCCCACGTGTGCTCATGCTCGTGCTGGTGACCGTGACCTTGCCCGCGCACGTCCGCGCGCTGGCGTGCCCGTGCGCGTGCTTGCGCGGGCGGTTCTCGACGCCTGCGGGCCAGGGCGAGGAAGATGGCTGCAGCACGAGCGCGACTCAGGGGGCATAGAGGCGGGAGCGGGGCCTCTGGGCATGTTGGCCCCAGCTCGTGCAAGGCACAGCGCTGCGGCCATGGCGGCCATGGCGGGCCATGACAGAGGCCTCTGCGTCTGCCTTCTCCCGCCGCTCCTCCTGGGCGGACGACGCGTTCCCGTGGCAACGGCCCTGCGGAGCAGGGCGTCGGGGCTGCGACGCCGCGGCTAACACAGGGCGTTGTGATCGCGAACGCTCCGTGCGGAGCGCCACCAGGAGGCCGCGCATCCACAGGATCGCGCGCCCCGGAGCCCAGTCTGCGAGGGCGTGGGTACGGATATACCTTCGCCGCTCGTGCGCTCCTCCATCCTCCTCCCCGTCCCTCTGGAGGCGCACGTTCGGCGGGCGGGGGCCATTAGGACCTTACATGTTTGAAAACACTGGCGTCAAGAGCGGATGTTTAGGAATGTATTCGGGCTTCCGTTCGTGGCCCTCACTCGCTCGATGTGTTTTTTTATGCGATCCCACGGATGGTCAGTTCGAGGTTCTTTTAACACATATGTCTGACCACAGTGCCAGGCTGTGTTCTGTGTGCCCCTCGAGACAGAGGAAGCGCGGCACCCCCCTCCCAGGCCCGGGCTCCCAGGCCTGGAGGAGGAGGAGGAAGAGGAGGAGGAGGAGGAGGAGGAGGAGGGGGGAGGAGGAGGAGGAGGAGGAGGAGGAGGAGGAGGAGGAGGAGGAGGACGCGCGGCACCCAGACGAGGGCAGCTGCCCCCGGGGGGCGCCAGGGAGCCGCAGGCGTGAGCCGCGGGCCCCGAGGGCCGGGCGGCCGCCGGGTGGCTCCGCCCGTGCCTCGCGTCTCGCAAGTGCGGAGTCGTTGCTGGTACGGGAGGCGCCTCTCCTCCTCCTCCTCCTCCTCCTCCTCCTCCTCCTCCTCCTCCACCTCCTCCTCCTCCTCCTCTCGCTCCTGCTCCTCCTCGACCGCAGCTCGGAGTTCCACAGCGGACGCGGCAGGGTAGGTTTGGGCGTGTCCCTCTACAGGAGGACTGCTCAAACATCGTCAGCGAGATGGTTTGGGGACGAGGTTTCGATTGTTGTTTTTGACTATGTTTGGGTATTCGTCTTACCTTTCCTCCCACATCCGCCCGCGGGAGGACACGCCCGACCTGATGGTAGTTGGCCGCGGCCACGAGCCCATACAGCGGAGGCGACTGTTAAGGAATAGTTCCAGGAGGCGCCAGACCCTGGAGGATTCCGTATCCAATGAGGGCGGCGAAGATGTCCATGGCCGATCCACGATTGGAGTTCCATTGGCTTCCAGACCCTGGATTCCTCCTCAGGGCTCCTTATGCAATGCCCACACTGTGCAGCTAGGACGCCGAAACAAGGAACGGTACGGATTCGGACGGGGCTCGCGGTTCCTGCTGTCCTTCCAGGGCTGTTCTTCCTTAGCGTTCCTCGTGCGCGCCTTTCTGGCAAAAGCGGGGCTTCGTTTTCTAGCGTTCCTTGTGGTGGCAGTTCCTCTGTAGAACAAGTAGTCAATCGACCGCCAAGGCGTCAGGCATGAGAACGCAATTCGAACCATTCGGCCACGTGCGAACGATAAAGGCATCGTTCTGTAGCCGCGGTTACATGTTTGAAGCAGAGAAGGACACTTCAACGGCCAGCTTTTCAGGCAATTGTGAAACAAACAGCACGCAACAAAAGCGGTCGCAAGAAGAATCTCACCACCATGCAACCGCAAAGGTAAGTTAAATTGATATTGTCAGCGGCAGCAGCAGCGACGATGGCGCAGCATCATCACCACCATTGATCGCAGGAAATGCACCGCCATCAGCGAGTTCGAGAGCTTGGGCAGCAGGAGGGGGAAAGGAAGAAAAGGAAGGCATGCGATAAATAACCAGTGTAGTGTGAGTGACAGAAGCAGCGCCACCAGACGGCACAGGCTTGCGAGATACAGATACGGCGACACGACTTACCGCTTACTGTCGTTCTTGCCGGGCGCCGTCGCCGGTTTCGCATCCGTGGTGTTATGTTACCCGCTCGAGGCCGCCACCTCGATCGGGGAGGCAGGCCGTTATGGAGCAGGCAGGGATGGAGGACCCAGGCAGTGGGACGAGGCGAGTTGGGAGCGCGTGGGGGGGGGGGAAGTACAGGAGAGGGTGCGAGGAAGAGGACGGAGAGGAGAGAGAGGAGGCAGGAGGGAAGCCAGGTGCGCGCGCCACAGCTCATCATATCCGGCAGGCTGCCCTTCCCACCCATCCCTTCCAATTGCGCCGCTGTGTCTCTCTCTCTCTCTATCCGCTGATGGGTGTCTCAGTGGACCTGGATCCCCAGAGTGACCCCATCGTCTAGTGCGCAAGTGGAAAGGGGGGGCGCCACGTACATGGGAGGAAGAGGAGGAGGAGGTGGTGACGGACGAGCAGAAGGATGGGCAGGAGGAGCAGGAGGACTCGGGAGAGGGAGCAGCAGCAGGAGCAGGCGTAGGAGCAGCAGGAGGGGCAGGAGGGCCGGCGGGAGGCGGAGGAGGGGAAGAGGAAGGGGGGGCGGCAGCGACGAGGAAGGCATATCGATTCCGGAAGTGGGGCCCGCGCTCGGGCGAGGACGCCATGCTCGACGACGGGAGCCAAGCACCTCCTCCTCCTCCTCCTCCTCCTCCTCCTCCTCCTCCTGAGGCCAGCGCTGCAGCGACAGCGCCAGGTGCTTGTCTGTTCTGACCGGGAGCGCACATGCAGGACAACAGCGAGTGACACCCTGTACGTTCAATTTAGGCAGGTGACGTGGCGCCCCGCTCGCACAGTATCTGGGGAGCGGGGGAGTAGTGCGTATTCACGTTACGCGATTGCGGAGGGGCGAGGGGGGTGGGAGGTGTTATCGGAGGAGGAGGAGGAAGAGGAGGAGGAAAAGGAGGAGGAGGAAGAGGAGGAGAAGGAGGAGGAGGAAGAGGAGGAGAAGGAGGAGGAGGAGGAGGAGCGGGCAGCGTGGGTGATACAAAATGGACGGTTGGGCTGCAGGGGACGAGGCAACACACACAGTGCAGGCCAGGGGGCGAGGGCGGGTGTTCCAGCAGGGCCAAGGCGCGGCACCACAGGGAGCAGGAAAGATATGGCCAACGCAGCATTGCCGCCCGCATGCTGGCCCACGCGCACACTCGCGATACTGTGTGTGTGAATGCGTGTGTGTGAGAATGCGTGTGTGTGTGTGTGTGCGCGTGTGTGTGTGTGTGTGTGTGTGTGTGTGTGTGTGTGTGTGTGTGAATGCGTGTGTGTGAATGTGTGTGTGAGAGAGAACACATGTATATATGAATATCCCCCTATATATATATGTGTGTGTGTGTCTGTGTGTGTGGCGCGCCGTGTTCACTCGGCCATGCCCGCTTGATCAGCGTGCGTATTCCTCACCACTATCGAAGACGCCTACGGCGAATCACCGCCGCCCCCTGCCCTTTCGGAAGCGCCGATGCGGCCGACTGCTGTGGCCAGAGGTCTGCCAAGTTATTGGGCCATATGTTCCCCGAATCGGTCTTTACAGCCTTCGGGGAACACGTGGGGGAGGACGGGGAGGAGAGGAGAGATAGGAAGGGGGGGAATGGAGGAGGAGGTCTCTTGAGTGCCTTTTTGGCTACTCTGGGTTTATATTGGGCCACATGTGCGGTCTTGGAAGCATCTTGGGGGCCTCTTTGGATGCCTTGCGGCCTTCCTGTTCTGCCTGACGCCGTCTGGGCTGGGTTGGGGGCCTCTCTGTGGCCTCACTTGGGTTTATCGTGGGCGTAGTGGACGCCAGCGTGGGCGTTTGGGAGATCTGCCGGGCCGTCTTGGTGCTGTTGGGGCGATGTTGGGGACCTCTTGGGCCGTCTTGGGCCGTCGGAGAGCTGAAAAGAAGAACATGCCAAAATCCTTGAAAAACCTAAGGAACATCAATGATTTTAACCTATTCGGGCCTTCCTGGAGGGCGTCTTGGAGGGCTCTTGGGCCGTCTTGGAGGCCTTTTGCGGGCCTTTTGGGCCGTCTTAGACCATCTTGAGGCCATCTTGGGCCGTCTTGGGTGCATCTTGGAGCCATCTTACCCGTCTTGGAGGCTATTTTGGCCGTCTTGGAGGCATCTTGGAGGCCATCTTGGGCCATCTTGGCCGTCTTGGAGGCCATCTTGGGCGTCTTGGAGGCCTCTTGGGCCGTCTTGAGGCCCTCTTGGGGCCTTCTTGGGGGCCTCTTGGGCCGTCATGGGGCCATCTTGGAGGCCTCTTGGGTGCTGTTGGGGCGATGTTGGGGACCTCATGGGCCGTCTGGGGCCGTCGGAGAGCTGAAAAGAAGAACATGCCAAAATCCTTCAAAAACCTAAGGAAAATCAATGATTTTAACCTATTCGGGCCTTCCTGGAGGGCGTCTTGGAGGGCTCTTGGGCCGTCTTGGAGGCCTTTTGCCGGCCTTTTGGGCCGTCTTAGACCATCTTGAGGCCATCTTGGACCGTCTTGGGTGCATCTTGGAGCCATCTTACCCGTCTTGGAGGCCATCTTGGCCGTCTTGGAGGCATCTTGGAGGCCATCTTGGGCCATCTTGGCCGTCTTGGAGGCCATCTTGGGCGTCTTGGAGGCCTCTTGGGCCGTCTTGAGGCCCTCTTGGGGCCTTCTTGGGGGCCTCTTGGGCCGTCATGGGGCCATCTTGGAGGCCTCTTGGGTGCTGTTGGGGCGATGTTGGGGACCTCTTGGGCCGTCTTGGGCCGTCGGAGAGCTGAAAAGAAGAACATGCCAAAATCCTTCAAAAACCTAAGGAAAATCAATGATTTTAACCTATTCGGGCCTTCCTGGAGGGCGTCTTGGAGGGCTCTTGGGCCGTCTTGGAGGCCTTTTGCGGGCCTTTTGGGCCGTCTTAGACCATCTTGAGGCCATCTTGGGCCGTCTTGGGTGCATCTTGGAGCCATCTTACCCGTCTTGGAGGCCATCTTGGCCGTCTTGGAAGCATCTTGGAGGCCATCTTGGGCCATCTTGGCCGTCTTGGAGGCCATCTTGGGCCAAGTTGGGGCAACAAAGGCATTCACAGATGGATTTTCGGAAACTTGCGGGTGGCCGGCGGGACGGGCCGAAGCCCACTGGGGAGTTCTTTTAGAAAAAGAACCAAAACCAAAACCTGAAACATCCAGCACGCCGTGCACCCCTGTGGCAAGACCACAGGGGGCGGCGGATCTAATTGCCTTCGGCCCATCCCGCCACCGTGCAGGCCTCTTGGGACCCTCTGGGCGCGTCCTGGGGCCTTCCTTAGCCCGAAGAAGTCACGCGAGAAGACACGCCAAGCCCAAGTGGATTTGAGAATTCGGGGTCCCGACCCTTTATGACTCCTCAGGCGTGAGGACTGAGGCTTAGACGGATGGGCCCGCGGCCTGAGGACACGCCCATTCCGTGCCCTGCGGCACGGTGGCGGACCACGTGAGGCGTATCGTTTGGATGTCCCAGATGGCACTAACCAAGTACTGCTGGAGGTTAGTCGGCCCGATGCCTCTGATTGTACAGGGCAACTACCTCTTGAGGCTTGTCGTCTGAGTGCCTGAAGTGATACCGATCATGTACCGCTCGTGGCGCGGCTTCCGGTTGTAAGCCGGATTACGTTTTGAAATACTCGTTGGGTCTGTATGCCTCAGGGCGGTACCGATCCTCTCGGGGGCCTCCTGATGGCATCCAAGAGGCCTCTGGGGAGCTGTGTTGGGGCCTCCTGGGGGCCTCTTGGGCGCCCCTTGTGGGCCTCTTGGGGCCTCTTGGGGCCCTCCTGGGGCCTCCTGGGGGCCTCTTACGGCGGCGAGCTCGATTTTTCGGTTCGTGTTCCCTCTCTTGAGCCCCTCTTGGGGCCTTTCTGAGACCTTTCTGATACCTTTTGGGGGGCGCCCTTGGCGGTCTCGGAGCGTCGGAAAGCCAGAAAAGCGAGAATTCCAAAACATTGAAGCAACTTCTGGCAATTATTAATTCTGGCCTCTCGGGGATCTCTTGGGAAGCCTCTTGGAGGCCTCTATGGGCGTCTTAGAGGCCTCATGGGCTGTCTTGGGGCCATCTTCGGCGTCTTGGAGCGATCATTGGGCGCCTCGGAGCGCTCTTGGACCGTCTTGAGGGTGGGGCCGTCCTGGGCCCTAAAAAGACCAGCGGGAAGCCGCGGCAGGGCCCGGGCCCATAATTGATTCCTCAGGACTGAGGACTGAGGCTCTGTGGATGAGGGCAGAGGAGTAGCGAGAGGACCTGAGGACTCGTCCACTCCGTGCCCAAGGGCACGGTGGCGGATGATTGTAGAGGAAAGTAAGCAGGCTGAGGGGAGAGCGGGGGACTACACGAATAGAATAGGGCTTCGAGTAACGTGCGCACTTGGCCTCAGGTCTCTCGGGTAGTTATCGCTGTGCTGAGGTTGTGGGGCTGGGCCGAAGCGAGCTGCGTCGGGCGCAGACTCATTTAATGAAGACAGTCTGTTGTGGCACCATGTGTAGAAGCAGGTCCTTGGCATTTGTATTCTGTCAAGGCTCCGACTTTGGGCTGGCCCCCGGGCCCGTCGTCCTCTAGCCCAGGATGGTTTGCAAGATTGTGACGGGAGCTCTGACGGGATGGCATCTTCGAATGTTCCTGGAAATAGCAATCCCAATATTTGCGAACAGCCCTGTATCCCGGAATGAAGCCAGAGACCTCTCGAAGCCGATCTGATGTCTTATGGGCGCGCGGGATGGCGTTTCGATGCCCCTTTGAATTTGATAGGTTCGAGTGAGAAGGGAGCGATATTCACTGCCACCTCGTGGATGCTGATTCTGCCTCGCGGGGTTTCCGTGAAGTCACAGCTACCACCAGTGTGTAGTTATTGAGTTGAAGACGTCTGTGGCCAGGAATAGTTGTGGTACGACATCCCGCTTGAACTCTGGCGGGACGGCGGCTCTAAAGTCTTCTGCTCTACAGCAGTTCCGCGCGGCATGCGCTACGGACGCGGCATGTGCATGTGGGCACATGGCAGCTCACCAAAGGTGTCAGGGATGAGTTGGATTAGCAGACGTGGGCAACAGTGAATGGCGATCAGCGCCGCCACCCTGTTCTGTTCGGCTTTCAGACCCAACGCTCTTTCAAATTCCTCCTCCCTCCCGAAGATAGCGGAGAAGGTGGTAGGGGTTTTCTGGTGACGGGGCCCTTCGGCTTCAACCGAGGCATCCAAGGAGATGGTTTCTGGGATGGGGTCGCTTTCAAGGACGGCCGTAGGGTCATGTTCTGTGTGGGGGTTGGGCTTCATGTCCTGGATTCGGATGGAAAGCTGTGGGCAGCGCGTCGTGGCCGAGTTGGCAGTGAGCTCCCTCAGACCAGCCCTGCGGCGGAGAACGCGACTGCCTATGCTGCCCTGACCCGCCCCCCTCCCCCTCCCCTCACGAATAGGCTGATCGCAGATATCGAAGGGGTAGCAGGCGTGACAAACTGGCGCGCTGGTAAGCTGTGCAGTTGTAGATCGCACTATGCAGGGTTGTACTCGCTTGCTTTAGGTCGGCTCGCTTGCAACGTGGAGGTAGTGACTATCAAAGCGCACGTGAATACAGACGCAGGGAATGCGGGAGGGAATGCGGTGGCGGATGTTGCCGCAAAGCTGAGCGCAAGTGCACCCGCGAGTATCTCACACATGCGGCCAGGGCTGCGATTCTTCTCGCTCGTGGGCGGCCCCACCCCTCTGCGCGGCAGCTGTTGCCGCGCAGACCGCGGAGCCAGGGCTGCGGTTCTTCTTGCTCGTGGGCGGCCCCACCCTTCTGCGCGGCAGTTGTTGCCGCGCAGACCGAGGAACACGGAGGGGAAAATTTGTCCGGGAGCTCGATCTGCGAGAGTTTGTGCGGGCTTGGAAATACACGGTAGGTTCGTGTCGTGTCGACCGGCGGCGACCCCGCCAGTGGCGTTCCATTTGGAACGCCGCGGGCGACTCAGAATCGTTCGATGCGGAACGATTTGGACGCTTCGGAAACGGCCGATCGTTCAAGATGGAACGATCCCCGCGGCGCCAGGAGCCAGCGCCGAAGTCGGCACGACACGAACCTGTCGTATCAGGGGAGGCCACGGCACCATACGGCACTACGCGGGCAGCGGGTCCGAGGGCTGTTCGGCCCTAGTGAGGCCCCTCGTCAGCAGCACTGCCAAGCTTCTGTTCGGGTGCCTAGGCAAGAGCAGCCCTTGGTGTGCGGCTCCAGGGGGGCGCGGGGGGGGCCCAGCCCGAGCGCGCAGGCTGCGAGGGAAGGCGCTCTCCCCGCATCGCCCGTGCTGGCCGCCGCCCCCGCCAGGCAAAGGCCCCGGAAGTCACCTCCGCCTCTGCTGCCCCCCCCCTCGTCCCCTCCTCCTCCTCCTCCTCCTCTTCCTCCTCCTCCTCCTCCTTTTCCTCCTCCTCCCTCCTCCTCCTCCTCCTCCTCCCTCCTCCTCCTCCCTCCTCGCTCCTCCCTCCCTCCTCCTCCTCCCTCTCCTCCTCTTCCTCCTCCTCCTCTCCCTCCTCTCCTCTCCTCTCCTCTCCTCTCCTCTCCCCTCCCCTCCCCCCCTCCCCTCCCCTCCCCTCCCCCCCTCCCTCCTCCTCGTCTCCTCTCCTCCTCCTCCTCCTCCTCCTCCTCCCTCCTCTCTCTTCTTCCTCCATCCTCCTCTCCTCCCTCCTCCCTCCTCTCCTCCATTCTCTTCCTTGTCCCCCTCCCCCTCCTCCTCCCTCCTCTCCTCCCTCCTCCTCCCTCCTCCTCCCTCCTCCTCCCTCCGCCTCCTCCTCCTCTCTCCTCCCTCCTCTCCCTCCTCCCCCCTCTCCCCTTCTCCCCATCAGTTGGCCTGGTCCACCCGCGCCTCCCGCTGGAGGTGTGCGGATTGTGTCGGGAAAGCGCCGAGGGGGTGGAAGACAGGCCTCCTGAAGGGAAGCGCAGTGGATTCCCAAAGCGGTTTCGCGAGCTACTTCGTGCCCCGGAGGGTCACAATTTGCAGAGCGTGGGCTCCACCGGGTGAGCTACTTGTAAACTTGCTGTAGTATACAGTACTTGTGGCAGCTACACGATCGACGGACGGCCTGTTGATTCACAGGCGCCATGCAGCGAGGAGTGTACATCCCACAGTTCCAAGTCAGTCTTGTGAGCACGGGCCGGCCACGGTGCTGGAGCCCGCCTTGGCCTTGGACGTGCGCCGCGCGTTAGATAAGACAAGTCGGCATGGGAGTGCCATGGGATTCCGCCCGTCCCCTTGAGGGTTCGGTCGTCGTCCTTTTACTCCCCTGCTGGCTTGTTTTGCCCATGCCGCCCGAAGTGCTCATCTCATCTCATCTTGTCTTCCTCCCTCTCCTCCTCATCCTCATCCTCATCCTTCCGAATCCTTCCTAATCATTCTCCCCGCCAGGTCCTGCGCACGCGCCTCATGGTCGACATGCGCGTCCGCGACGGTTCCCTGCAGAAATCACCGCACGGGGCGCCCGCCTTAGTTGGCGGTGGTGGGGGGAGGCAGAGGGGGCAGGAGGAGGCGGCGGCGGACGGAAGAGGAGGAGAGGGGAGGAGGAGGATTAGGAGGAGGAGGAGGAGGAGGAGGAGGAGGAGGAGAACGAGGGGAGGAGGAGGAGGAGGAGGAGGAGGAGGAGGAGGAGGAGAAACGAGAAAACGAGGGGAGATGCGGAGGAGCAGGAGGAGGGGGAGGAGGAGGAGGAGGAGGAGGGAGGAGGAGGAGGAGGAGGAGGAGGAGGAGGAGAGGATGAGGAGGGGAGGAAAAGTTGGGGGGGGGGGGACAACGTCATCACCGACACCGGTGCCATCAGCGACAACGAGAACCGAATGAACAACAACAGGAGGATGAGGAGGAGGAGAAGTAGGAGAAACAGGGAGAGGAGGAGGAGGAGGAAGAGGACGAGGAGGAGAAAAAGGAGGAAGAGGAGGAGAAGGAGGAGGAGGACGATTAGGAGGGGGAGGCAACGCCATCACCGACATCGGTGCAATCAGCGGCAGCGGAAGGAGGAGGAGGAGGAGGAGAAGGAGGAGAAACGGAGGAGGAGGGAGAGGAGGAGGAAGAGGAGGAAAAGGTGGAGGAGGAGGAGGAGGAGGGGGAGGAAGAGGAGGAGGAGGAGGAGGCGGCGGCGGGTCAAAGAGGAGGAGGGGGAAACATTGGAGGTGGAGGAGGCGGAGGTGGAGGAGGAGGAGCAGGTTTAATTTTGCTGCTTAAGCTCCTCACCCGAGCGAAGCTGAAGTCAATATCGGGAGCAGCGCGCCTGACGGAGTTGAGTTGGTCAGGCCCCCCAGATTCGGCGCATGGTCAGAGCTTCGGCGTGACCCCCCTGGCGCGCGCACACAAACACACACACACACACTCTCTTACACACTCTCTCACACACGCAGGCGCTACCTCGGCAACGTCAGTCTGGAGCGGCCCTAGCACATCGAATCCTGGGCTTTTCGGGGTGCACAATGCGCCGAGCGAAAGGCCGCGTCTGCATACTTGAAAGGGCTCCAGGACTGAATCGCCACGACACCTGCAGCAGGAGCCGTTTACAACAGTATCAAGGAGCCTCTGCCCGTCGCGGATGTGCTCCACCAGGGCGGTCAGTGTACGTGCACCCGCTGGACAACATAGATCCGACGGTCCGCAGTTGGCACGATTAGCGGAAGTCTGACACACTTGCGCTTCGCACGGTGCAATATATCAGTGCGTTTATCCGTGGGAACGCGCAGATTAAGACTTTGGGTCCGATCACTGTCGCCGAACTACGGTTCGCCGGTTAGTGCTTGCCCGCATGAAAAGCAAAGCATGTTTGGGGATCGGTCGCATATCGCCAGCCGGCTTGGATGTATTACCCGACGCCGCTCTTGCCGATCTGTTTGTTGTAGCAGAGATGGAAGTATTGCGTCGGCCGTGGCAGGCCATGGCCGTCACAGGCTAGCTTGCGGGAAGGAATCGCGGAGGCGATCGTGAAATTGGTTTGTTCGCCACGCCTGGTCGCGCGTGGTCCGTGCGTCGAACATCTCACGCAGCAGTGGGCCGTTGATCAGGAGCCTGTGCGGGGCGCAGCAGTGGCCGACAACAGTGCTCGACGTGAGGCATTTGCCAGTGCGCTCGACGATGAGGTCGAGAGTAAGCTTGGCATGTCTCATGGACACTGTTTAGGGACATTTGATTCGTTTTGCAATTGCTCCAGCTCGGCCCGCTGGCCAAGGGAGCAGTCGAGCACGGCTTCCCGCCCGCGGTGTTTATCCTCGAACTCCAGCTCCGCGCCTGTCCGAGGATGCTCGCTCAACGGGGTTCGTTTTCTGATATATTCAAACCGGGGCGGTCGGTGGCCCGAGGGTTGCGACATTGAGTTGTCGTTGCTTGCGCCGTGCATGAAGTGCTGGGCGGCTCAGAAGTCATGCATGGCACATCCCGCGCTGCCAGGCAGATTGTGGTGATTTTTCCCGGAGAGTTTCGGGCTCGCGAAGCTATGCGCGGATCGCCCTTGCCAAGGGTATCACCTGGACGGCCCGGGTCTGCGGGGAGCAGCACTCGCGCCCCTTCCCCGAAGAGTGCCCTCGCTTGCTCGCGTCCTGGGCGCGCGCCAGGTCACGCGTGCACTTCGTCGGCGGGACATCGACCAACGCCGCGTCCCAGGCCGCGTGCCCGGGCGTGGGCCTGGCAGGCGGCAAGAGCCTAGGCGCGCTCGGGACGCGGCTCGCAAGCGCGTGGCGAAGTCTGGCACCCAGCGCGGGAAGCTTCGGCGATTCGCTCGAACTTCGGTTCATGTCGAGGCGACGGCCGAGTTCCAGCTGGGCCCCCGGCGGGGCCGACCTGCCGGCACCGGTTGCGCGGGCTCTACGGCGCGGGCGCGGTGGCCCAGGGGAGGCGGCTCGCAGCGGGAACGGGATTTGCGTCGAGGGCGATGCGCCGCGACGTTGCTGGCGTTGCGCCTGCCTGAAGGCGACCCAGGCTTAGTGCTTCCGCGTCAGCGCATGGAGGGATAGTTTCAGGTCTGGCCCTCAGCATCCCGGATCCGCGCAGCCGAGGCCAAGGCGTGGCCTCGGCCGGTCGGAGGCTTTGCAGGCACGCCTGGCGCCGCGAGATCTCGCCGCGCGCGGGATCTACTCTCTGCCGTCATCGCGCGTCTCCTGCATGCGGGGCGGAACCCGATACTGGCAGGTTGGTGGGGCGCGGCGAGTGACATTCCTGGGGATCGGCGCAGTTGGCATTCCAGCAGCGGCGAGTTCGCAAGTGGGGACACGGCCGCCCTCGGGGGCGCGTCTGGCGGCCTGGGCGCCCCCGACAGCCGCCTGCGGCGTGTCAGAGCAGCCGTCGCCGTCGTTGAGACCTTCGACTCAATCGCGCTCGGCACGCACTTATTCGGCCCGCTCGCACTCCCCGGCCAGACCGTGGCGACAGGCGAGGTGGCAGCGCTGGAGCTGGCCGTGCTGCGGTCTCTGGGCGTGCTCATCTTGCCACGGGCTGCGGGGAGGTGAGCCGCGGCTGGTGGGCAGCGCTCCGTCAGGAGCCAGTGGGGGCGCACGACGACTGGTGGAGGGCCATCGGCGCGTCGCCGAGACGGCAAGGGCGCCAGCCGCGGCAGGTCGCCCCGATTCAAGTGTCGTCGCACTTCGGGGTGCCGATCTGATCTCCAGAAGCATCCCGACGCGGCTCGCGGAGGGCAGCGCGGCCGTGGACGCGTTGGCGGCAGCAGGGGCAGCCCCCCCCCCCCCCCGCGCTTCTCGCATGGGCGCACGCTGCGCGACGCCGCGCGCCCTGGCCGACGGCGGGCGTTTTTGCGTGGCGTCCAAATCGCACGCGCCCAGAGCTATGGAGACTTCCCCCCGTGCCCACTCGTCGCGGCGAGGCGTGCTCCGAGCCCGCAGCGCGGCTTCTGTCGAATGCGTGACTGTTTGGAAAACGCGCTGCGCTTCGCTGCTCAGGCGCGGGCCGCTACGCTTGGCTCCGCGGATGCCCTCGCCCACCGCCGCCCGTGCTTCGTCTCCTTCGTCGCGGCCTCAGCCCGACGTGGGCCCGGCTCTGCGCCGCGCGCTGCCCGTGCCAGTTGGGCACCCCGGACTCGCGCGCCCAGCTGATCTGGGCGCTGGGCGACGGGCAGCACCGCTGGACATTCGTCGGGTCGTAGTTCTTCTACATGCGCCCCGTGCTCACGGGTGGCTCCCAGGGTTGCCCTCTTTCGGGCGCTCTGCGGGCCCTCGCCACGGCCCCACTCATCGAGGCGCTGGTCGGCGCTCTGGTGTTACCCACGCGTTCGCTGGCCAGCCGGCCCCCGCGCGACGCGCAGCTTATCGGCAGTGGCTGGGACGCCCAGCTCGGCGACTGCGCCGACGATGCGAGGATCGCACCGTGGGACATCTGGGTGGAAACAAACGGCCCCTGAAAAGTAGACTTGCCCGACACGCGCCCATATGTAGAATGCCCCCTTTTGCGCGCGGTCTACTTCTCGAGGTCATTTAGGTCGGGGTCTACATTTCATGGTACTTACATCTCGCGAGGGTCGACATTTCAGGATCCGCTTGGTCGGGGTCTACAGTTGGGCCCACTTTGCGCAGGTCTACACTTGGCGCCCATCTCGCTGGTCTACAGTTCGGGGGGTCCGTTATCGTTTCGCCGAATGGGGATCGCATTGTGGGGCATTTGGCCCCTTGCCCTCATCGAGCCTCGCTTCCAGGCCATGGGGCGCTCAGCATGGTTGCACCTGCAGCCGCGGATATGCGTCTTGATGCCGCTGTAGCCTGCTGCTGCTGACCTCCCTGCTGCCCTCGTGGACATCCGACTGGCCCCCAGTGCGATCGCCTCTGGCTGGTCCGATTTCGAAATCGCCTCCAAGACGGTACCTCGGGTTCGTGCTGGGCCCAGGGTCGGCCCTCGAGGATTCATGGCACGCTGCCTCCACGAAGCGCAATCTGCGCACGTCCGTGCTGAAGTCTGTGCAAGCGTCGGCGGCAGAGTTGATCACCTTGTACAGCGGCTTCGCTATATCTGTTCTCACCTACCTGGCCCAGCTCCTGCCTCTGTCGGGAGACATCCTCCATGGCGAGTTGGACACGTTGCAAAGGATCCTGAATGTGCCTCCTAAGAACTTCGCCTTGGGCACCCGGGCCTTCGCCGAAGGCGGTGCTGCCTGCAGCTTGGGCCGCCGCTGCGAAGATGGCCGAAGTCACACTTAGAAGGCGGCGCGACCTTGCAGCGGAATGGCAAGAGCGCGCCTTCATTGTGCGCCCAGCTCGCGCCGCGCTGGAAGGGCGCCGGGCCGCCCCTGTCTGGGCCCAGCGGCAGTCGATGGCACAGTGCATGCTCTCTGTCACCCAGGCCGCGATCGATGCGCCCAGCAAACGGCTCCGCAGACGACGCCGGCAGGCCCTAGCTGCAGGCAGTGCCGCGGCGATGGAAGGGGCCCGCTGGGCTGCCGCGGAGGGCCGCCGCGCTCGCGCGCAGCGCGCCCGCGCGCGAGCCGCACGCGGCCGCCCAGCGTTTGCGCCCCGAGAAATTCTGTAAGACGCCTGGGCGCCGCCTGCGCGCATGGTGGCCCCAGCGCACCATTCTGGGCTACTTGCAGCAGCGATGGGAGGTGCTCCGACGACAGCTGGCCTGCGCGGCCCCCCAGCGCGCGCCAGGCCGCAGACGGGGCCCTGGCAGGAGGGTGGCCGACGTGACATCGCATGCGCGTTGGTCAGCGCCGGCTGTGCTGCAGATGGGGGCGCGCAGTCCACGAGGGTGAAATGTCGCATTATCTACTCGGCTGCCAGGGAGCGTGGTAAGGCGTTTGCGTGGCCAGGAGCTCCATCGCACATGCGTGCCCCCATGCGCCGCTTCGGGCCGGGCGCAAGCGCGGACTACGACGTCGAGCTGAGAGGCGAGAGCGGGCTCTCTAGGGAGATTGCCAGGCCGGCTGCGTTGTGCCACGCGTACATCATGCCACGCCCCCAGTTTGGCCCCGCCCAGCAGCCCCCACCAGGGGGGGGCCAGGCCCCCGTCCGCGCTGCGGCCCAGCGCGCCCAGGTTCCGCCGCTCCCCGCGCAGGCCCGGCGCGCGCTGGCCGTGACAGCTGGCGGAGCCCAGACCAGTGCACCGCAGCCCCGGCCTCTCAGCGGCCGCGCGCCCCGCTGCGGCCCGAGTCGTTAACTCGGGCCTCCCCTCTGCTACGGGCCCTCCCCCTCCATACTTACCCATCCGTGAGGGGGGGCCCTGAAGAGCAACGCAAGCATGCGCAAGAGGGTGGGGGGGGGCAAGGAGGGAGCGGGCTACCCGCTCTCTGGCCACGCCCACGGCCGGCCCGCGGCCTGGCCCTCTGCCCCAGCGGCGGCAGCCGCCCCCGCCTCGGCGCACGGATCCAGCAAGCGCGCGAACTGCAGGAGGCCGCGCTCGCTGGACGGGACCTGGGCGTCGGCGGGCAGCATGCCGAGCCTGGGCTGCGCCTCGCCCAGCGACGCCGCCACAAGGCAACCCGGGTCGGAGGGCAGACCTCCTGCAGCACGGGTTCCAGCGGAGCCTGGGCGGCCGCGATGGCGCACGCACCAGCCCGCGTCGCGGCGAGCACGGCAGACGGAGCCTTGTTGGCAGCACCGAACGTACAGCAATATAATTCCACCTTCATGGCAGTAGGCAGCGCGACAAGTACAGACATCACATTGAGCCTCCACAATGATGCCGCCTCTGGTAGCCACCATTGCCCAGCCGCGTGCAGGATCAAAGCGGATGAACCAGACGCGCGCGCAGCAGCCGAAAAGGGAGCCGCACATATGATGAGGAGGTTCTCTCTAACCAGGATTTGGAAGTCCTTGGGCGACAATCTGTGAGCCCCCCATTCTTGTCCAGCCCTGCGCACCACCTTCTGCGCCGAGCCAGGCCTCGGGAAACGCCGCGAATCCCTTGGCGGCGCGGCAACCGCCGCCACAATGGTCCTGTATTTGATCAACTCCATCCAACTACTCACATTAGCAACGTCCTTAAAATACTCAACAACAGTATCCCTTGATATTCCAAATAGAACCAGGTCACATTGATTTGATTGAAAGCAACATTCCGGCGGGCCCATTGACAAGGGAACAACATATACCATCTTGGCCACTGTAGGTGGTGGCGCCATCTGGGGAGCCATGGCTGATTTGGTAGAGCAGACCTGGACGGCTGGCTGCAGGCCCGCACGTCATCAGCCCTCGGGAAGCGCAAGGCATGTCCTGGCACCGCCGCGTCTAGGCCCGCATCTGGAGCATACCCAGCAGCTGCACGCTCTCGTCCAAGAATCAGATCCTGCTCACGGAGCTCCAACGCCTCCGCCATACCTAGGGGTACATCAGTGTCGATCAGCATTTGCAGACAACCCGAGCCCGGCCGTCTCAGGTGTTTGATGAGCCCATGACGAACGTCACACTCCGTGCCGCAAGCCTGACACTGGGAACGTCTCGCGTGTAATTGAGCCATGTCCATGATCTGATGCACCGGCCGCCGGCGCCCTCTGCCCTCTGCTGGCGTGGAGAACGACTTCCCGGATTCATGGCCGAGGTAGGCGATGTCGCCCTGCGTGGCACCGTCAGCTTGCTTGACACACCTGCCCGACATGTCCTGGACCCGCTTGGTAACCCACGCGTTCCTCATCTGCCTGGTGCACCGTGCCGATCTCCTCCAAGCCAGCTTCAACGCGCCACTGAACTTGCCATGCTCCCTTATCGCAAATCTCGCAAACGCCTGCAACCCCTCATGGTGGAGCGGGTCCTCGTCGCATCCAACATCTGCAAACTTGCGCAGCCAGTCAAGATCATGCTGTACCAAATGCGCCCATGAGGCATCGATGCCGACCGTCATATCCAGCAACCGCTTCAGCAGAGGCGGCCCATGCACCATTTGCCTCACACCATATCTGAGCCTGCGAAGCCTGAGCGCGTCCTTGAAGCCACACCGTGAGACATCGAATAGTACTTGATCGTCCGTCTTCCTGACCAGCGTCATGGGTGAGCGGGGCGACTCCGAGGCCACCCGACACCCAGAGACAAGCGCATGCTGCAGCTTTGCCTCCGTGGTCTTAGATCTAGCGCCCCAACGCTCTGCCTGGAAAACCAAGTGCGCGCCGGCCAACGCGTCGACATACCTAATCTTGTGGGCAACGGAAACCTGATGCCTGAACACCGCGGCCCTCATAGGACGCAAACCTGTTGTGCGCTTGCCCATTCTCTTTGCGACTGCGGGTCCTTCCGCGCCGTTGTTCGTCAGGGTGTCTCCCACATCCACGTGCTTTTCTCGATCAAGATCCGGTCTTGGCCATCCACATCGATCTCGATTGCAACTTTTTCTAAGAGTTTCCTCCTGACTGCTGCGCTGCCGGGCTCGATGGGGCAGCAGAGAACAGCTGACTCACCGCGCGCAAAATGCAACCTGAACCCCGGACCAACCATGCGTCTGCGAACAATCCGCCCAATCTTCGCAGCATGTGTGACTATATCCGCTGCGCGACATGGCGCACATACACCTGAAACGTCAACAATGGTAGCGTCAGGCGAAATTTGCGGTGGATCAAGTAACCTTTGACTGAAAACTTGGGCCTCCTCGTGTTGGTCGTGTCCAGCGCCATGCCTTCTGCCATGAGCTCCTCTCGTACATCCCGCAGTGGTCTGGTGGCATAAATATCATTGAACATACAATCTGCCAAGCGATGACCAGCCCTTGTTCATCTCTGCGACATGACAAATGCCAACCCCCAGGTACAGCAAACTGCACAGCTTGATGCGCTTCAACGACGTGGGCCAATATGTGTGGCGTGATATCTTTCTCCGCAAGCACAGGTGGCCTGATAAGCATGTCCAACAAGGGCAGTGCGATGGCAGGCGCTTCGTCAGTGATCTAGTCGACATACTGCTCAGTCCCTTCCATGGGTATGTCCGCTTGCCGCAATGCCATATAGAGAGCATATACGAAGCCAACGAACATATTAATTGCCGTAGAGTTGCGCTTCGTCGCTAGAGTCCTGAATGTTCTCGCCACGTGCGCCGCCAGCTTGAACATCTACCTTTGGTGTCACCTGTCTGGGAGGGTTCCAGCAATATATCAGAAGACTTGGCTCAGGCAGCCCGCAGACATGCGCGATGATGTTTGACGACCCCAGAGCTGAGAGTGAAAGAGGGATACCCCTTTGACCAGCTGTGGGCCAAGACCACCTTTGTGTAGGCCACGCGAGAAAGACGATTTGTGGGCTGCAGTCTCTTGCAGCCTGAGCGCGGACTTCGTTATGAGGGCACGCAGGTGGGGGGGGCGATGAGATCGGGGGCGGCCTTGAACATCGCATTCTGAACACCATCTGGAACTGGCACCTTGACAGCCTTGACCGACCGAACACGCGATGGCAACCAGGAGGGCAACGGTATGGCTGACAAGTCCAGGGGCACAGAGGCCGCGTCAGCAATTGCCCTCTGGTTGTACACGTCTGGTACGCCCTGCGGCGAGGCCACGACGCCGCCCCCGAGGTCCGCAAAGTTCCCCCGAACCTCAGCTGCCCATTCTGCATGCGACTACACCGAAAGACCACCCTTCCCAAGCTGCATACGTAGTGCGTCCGTACCAGCTCGCTTTGCCGCTTTGCACTGAGCCGTAGCAATTGATGTAACCACTTCCATTTCAAATGGCTGCCATGAAGCACTGCCGCGCCTGATTGTGCCAGCGAGATCTTTGAGGAACCTGGCCCTGTCATGTGCCAGGGCCTGCTTGGGTACTGGGGCCGTATCTGTCAGGAAGCACCTGATGTGGCCCCTCAGGTCAGCTGCCGAGGACACCTCCGCCTGGAAAGGATCGCACGCCATGGGCCAGGGCCACTGTGTAGATAACTGTCCTCCAAGCTTGAGCATATTGTATCTTGACTTCCACGTGCCGATCGCTTTCCCCATTGCTGCTTGGAACGTATTGATGAATACGACATGGAACCAACCGCGCCAATCGGAACATGGGCTCTGCCGACGCTCGAAAGTCAGCAACCAGCGCCCGTTTAGCATATCGTCTTATTCGAATATGTGACATGGTTACTCCTGAGACATACTTCTCGGCTGAGAACAACTCCAGCGCCCTTTCGCTTGGCCCAGCACCAGCTAAGTGAAGGAAGCAACGTGGCTATTGATATCAATACCCCATGTTGGAACAGGCGTCCGCTCGACGCTTGACCGCCCCTGATCCAACCTGGTGGGGCCTGTCAGCTTACATCTGTCCAATCTGACCTTCCCTGCATGCCTGGCTGCCTGGCTCCCTGGGTGCTCGCAGTAAGCCGCCAGTGATCAGGTTCGTGCCCGCCGAAGCCGATGCCCCGCATGACGTAACACCGTCCAACGCACGCATGCAATTGGCGATTCAAGAGGATGTAGTCCATGCGATGCAGCGTGCCCTGCTTCGCTCTGAACGTCTCGACTCGCGAATGCTGGACCAGCGTTTCAGTGATAAGGCGAGCGTGATCCACTGCCAGCTTCTCCAACTGCATCCCATCGCAGTCGTCTGGTCCCTCGGGCCGATGGGCCCTGAAACGTGAGAGAGCTCACGGCCCACCCTGGCATTGGCATCTGCAAGGACAACCGTTTTTTTTTGGGGGGGGGGGCTGGCGAGCACCCCATGCGTACTCCTCCACCACTCTCGAACTTGCGGGGTGGCGGAAAGCGAACCCATGCGAAGATTTGGGACATGCATGGCAACAATGGTTTCCTCGGCGAGGGCGCACGTGCAGCGACAACCAGGAGCCTAGCGTCGGCATGAACGACGTGGACATGTGTTGCTTCAAACTTTAAGGGGGCCCTTTTGCCCACAGGCACAGGGCCTGCGTATATTGCATAATAGAGAGCACCCCAGCCTGCCCCCCTTACAGCCAGAGTTGGGACACACGAAACCATCCATGGTACACTTGGACTGCTTGAAACCAGACTCCTGAACGCCAACAGGCGTAATGTGCTCGTCCTGCAGCTGTAGTCTCAGGTGCTGCGCCTTGGCCCTCTGCACAGAGCGTCGCCCAACGTTGGCCGCGCGTTGCTGGGCGTCTGCGCCATCAGCTGAGCACGTGGTGACATTGTTGGGGGTCGCCAGCTTGTAATTGAGCTTCGCTGATGCCTTTGAGACTGCAGGGTGTTTGATGGAACGTAGCTAATCCTCGCATATACGTTGCGCCTTCGCCTCCACAACCACACCGTGCTGACACCAAGGAGGGCACGGAGAGGAGGAGGGTACACTTGCCCGTGTGCATTGCCACTCCATGTGTTCGTCGTATGTAGCTGCAGACATTGCGAAATCAGGGGGCTGTTGCCACGGGTTCTCCTGGATATCGAAATGCCGTGATATTGAGTCCGCTGCTTCATACAAAGATGATCGCGATGGCCAGGTTGCTGACTCACGCGCAGTGGACGAACCATCTTGATGTCCCTAACGATGGCGGCGACAACGCGGTCAATGCCATGGGACAGCTTGGAGGTGCCCATTGCCTTGCCAACTGCTGCCGTATGGTCAAATAAGATACAAACTTGCTGCTGCCATGCTAACTGCGGAGAAAAGATTGTTGCCCAGAGGACGCCAATCAGCTCCACCTGCGCACTGTCCAGCTTATCGATGTCCAGCGACAAAGCCTGAGCATGTTGGGCCCGCGCAGCCACATAGCCCATGCACACGACAAGTTTAGGTCCTCAGGGACATGAGCCAACGCGAACGCCGCATCCTCCTTACGTGAGGGGGGAGAGAGGCATCGGACCACAAGTTTGGCGTGGGGGGTGCATACGAATGGCCAGATCCGCGCATGGATGCAACGACACGCCGATGTAGTTGCACGACAGCTGGTGATCCAATGATTGGCTGGCCGCTGTGGTACAACTCTGGCAACGTCAAGATACGCTTGGCTGTTAGCGCACCCCTGGATAATGAAGAGGCGGCGTTGGCTGCACTCGAGGAGGCTGCGGCCTCCAGACCTTCACCTCCAGAAAAGAAAGACAACATAATCGGTGTTGCTGATGAGACTGCCCCCACGCTTCGAGTTCATAGCAGGTTGGCCAGGTTGACATGAAGGGGCCTCTCTCGGGGGTGGGCATCAGGTTGCCTGGTGCCTGCCCGCGCTGAGGGAAACATGATGACGACGATAATGATGATGCAGCTGACCGCCCCGGCGCCTTACGGCAGCAGCCATCTGCACCGCCAAATTCAATTAAATGCTGACTCGCATCCTGTGGGCAGCTGCCAGCGCTAAAGTATCCCGCATCCTGAGCGCTGCCTAGGCCGCCATGCGACCAGCGACGAACCACCAACACTGCATTTCAAGTTATTGCTTGTGGCGGGCACCCCATCCTGAGCCACACAACTGTGCAACACAACAGCATGGGCAGCATTCACTCGACGCCGCCGCCGCACATCTCAGGGCAACCCGTTCGCCACGCTCCTCCGTGGAACGCCCTGCCTGGCACGTGAAGCCCCGCCTCTGCGCGTACCGCTCCACCCGCGCCGAGGGCCTCGGGCCTGCCACGCCCGAACCTGTCCGCCCTGCCCTCCTCCGGCCTGCTCCCGTCCGGCGAGCCCTTCCTCTCCTCGGCAGCTGGATCGTCGTTCTCGGGCCGGACGAAAGGGGGGGATTGGGAAAGGGGGGGTTACGAAATTTGCTGCATGCAGCTGGTTTCGGCCCCACCGAGGGGCCCATTCCTCGATACATAGTCGCCCGCGGCGCCGGGAGGCGCCGGGAAAATCAGCTACGTGAGCTGATTCTCAAACCCCCCCTTTGCTATCCCCCCCTTTCGCCCGGCCCGACGTTCGTGCTGTCGAAGACATGGGGGGACACAGGTGCTGGCGAGGACGGCAGGCCTGAAGAAGTCGATGACCACCAAGGCGATGATGGCTGGACGGCAGCTGGCGCGGGCGGTGGAGGGGGCGGGATCTGCACAGCCGCTGCCGCCTCCCGATGGACAATCTCCTGCTCGTGCGCAGCCAGGCCGTTGTCCTCTTGAATCCTCTGGGCTGCCTCAAGATCCCTCTGACGCATCTCCCGCCCAATCTCAGCGTCCAAGTCCGAGTCTCCTTCAAGCTTGTGGTAGGCCTCGGGGTTGATCATGTCCTGCTCTCGTGCTGTCTGAGCATCATCAGTGTGAATCCTTTGCTGGTCGAAACTGGCCTTCTTGAGCTTTTCAGATTAAGCAAGCGAGTCGAATGTAGCCGGAGCCAGAGGAGATTGATGCAGGAATGCTCTGTTGCGCATGCGTACCTTGCTGTGTCTGCGAATGTAGCCGCACAGGGGAAGGCACCTGAGGCGTCTGTGGGATCTCTTCCTTTTGCGTCTGTGCGATCGACTGCTGACCCTTGGCAAACTAAACAAACAGATATTGCAACTTATCCGACTGGGCCTTCATCTCATGCTGCTTCTTCTGTAGTTGGCCCGCCTGCTGCTTCTGCTGACCCAGATCAACTGCAAGGGCGTGGTGATCTGCTGCAGGGCAGGCTTTGACGCTTGGGCAGCAGCCTGAGGTGCCACAGGAGGTGGCGGTGGCGGCGGCCTGGCCCTGGCAGCAGCAGGGGCCTTCTGCGCACTACCCACTGGCGGGGGTGGCGGCGGCGGCGGCTGCACTGCATTGCCTGGGCCAGTAGCGTCCACCTCCATGTGTGAGTCCATGTCCTCTTCCAGGAAGGTACACTTGGAAGTCTCGTACACTTTGAGCTGCTGCCTGATGTCATATATCTGCTTAACCAAGTCCTCCTTCGTATGGACCAGTTCTCCGAGCTGCTTCTCAACTTTGGCAAGCTTTTCTTTCATGATGTTCACCCTTGTCGTGCACGCCGTCTCCTGATCCTCAACAGGAAGTAATGATAGTATGCCGGCCTTCAAGACCGCAATCTCTGTCACCTCAATCGTCGGGGACTTGGATGCCGTTTTCATCGCATGAGCAATTTCAGCCAGTTGGCATATCCTTTGTCACGCCTTCTTTTTGTGCGCAGCGACCAATTCTTTGTCGTCTTTGCCGGGCAGCTTCATCCAATTATCTGCCTCTTGCGCAAGGCCAATATGCACGGGACCAATGTCATCAATAATCTTGCGCAGGGCACCGTCGGACCTCCTCCTGCTGTGCGACCTTTCCTGACGGTCACCGTGGGCAGACGAAGCACGAGATGACTTACCCTTCTTCCTGGACCCATCTCTCTGCTGCTGTTGCTTCTGGTGCCTCTTCCAACCACTGCCACACGACTTGCAGAACCATATAGAATTGCCATTCTTCGTGCCACAAGAGCACACCCACGGCGTCATACTGCTGTGGTGCTGGGCCAACCTCTTGACCGCTGCAGATCGTCCCACAGCAGTCCTATCAGCAGCACGGAGCCGCCGGGCTCTCTTGTGCCAGTCGGGCTCTGCCAGGCGGGCCGAGCGAAGGAGCGCCTTCGCTGTGGTGCAGCCCGCTATGGCGGCCGCGCGGGGTCACCCTGCGGGGCGACGGGCGCGCGGTGGGGGGGGGGGGCGCCGCGCCCCGTTCGATTAGGGTAACGCCTTGAGCCAAAATGGCTACGGTCTCTCCTCCGCCTCCTCCTCATCCTCCTCCTCCTCTCTCTAGTCCTACTGCTCTTCCTCCTCCTCTTCCTCCTCCTCTTCCTCCCCCTCCTCTTGGGATTCGAGGGGCACTTGTCGCTGCAGCTCGTGAGTCTTTGCTGAGGCCCCCCGAGGCCAGGGAAGTCCACCTTCTGCCCTCCTCCTCGTCCTCTCAGCACCTCGTCCGCCTGAACTCATCCGTCGCCCTCGTCGTCCGTTACATTCCTCCTCTCCCGCTTCGCCCCCTCCCCCTACAGCTTGTGATCTTCCTCCTGCATCCTCCTTTAGCTGCTTCTGCAAGCCTCGGAGTCAATGGTCAGACGCAGCCCTTCATCCTCATTAGCTTATTCCGCCTCCTCTTCCTCCTCCTCTTCCCCCTCCCCCTCCTCCTCCTCGTCATCATCATCATCATCATCATCATCATCATCATCATCATCATCATCATCATCATCATCATCATCATCATCATCATCATCATCATCATCATCATCATCATCATCATCATCATCATCATCATCATCATCATCATCATCATCATCATCATCATCATCATCATCATCATCATCATCATCATCATCATCATCATCATCATCGTCATCATCATCATCAGCATCAGCATCATCATCATCATCGTCATGAGTCTCCCGGCTGCCCATATTTGCCGTCGGTCTCCCTGCCTCTCCGCTCCCCCCTCGCTCACCCATGTCCTCTCCCAGCCTCCTGCTCCCCCGTCCCCCCTCCCTCCGCGTGCTCCTCCCGCCCCGCCTGCGCCCTCGACCGAGGTCCTCGCCCACGTCAACCGGATGAGGGACGAGGCCAGGAGGCATGGGCCCGGGCGCTGGCCCCGCCCTCATCCCGCCTCCGCGCGCCTCGTGCCGGGCAGCCGGCGCAGAGGAGAAGGGAACCAACAGCCCGGCCCGGCCCAGTGCCCCTCCAGTGCCCGGTGCCCTTCCTGCTCTTGCGGTGCCCGCCCTGCTCTTCTCCGGCCCCTGCGACGTCTTCTCCGGCCCCTGCGACGTCTCTGCGTTTTGTAGAACTTCGAGTCTGGTTCTCTGCCCCGCCTTCCTGAAATCTGGTACGGGCTCCCCGGCGCCACTTCCGGGGCCACTTCGGCCCGATCGTTCCGCCTCGATTTCAGGTCGACCCTGCTCGATCAGATTACGTCTCGATGTCCCGAGATCCGATGCGGCCCGATGTCTGCACCGCAGTCTTGTAATTGATTATCCCCGCGCAGCCGATGCGGATCGATCCGACGCACGTTCCGATACGACCCGAATGCCCGCTTCGATTCCGACTGATCGTGGCACACCCGATTCGATTCTGACGGGTCCTACGGTGGGGGCGTTGGTTAAGGAATGCTCCCGTGAGGCGCCAGGCCCTGGGGGGAACTTCCTTATCTGATGAGAGCGGCGGTGATATCCATGGCCAAGCCTCGATTGGAGTTCCACTGGCTTCGAGACCCTGGGTTCCTTAGCCATGGGTTCCGCAGCTGCGGCGCCCCGTGACGCGGCCCGCGGGCGCGCTGTAGACCCTGGCCCCGTGGGGCGGTGTGGTGCGCGGAGATATTCGCGCTCCCCTTGGGGCGGTCCTGGGTGCGCCGCGGGCGCAGTGCGAGCGCCGTTTCGTCAGCATCGAATGCATGTGCATGCACGCGCTCGCGCTCGAAGTGCTTCTTTTTGTAAGAAAAGAACAGAGACCAGAAGCTTCTTTTTGTAAGAAAAGAACAAAGACCACAAAAAACAACAAACACACACACAAAAAAAAACTCACCGTAGCACATTTTGGACGCCCGAAATGAGTACGGAAAGAATGGGTACAATGCCCAACAACAAATGTTGCCCCAAACCAACAGCGGCCGCTGTTGGGCAGGCGGTCTTCTGTCTCAAAGGGACGCAGGCCGCGGCGGCGTGCACAGCGAGTCCTGTTCAAAATGAACAGGAACTGCTGTTGGGCATTGCACCCATTCTTTCCGGGTCCGGACCCCCCCTCCTCCCCCCCTTTGGCCGCAACCCCCCCCTCCCCCCCTTTCGCCACGCCGCGCCGTGACTCCGGAACCCCCCCACCACCCCTACCCCTAGTCCTCACCCTAACCCAAACCCCTAACCCTAACCCCAACCACTAACCCCAGCTCCAAAGAGTACTCACTACTCTTTACTCAGTACGTACCCATGTCGGTCGTCCCGACACATCGCCCAGGCTGGCACGGCCTCAGGGACCCGCGAGGGGTTCGTGCCCGCTCGGCTCTCTCGCATCCTGCCCCCGTCGCCCCGGCGAGGCCCACGGGTGGGCGCGCTCGCCCCAGCGGGGGGGGTTCGAGGGAGGCAGGTGCGGGGAGGGGCAGGGAGAGGCGGTGGCGAAAGGAGGAGGAGGAGGAAAAGGCTAGGGAGGAGGAGGAGGAGGATGATAGAGATTAGCAACACCGAGGAGTGGGAGAAGGCGAGGGAGGGGACGGGTGAGGAATGGGAGGAAGAGGAAGAGCGGAAAGACCAGGGAGCATGAGCAGGAGGAACCGCTGAAGCAGAAACGACCAGAATGAGCAAGAGAGAAAGGGAAGGGGAGGAGGAGGAGGAGGAGGAGGAGGAGGAGGAGGAGGAGGAGGAGGAGGATGAGGAGATGGAGGGAGGGAGGGAGGAGGAGGAGGAGGAAGAGGAGAAGGAGGAGGAGCAGCAGCAGCAACATCAGCAGCAGAGGGGCAAAGTATCTGCGAAGTGGGGCGGAGGAGCCGCGAGAATGGCTTGACCCACAAGTTGCCCCTCCCCGCCCTCCTCTCCCACGCCCCTGCTCCTGCCCTGCCCCAAACCCTCCTCCACCATAATCCTCGGTCCTCCTTTCTCCTTTTCCTCTCCCCCACTCCCTCCACCTTCTCCTCCTCCTCCTCCTCCTCCTTCTCATCCGGCTTCCTCCCTTTCCTCGTCCCTCATCATCATCACCATCACCAACATCACCACCATCACCACCATGCACCACCATCACCAACATCACCACCATCACCACCATGCACCACCACCACCACCATCATCATCATCACCAGCATATTCATCATCATAATTATCATCAGCAGCATCATCATCATCACCGTTGTCATCGCCGTCATCAATTGCATCATCCTCATCAGCAGCAGCATTATCTTCATTATCATCATCACCATCATCGTCGTAATCATCATCGTCCTCACCATCACCATAACCATCATCATCAGCATCATCACCACTGATCACCATCATCATCACCACCATCATCACCACCATCATCATCACCATCAGCATCATCGTTCCTCCTGATCCTACTCGTCCTTCCTTCCTCATTTCTTCATCCCTCCTCCTCCTGTTTTGTCCTTCACACCCTCCTGCATCCACGCGTGAGTGAAGACAAGTTGCCGATCGATTCCCCAGATTTCGCCGTCGTATATTTACGAGGTAGGCCCCAGGACTCTCGACACCATCCCCACTGTCGTTGCGTATCGACGGTTGTCGTTCCCAGGGCCCCAAAGCAATCGCACCCTTCGTCCCTGAAACGGAAAACATAACACAGCGAAACAAAGCACAACCGGACATTGTTTTCTGTACCCTGGCGGTAGCGGGCGTGACTGGGGGGAGGGGGAGGGAAAAAGGGAGCTGGCCGCGTGACGATTCGTGATAGCGCTTTCTGGGAATGCTGATGAGTGTCTAATTCCCACACGGCGCCGGCGGGAATCGTGACGGGACCAGGGGGGGAAGGGGGGGGCGGGGCCGGTCACGGCCGCCATCGTCGATATTTGGAAAAACGGGCTACAGAAGAAAGCGAAGTACGCTAGTGATCCGTTTTCGCGGCGCTTGGACTGCCTAGGAGACAGGGATAACGGCCGAATCAGCGGTCGATTGTTACCCAATTCTGAATGATGTTGTGGGCCTGCTTGGGGAAAGCGCCGATGTTGGCAAGATCTGGGGCCCTGAATAAGCCCCAGACCTTCGGGTTTCGCCGTCTCATCTCCTCTGCGAATCAGCACCGACGTCGAGTGTGTATACCTGCCCCCCCCCTGACCTCCGATGTCGTGATATGATCCACGCGCGGGACCTGGAGTTCATTACCGATCCCTTCTTGCCAGGCAGCCGTCTACGCATCTCCTAACGTAACGACGTCGTCGATGCACCTCTGATGCCGTGCCATCTTGGGACCCCGTCTATCCTGGTCCATCCCGGAGGCCTCCACTCGAGAGGGCACTTCATCAGACTGTACGGGTCGGCATGGAGGCGTCCCCGAGCATCTCTTCGATTGCCGTCTTGCGGGGCAGGGGCCACGTCGCACGGTGGGGTGGCACAGCGTTTTCGGTCCGAGAGTTCGTGGTCGCTCCTGGGGCTGGAGCGCTGCCTGCTGTGGCACTCACGAGGGGCATGCGGACAAACTGAAGCGGAGGCTTCGAGGAGCAAATGTCCAAACGGTCTGGGCCGCAGGGGAGGAGCCGAGCAGCAAGCGGCGTGGGAGGGTCCGGGGCGAGTCTGGGTTGGGTACGCTTCTCGCCACCAAGGAGTGGGACATTCAGGATCGACTAAGTGGCCGTTGCGGTGACTCGATAAGTTCGTTGCGCCCAGAGGCCCTTGAGAATGCGCCTCATGTAGGAATTCTTAGCGAGCTCTTGATATCAGGTGCCTACGGTCTCGCTGCTCACGAATGCTCTCCCATGAGGTGTTGTTCGTGCGGAGCGGGGCATTTCCAGAAACCATGTGTTGTCAAGGCGGTGCCATGTGTGGTTAAATGACCTTCGCTTGCAGTTGGTGCAGCGCGGTCTAGTTGAATGGGGAAAGGCGGACGCGGCGGCGGTGTCAGCAATGACAGTAGGGGTGGAGGAGGAGGAGGAGGACAGGCGACGAGGAGGACGGGCGACGACGAGGAGGAGCAGCTGCAAGAGCGGCAGCAGCAAGCAGTCGCAGCAGGAATGGGAAGAGGGCAATTGTAAGCAGTGGCGAAGCGCCATCGCTCGCCTATAGGCCTACCAAAGAATGTTTTCAGAACCTTGTGTTGTCTGCACGAAATGTTATTAGAACATTTCTGGCTGAGACTGTTTTGTGTTAGCGCATCGGGCTTATGTTATACGAATCTTGCTTCTGTGATTAAAACAACAGTTCCCGGTTTGATGAACATGTCGTGGTAGGCCTATAGGAATGCCTGGACGGTGGGTCCCTGCTCAAAACTGAGGTACAGAGGCGTCGGCCTGGCGTGGGGCGTGACGGTGCCCGCTGTCTCCATCTCGTTCGCTGTCTACACGAACTTGCAGCAGGAGTTCGAGTCGTTGGGCTACGGCGGCGGCCTCGGTCTGGCCAGCCCGACCAGTCCAATCCCGGGGATGTTCCATAGTCTGGTCAGGACTGTGCGCCACATCCGCCGATTCCCAAATCTCTGCTGGCGAGCACGAAGAAGCGAACCAGGTGGAAGTCGAAGATACGTTCGTGGACAGTCCGCGATCGTCTCGTAGTTTTGCCCCAACCATCCTGTGGTGTTGGGTCCTCTTTTCAAGAGACGGTGGCCCGCGTCTCCTCTCCTCCTCCTCCTCTCCTCTCCTCCTCCTCCTCCTCCTCCTCCTCCTCCTCCTCCTCCTCCTCCTCCTCCTCCTCCTCCTCCTCCTCCTCCTCCTCCTCCTCCTCCTCCTCCTCCTCCTCCTCCACCTCCCACCATCATCATCGTCATCACCCATTTCGGCACACCCCTCACACGTTTCGTGGCCCCATCGGGAGCTCCACCGAAGGTCCCAGTGGGTGTGCCCGTATGCGTCCCGCACACCCATTTCGGCCCACCCCTCGCACGTTTCGTGGCCCCATATGGGGGCTCCACCGAAGGTCCCAGTGGGTGTGCCCGCATGCGTCCCGCACACACTTTTCGGCCCACCCCTCACACGTTTCGTGGCCCCATAGGGAGCTCCACCGAAGGTCCCAGAGGGTGTGCCCGCATGCGTCCCGCACACCCATTTTGGCACACCCTTCACACGTTTCGTGGCCCCATAGGGGGCTCCACCGAAGGTCCCAGTGGGTGTGCCCGCATGCGTCCCGCACACCCATTTCGGCACACCCCTCACACGTTCGTGGCCCCATAGGGAGCTCCACCGAAGGTCTCAGTGGGTGTGCCCGCATGCGTCCCGCACACCCATTTCGGCCCACCCCTCACACGTTTCGTGGCCCCATAGGGGGCTCCACCGAAGGTCCCAGTGGGTGTGCCACATGCGTCCCGCACACCCATTTCGGTACACACTTCACACGCTTCGTGGCCGCATAGGGAGCTCCACCGAAGGTCCCAGTGGGTGTGCCCGCATGCGTCCCGCACACCCATTTCGGCACACCCCTCACACCTTGCGTGGCCCCATCAAAGGGCTCCACCGAAGGTCCCAGCGGGTGTGCCCGCATGCGTCCCGCACACACATTTCGGCACACCCCTCACACGTTTCGTGGCCCCATGGGGAGCTCCACCGAAGGTCCCAGTGGGTGTGCCCGCATGCGTCCCGCACACCCATTTTGGCACACCCTTCACACGTTCCGTGGCCCCATAAAGGGGGCTCCACCGAAGGTCCCAGTGGGTGTGCCCGCATGCGTCCCGCACACCCATTTCGGCACACCCCTCAAACGCTTCGTGGCCCCATAGGGGGCTCCACCGAAGGTCTCAGTGGGTGTGCCCGCATGCGTCCCGCACACCCATTGCGGCCCACCCCTCACACGTTTCGTGGCCCCATAGGGAGCTCCACCGATGGTCCCAGTGGGTGTGCCCGCATGCGTCCCGCACACCCATATCGGTACACCCTTCACACGTTTCGTGGCCCCATAGGGAGCTCCACCGAAAGTCCCAGTGGGTGAGTAATTTCGGCACGCCCCTCATACGTTTCGTGGCCCCATAGGAGCTCTGCAGAAGGTCCCAGTGGCACAGTCCGCACGCGCCCCCGCCATTCATTCCGGGCCACCCCTCACACGTTTCGTGGCCCCAGAGGGGCTCCGCCGAAGGCTCCAGTGGAACAGTCCGCATGCGTCCCCGCCACTCATGTCGGCACACCCCTCACACGTTTCGTGGCCCCACAGGAGCTCCGCCGAAGGTCCCATTGGCACAGTCCGCATGCGTCCCCGCCGCTCATTTCAGCACACCCCTCACACGCTTCGTGGCCCCATAGGAGCTCCGCCGAAAGTACCCTGGCACAGTCCGCACGCGTCTCCGCCATTCATGTCGGCCCACCCCTCACAAGTTTCGTGGCCCCATAGGAGCTCCGCCGAAGGTCCCGATGGCACAGTCCGCACGCGTCCCCGCCATTCATTTCAGCACACCCCTCACACGTTTCGTGGCCCCATAGGAGCTCCGCCGAAGGTCCCCGTGGCACAGTCCGCATGCGTTCCCGCCAGTCATGTCGGCACACCCCTCACACTTTTCGTGGCCCCACTGGGGCTCCGCCGAAAGTCCCAGTGGCACAGTCCGCATGCGTTCCCGCCACTTATTTCGGCACACCCCTCACACGCTTCGTGGCCCCATAGGAACTCCACCGACGGTCCCCGTGGCGCAGTACGCATGCGTCCACGCCATAAATTTCGGCACACCCCTCACACGCTTCGTGGCCCCATAGGAGCTCCGCCGAAGGTCCCCGTGGCACAGTCCGCATGCGTTCCCGCCAGTTATTTCGGCACACCCCTCACACGTTTCGTGGCCACATAGGAACTCCACCGAAGGTCCCCGTGGCGCAGTCCGCATGCGTCTCCCTTGCCCAGTACAGCGCTACGTGGCCCCATATGGAGCCCCACCGCAGGTCCCAGCCAGCCAGCTAGCTCTTTTTGCTCCGCGCAGCGGGCGACCCGCGCGCGTCGCTGGGACCCCTCCGGGGCGACCTGCGCGCGTCGCGGGGGCTCCGTGCTGCGTTCTGCCCAGCGCCTCGCTCGCCCGTCGTCGCTCTGCCCAGCGGCAAGAGCCTTGCCCGCTATCAGCCAGCCAGCTAGCTCGCTTTGCTCCGCGCAGTGGACGACCCGCGCGCGTCGCTGGGACCCCTCCGGGGCGACCTGCGCGCGTCGCGCTGACTCCGCGCTGCGCTGCGCCCGCAGCCTTGGACTTTTGAGTGCGCGGGCAAAGAGGGAGTAAAGGAAGTGGAGGAAGCGGGCGCGATCCTCGCGGGGGGGCACGCCGACATTGACATCGCGGCGCGCGGGCGATGCCGTCGGGGAGTCCCGGGGAAGCTCCTTGCGGCGGCCACGCCCAGCGTCACGAGTACTCAGAGGCAGTCGTTGCCAAACTATTGGCATTCATACACAATCGCACCACGCTTTGTCATATTCGCATTCATGCACGTAGACTCGCTCGCACGCAGATTCATTCACAGTCAGACGCACGCGCGCAGATTCACCCGCGAGGCGATAAGCTTGTGATGCTGCCAGATCGTATTTTCGGGTCGGTTGCTCGAGGCCCTGGACATAGTGACAACGCAACCTTTTTTCCCAAGACTGGCTTCGCACGGTTGCATATTCGGTCCATGTTTGGCCAGTTTTGTTTACCAGCTCCTACGAGCATGCTTGCGTCAGGTTGCAGTGTCGGCATGCGTGGTGCTCCGGGAGATTCAAGAATTTCGGGCCCTGGTTCCTTGAACAGTCTTCTGAAACGAGGACTGAGGCTTCCGGGCGTCGGCAAAGGGTCTCAGGGCAGTCCAACTCGTGTCTCAGGGCACGGCGGCGCGTGTGTATGTATACAGATATACACGCACGATGCATGATATGTTTTTCACATGTATGGATGCATCCACAATTGCTATGTATGGATGTGCATACACAAGTGCACAGCGTACCATTTCATATCATATCATAGCTTGATATGCTACATGGTATGGTACCGTGATCTATTCGAGTAGATTCTAATATATTGCACCATACAACATTCAGTTTGTAGTATGTTGTTTTGTGGAATATTGATGCACCGCGTACGACATTGCATTATCATGTGTATTACGATGTCAATGTTCACATACAACTAAATTAGCGTATGTTCGCCGCTCCTGTCCTCTTCTTTGCTCTGTCCTTCTCTCTTTTACAGCTCTGAGTGTTGGCCGTCTCACTCGCCACGCTCAGCAATACATGTCTTCGTGTACAGTTGGTTTATGGTTTGCGGCTAAGTAGGCCTATGAGGTGTGTAAACTGCGGCTGGGCGTCGTTGGCAGAGGGCGGATGCATTGCAGCATTCTGTGTATGTTCTGTCTCCCCTAACCTTCCTCTCCCCTCTTCTTCTCCTCCTCCGCCTCTTCTTTGATATTGGACGGGCTTGCAGGTTTACGTGGTCATTTACGGAGCTCGGGCCCTGAGCTCTGAACACGGATTTCAGCAAGTTTCTCAGCCCCGGTTGCGCGCAACGGCTCACCCATCGTAAGTTGGCGTGAGCATTCCTCAAGTTGCGTTTGGGTGCCCTTCCGTTCGCCACAGGACGACTCCAGAGGCGGATGCACATAGACATTGAATACCATGCTAGGGCGACGGTGTCGAGAACATTGTTGTTATAGTGCGGGCGACGCGCACCAATTCGTTTTAATTTCAAGGGTTATAGTATGCTATGTTGTATCATTACATGGTGTGCTAAGCCATAACGTTACATATAGCATGGAATATGAGTCTTTAATATGTTATGCTACATTGTCTTTCGTGTCGTTACATAAATGTATCGAGTTGGAGTATGCCGTATGACTTTTGTTATCTTGTTTAACATTAGATCGCATTGCATGATACTATATACCATTATGTGTATATATGGTGTGCACCATAGTGTATGCTACACGATACACGTGTTTACATTGTTGCAAGTTTTACCGCATACGCTTGTATCATAGAGTATAGATGTAGGACCCCGCAAATGCGGATAAGCTTTAGAGGGCGGCGGGGTCGTCGGAAGTCTACGAGGCTCTGGAGAAGCCCGCCGAAGGCGTCGATTCTTATGCAATGAGCCCGTCGGAGGCGCCGAATGGTTCGTCAAAGCAGGTGGGTGGGTCGCGGGTGGGTCATGAGGTGGGTCGAAGGGGGGTCGCGGGTGAGTGGCGCATTTGGTCGCGGGTGGGTCACTGGTGGGTCTCCGGGTGTGTCGCGGGTTGGGTCGCGGGTTGGGTCGCGGGTGGGTCGCGGGTGAGTCGCGGGTGGGCCACGGGCCGTGTGGCAGGTGGGACGGCGATAGCAAACAACGCAACAACCGCGAAACCTTTTTTCAGCCACGCACCCAGGGACAGTGAGTGACGCTTCGTCCCCTCCACTTGCTGCCGAGCGACACGACCACGCCGCTGGCCATCTTCGCCTCGCATCGACGACTCGCATCTTCGTGCCTGAATATTGTGCCACCTGGAAGATCAGAAGGAGGGACAGAGGAGCAAGACAGGCAGGACAAGATGGCCCGTGCCTAACCTGAAGCGCCTATGTGACCGAACCTTGCGGCCAGAGCTCGACGGAGTTACCGAAACATTCGAGCAGATACGGAGCACATCGTACGTAGACGGCGGGGTGGTAGCGAATGTGGGCATGGCGTGAGTCGTCTTTTGTGCATGAGGAGATGTATACATGGATATGTGTAGACCGGATCGGAAGATGTAGAGATAAGAGTTGTAACGGTAGTGATCGCGAGGTTTCCAGTACACATGCTTCAGTTGGTATTGAGCAAGTATTGAGGCATATCTTCTCTATGGCTGTAGTGATACCCAACACGTACCACTTGATTCACATGGCTTGTAAGCGTGGTACCAAGCAAGTACTAATTGAGTTATATCTCCAGCGTGCTCCAAGTGGTACCAAGCAAGCGCCCCTTCAGTCACATCGTTTGTATGTCCGCGGTGGTCGTACCTAGCGAGTGCAATTTGAACCATTTCGCCTGCAACCTCCAAGCAACACCAGGCTGGCATCCAGCAAGTACCACTTGGGCCACAGCGTCTGTACGCCTGAAGTGGTACAAAGCAAATACCACTTGAGTCATGCCGTCTGTATGCAGCATCTGGTCAGAGGGTGATATAGGAGAAAGAGGCAGAGCGGGAGGAGGGGAGGAAGACGCTGAAGAAAAAATGGAACCCAGACCTCCAACAACTCGATTTGTTCGCGTCGCCGGCTCGCTGATCTCTTGACCCTTTCGAGTGGACTGGCTTCTCATCCCCTGCAGTTTTAAACGGTCTCGCGACCTGGAAGCGGCGCTCGGACGACGAGATTGTGAGAACATCCCCAGACGTTAGAGGAGGAGGAGGAGGAGGAGGAGGAGGAGGAGGCATGAGGAGGAGGGGAGGAGGAGGAGGAAGAGGAGGAGGAGGAGGACGAAGAAAAGGAGGACAGAGATGAGGAGGGAGAGGCAAGGGAGCCAGGAGGAAGGAGTAGGGAGGAGGAAGAGGAGGAGGAGGAATCAGGGAGGAAGTGGAGGGAGGAGGGCGGAGACCTCCTGCGCATCTCGCCGAGGCCACAACAGCTGCTGCTCCACCCTGCTGGCCGGCGGCCTGTCTGGCGTGGTGGCGTCCACCGTCACCTACCCACTGGACACCGTGCGACGGCGCTCGCAGGCCGCCCTCCCCTCTCCTCCTCCTCCTCCTCCTCCTCCTCCTCCTCCTCCTCCTCCTCTTCCTCATGTTTCTCCTCCTCCTCCTCCTCCTCCAACCCAGATCTCCGACCATACCATTCTTTCGATCGAGGTTCTCGGGTCCGAGGGTTTCCAAGTTTTCTGACGTTGCCGCGGGTTCCCGAGCATTTCCCGCTGGTACTTGGAGTGTCCCGGACCGATGCCAGAGACCCGAGTTACGATCCGGAAGCCAGATTTCCGACAATGTGTGTTTTTCAAGTTAGGCGTTCTTCCATGATTTCAGCCTTTGGGGCCCATTCTTGGGGCCCAGGGCCATCAAAAATGCATCCGGGACGAAAAAATACCCCAGGGAATGGGTCGCGACCTCTGCTGCCGCCCACTGAAAATACATTGTCAGATGTCTGGGCCGTCGTCGCCGTCGTCGACGTCGACGTCGTCGTCATCGTCGTCGAGCGCGCCTCTCGGTGGTGTCCGCTAGGTTTTCGGACGCTTCATGGGGCTTTCGGAGCCCAGCGTGTGGTTTGTCAGTTGCGCGTCGTCGAGAGCGTTCCGAGGATGCCCGGCCCGTTCCGATCGGCCGCCGGACGCCTGAGGTTGAGCCTCATCGCCGTCAACATCGTCAACGTTGCCGTGAACGTCATCGTCAGTGTTGTCTTCGTCGTCGTGAGGGGAGGGGGACTCGGGGAGCAGGAGGAAGAGGTGGTGGTGGAGGAGTAAGAGGAGGAGGAAGAGATGGGAGAAGGAGGAGGAGGAGGAAGAGGAGCGGAGGGGGCAGCAGGCTGAGTAGACAAAGGAGCTGGCAGGCACAGAGAGGACAAGTATCAGACGAGGAATTGTAGCAGCAACAAGGGTGGCAGGGGGGGAGGAGGAAGTGGAGGAGGAGTTGAAAGGGGAGGAGGTCCGTAGCAAGTGTGGGTTAAGTCTAAGGGGTGAAGTTCACTTTGACTGACTTGAAGCTGTCCTCTTCACTGCTCGTGCAAACATCCCACCCTCCCACCCGCAACTTAATCGCAAGACCTCTTAAAACCGTGACAATAGGTACCAAATGGCACTTGGCAACGACACCGACAACGACTGCGACAGCGACAACGACGACGCCGACGACGACTACGAAGACACCGACGACGACTCCGACGACGACAACGCCGACGACGACGACGACACCGACGACGACGCATACGACGCCGACGACGACGACGATGACGACGCCGACGACGACGACGCCGACGACGACGACGACGACGCCGACGACGCCGACGACGACGCCGCCGACGACGACGACGTAGACGACGCCGACGACGGCGACAAAGACGACGACGACGTCGCCAACGACGACGAAGACGACGACGACGAGGGAGGAGGGATTACGACGACGGCGACAACGACGACAACGACGAGGGAGAGGGAGGACGGCGACGACCCGAACGACGAAGAAGGAGGGAGGACGACGACGACGACGTCAACGACGAGGGAGGATGGAAGACGACGACGACGGTGACGACGGCGACGAAACAGGAGGGACGACGTCGGGACGTCGACGACGGACGACGAGGACGACAACGAGGGATGAGGAAGGACGACCACGGCGACAACGACAACGGAAACGACGACGCCAAAGCGGACGACGACGACGACGAGGAAAGACAGAGGACGACGACGGCGACGACAACGACGAAGGAGGAGGGAGGACGGCGATGACGACGACGACGACGACGCAAGAGCGCGCGCGCACGCTTTTGTTGAACACCCGTGTTCCGAAACCATTAGTTTGTGCATGTTTTTTGTAGACTCGATTTTGAAATCTAGGATTTCGGCATGCGCGCGCGACGACGCGCGCGCGTGCAGCTCGTCTTACTTTTGCACAGGATTCTCGCGACGGCACGCGCGCAAGGGCGTTCGAACGATTTCGGCATGCGCGCGCGAAGCCCGTTTGGTAGCATTTTCTCAAAATATTGAAGCCTACCTACGTTTTTTTTGATTTCGCAAGAGCGCGCGGGTAAGTTTTTTGTCGAACATCCGTGTTGCGAAACCTGGTGTTTTTGCATGTGTTTTGGAAACTCGATTTTGCAATCCTTCCGAAACCGAAGGTTTTTGAAGGATTTCGGCATGCGCGCGCGACCACGCGCGCGTGTGCATTTCGTTTTGTTTTTTTGCAAGGGACTTTTGAAAACTTGTTTTTTGTTTGGTTTGTAATAAGCGAAAGCGAGTGCGCACGCATAGTACTTTTTGTGCAGTATGGCGGGGGGGGGGCGATACCGACCTCCCTGGGATAGTGTATATTCATATTTAGGATGGGTGGTGGGGCAAAATCACATGAAAATTACAACACGAAAAGGGGAATCGATAAGTCCGAGGGGGGGAAGGGGAGCAGAACCAATTTTTTCTATCAAGGTGAATTAATTTCGCCCTGGGCGAAATACCGAGTCTTGGCTGGCTTGGCTGGGAGTCCGGGTGCCAGGCCCGAACGTTGAGTTCCCGCCTCGTTTTGGCCGGTCCCCTCAGGTAGTTCATCGGTCATCCCATTTCCTGATTCGCTAACAGAGCTGCATGCCATTCCCGCCAATTCGCGCGAGAACGAGCGAGCGCGTTAGGGCTTTGTCGACATGGATGACCTTGAGGAGCTCCGAGAGCAGTTCGAAAACAACAAGCTCACCATGTTTAGCGCATTGCAGCTAGTCCACGTTTACATTTCCGAGATATTCCAGGCGAAGAAAGTGCGTGATGAGAGTCGAGTGTGCGACGGCATACGTTTCCAGCTGTATCCTGCAGGCCCCGGTAGCCTTTCGCACAGTAACGAGAACACCTGGAGCGCTTTCACGTTCGCGACCAGAGTAACATGCAGCATGCGCCCGTGCCCACGACAATACAGAAGCTTATACCTAGACGACCGCCCTGCGGGCGATAAGGACAATGGGGGGGATTGAGATCAAATGCCCACCCAGACTGACCTCCTGCCTGTCTCCTTGATATCATCTCTCTCTGTCTCTCTGTCTCGATAGGGTCGGGTGGATTGGATTGGATGGGATAAGATGGATTGGATGAGATAAGATGGGTTGGATTGGAAGAAGTGAATTGGATAAGATAAGATGGATTGGATTGGCCCGCCGCTGCCGCAGAAACAAATGAAATGATGTATTGGGTTGGGTTGATTGGATTGGGTAGGATAAGATAAGATGGGGCAACATGGGTTGGATAACATAAGATGGATTGGTTTTGGCAAGAAGGGTTGGAAAAGATAAGCTGGGTTGGATAAGAAAGCCCGCCGCAGGCGCCGAACAAAATTAATAATGAAATTAGCGACATGCGTTAGCGCCGGGACGCCCGGGACACCCGGGACACCCGGGACACCGCCTGGCCCAACTGGGACACCTCCCGGCCCCTGGCGGACGGGAAACGGACTTTCGCTCCTACTCACACCCGGGACACCCGGGACACCGCCCGGCCCAATTGGGACTCCTCGCAGCCACCGGCGGACGGGAACGGACTTTCGCTCCTACTTCGGCCTTACTACAGGAGGATCACGCGCAGCTTCGCCTTGCCCGCACGCACGACACGAACATGAAACCGAAACCGATTTCCTGGCGGGGGGTCTCCGTTTCACTGCGATCTCACCCCCCAACTTCCGATACATTGGGAACTGGGACTTAAATGTGCACGGAAGGAGTTCGAGCATCACCATCATACCCTTATATTCTATCGCGGAAGCAAGCAGGACCAAGTCGGAAGCAATCCGGACCCATACAACAAAAAAATGCAGAGAAAGAGGATCAGGATGAGGAGGGTGAGGAGGATGGTGGGTGGAGTGAGTGAGTGCGTGAGGGAGGGGGGGAGGGAGGGAAGGAGGAGCAGGCGCAGGAGCAGGCGAAGGCGAAGCAGGAGGTAGGAGGAGGAGACGGACATGCAGGCGGAGGAGGAGAAGGAGAACGAGAAGGAAGGAAGGGGAGGAAGAAAAGGAGGAGGAAGAGGAGGCGGAGGCAGGACCAGGTGGGAGGGAGGAGGGAGGAGCTGAGAGGAGGGATGGGGGGAGGAGAAGAATAATGATAATAATGTGGAGGATGAGGGAGGAGGGCGGGGTAGGAGGAGGAGGAGGAGAGGGGAGGATAATGAGGAGGGGGAAGAGGAGTGATTGGGAGGAAGAGAAGGAGGAGGAGGAGGAGGAGGAGGAGGAGGAGGAGGAGGAGGAGGAAAACGAGAAGGAGGTAGAGGAGGTGAAGGAGGTGAAGGTGGAGGGAGGAGAAGAAGAAGGGGGTGTTGGCGATGGCCACGAAGGAACAGGGTCCTGACGCAAACGTGTCATGGATGGGGGTGCTTCCCCACGGGACAAGTTGCTCACGAGGACCAGTACGAGGACGAGGAAGAAAAAGAGGACGAGGAAAAAGGGGAGGATACGTTAGGAAAGGAGAGGAGGAGGAAGAGGAAGAGGAAGAGGAGGAAGAGTAGGAGGAGGGGGAGTAGGAGGACAACGACGAGGAGGAGGCGGAGGAGGATGAGGTAGAGGAGGTGGACGAGGAGGGAGGAGAAGGAGGAGGAGGAGGAGGAGGAAGACGAAGACGAAGACGTGTAAGCATACTAGTAATCGTAGTCGTAGTAGTAATAATGATTTCAATAATAATAATAATAATAATATAATTGTCATAATACCTGTAATAATAATGGTAACAATAGTAATACGATTAATACTAGTAATGAAACTATAGTAGTAAAAAATATAAGTTATGATGATATGTATAATAAAGATGATAGTACTAATATGAATAGTAGTAGTAGTAGTAGTAGTAGTAGTAGTAGTAGTAGTAGTAGTAGTAGTAGTAGTAGTAGTAGTAGTAGAAGTAGTAGTAGTAGTAGTAGTAGTAGTAGTAGTAGTAGTAGTAGTAGTAGTAGTAGTAGTAGTAGTCATACTAATAATAACAATGCTAATGCGACTAATGATAATAAAAGAAGATGAAGAAAAAGAGGAAGGATCAGGAGGAGGAGGAGGAGGTGGAGGAACATGAGGAAAAGGAGGAGGAGGAGGAAAAGGAGGAGGAACAGGAGGGAGCAGGCCGCAGGAAGAGGGAGGAGGAGGAAAAGGAGGAGGATGCATTTTTTCAGAAGCCCGGAACGACCAGGTCAAGCCTGTGCACAAAGCAGTACATTCACATCTGCCAGAAACTACTTTCGCTCTTGAGAATTGCGCGCTGGCCCCGGGTGACCGCGCTGACGTAGGGTCACTGCGTGGAGCCGCCGCTGGAACGGGGAGCCCGCCGAGCCACCCGACTCGCCCCCCCCCGTCCCAGCGCCGCTCGGAGCCCGAGCGCGCACCGGACGGGCGGGACGGGTGCGAAGAGCGCCGCACGCGGCCACGCACCGCCGCGCGGGCTGGTACACTCGGCCAGCCACCCGCGAGGCGAGCCTGGTGCTTACTGCCCCGCCCCGGCGTCCAGGCGGCACCACGCATAAGCACGGCACACCCGCACGGCCGCGCAAAGCCCCGAAAAGGTAGGGCAGAACAACCGCGAAGCGGCGCCGCAGTCCAGGCGGCCCAGGAAGGCGCGTCAACCGCGACGAGTTGGTGCCCGAGCGTGCCACAAGCGTGAAACCACCGATTGCCTTGCATCCACTAAGTCACCAAGGGGCAACCGAGAGCCATCTGCATCCTCCTGCTCCGAAGCCCGACGGGTTTGTGGGTCATGAGGATTGCGCGTTGGCCCCGAGTGACCGCGCCAACGTAGGATCATTGCCTGGAGACGCCGCTGGATCGGGGAGCCCGCCGAGCCCTTCGACTCGGCCCACTGCTGTGAATCGGCTTGCTCCCTGCACTGGCTGTGTGTGGAACCCGTGTAATACCCTCATATATACTCCTTATCCTTACCTCTCCCGCACCTGGCCGTTTGGGCTCAGGTACTGAGTTGGAGCGATCGTACCTTGATCGCTTGGGAGGGAAAGATATCCATCTATCCCTCCATCTCTCTACCAACGGATCAGGGGTTCTGTACTCTTGTACTTCAACCCCATACACAGGTTATCAGCCCTTTAACGCTCACCTTCACCGACTCGCCCGCGGTGACCTTGCATGCGAGCCCAATGGAGCCGCTTCGGCGCATGCGCCGTAAGGGTTCCATTGGGGCTTCGCGTCCAAGCTCTCCCACGGTGCGACGGCTCGGTGACGAGTTGGAGAGCATTAGTGCGGACTGTGTTGGTGTCCCCGATACCCCCCCCAGCTCCCGAGGACCCGAGGCGCGTCTAGCTGCTGAACTTCGCCGCAGCGCCGCCCGCGGGGGGACAGGAGAAGGAGTAGGAACAGGAAGGAAGGAGTTTCACACGCCGACCTTTGATCCTCCCTCCCCTTCCCCGTCGGGAGCAATCCCAACCGCGTCAGGCGAAAGCCTTACCGGTCTCGATACTCCAGGGCGCTTCCGCGCTAACCGCCGATGGACCTCAGGTGCTGGAACCCCCAGCCCTGCGACCGTCCCTGTGGCGGAGCACGTAGCTACCTTCGAGGAACTCAGTAGACCAGTGTCGGCACAGCCACAGACGCGGTACCCCAAGGTATCATCGGATGAGACATCACACACACATGGTCCGAGTCGCAGCTCGTCCGCGCGCAACCGCCGTGGAGCCCCAGGCCCATACGGCGAGAGCAGGTCGAGCCCGCGTACTGCCTCTCAGAGGCCATGCACTCCCCGCGACAGGGGACACAGGGAAGCTGACGCTCCCCACCTCTCCATCTCAGACGACCAGCTGGCGGAGACGTCCGCCGCAGGTGACATAGCTGAGCTCAGAGACCAGGTTGAAACCTTCGTGTCCAGCCAATACTCTGGACTACTACAGAGCGTTCAGACGAATGCCACGGATACTGCAGCCATACGCCGCGATCTTGACGGCGCCTTAGGGATCATCGATTCCAGGATCGCCGAAGATAGACGCATCATAGGAGAACTGCAGTACCAGGTTGATCGTGAGGTGTCACACTCAGGTGAACGAACGGCGATGGTCGAGAACCTGCGCAACTATCTCGCGCAGATGGAGCAACAACTTGTGATCGTACGCGACACAGGCATTTCTGCGGTCAGGATTTTACACGATGAGATCCACGACCAGCTCCGTAACCGACCAACCCCAACCGAGGCCACAGACCTCGGCGACGTTCAGTCTCAGATCAATGATCTTCGATCTTACCTAGACCACACTACGGCGACGCTTCGTACCGAAGCACACACAAACTCGTCGAACCTGATCGACATGTTGCAGCGTACTGAGAGAGTCATCACTCAAAGGCTTGATGCGACCAACGCTGTCGTGCAGCCACTCGCTAACCGGATCTCTGACATAGAGCAGCGTTTCCCTGGTGTACAGGACGCCCTGGCAGAGTTGCGTGTCGGACGAGCCCAGACTGATCAGCTGGATTCTCCTCCCACGGTTTACGATTTCGCCCGCCTCACTGACAGGTTGCAGGAGGTTGAGAAGGCGGCGGACCACGCGCAGTTAGAGCTCTCCCAGGTTATTCATGAAAGAGATACTGAGAAGGTACGTGTTGAGAGTTATCTCGCACGTCTGGAAAGCGAGGTGGAGGCACAAAGCGCCCGTCTCCGAGCATGCGAGCATCGACTTGATCGGTATTCCCAACGGTCTCGGGATACTGATGAGTATACACGCCAAAAGGTGGGTCAAATACAAGAAGACATGACGAGCTGGACGAATCAGCTGATCGACCACACTAACGACACCAACATTCACCTTCGACCTGCAGCCGACCCGCGCAGGCCGACGGCAGTGTCCGCCGAAGCACCACAAGCTTCAGCAGGACAACAACGACGCACATCTCCAGGAGCAGCCTCCGCGGCAGCTCCTGCACAGACACGCCATGTGTCTCCTGTGCGCACAGAACCAACCATCGACGGTGCACCGATACCCTCACAGCCAGCGTCTGCGGTGTCGGTCCATACTACGACGCCTATCAAGGAGTCAGACACCGTCCGTGTACCTGTCTTGCCTAAGATCACGCAGCTGCTGGAGTGGCAGCAAAGAGTGCGGAAGAACTTCGGGGCCGCCTCAGGGCGACCATCCAAAGCATACGCCTTCCTATGCGTGGCAGAACAACCCGAATGCACATTCGAGGATTTACAAGACAGTGGAGACTTTGAGAGCATCGATTGCAAACTCGCAACCGCTCTGAGCGACATCTTATCCTCAGACTTACGCTACCAAATCAGGCTCATCGAGACCAGAGAGCACAAAGCAGGACGCATGCTCAAAGGACGCCAGATATACTGGCATATCCTACAGTCCTACAAAGTGACAGACGTCGACGACGACCTGCACGATTTCGAGCGCCTTAAAGAACTGAGGATGAGAGACGAAGATTTGCAACGTTTCATTACCGATTGGGACGCCTTACTCTTGGAATGCCGAGAAGTACCCGATCCAAAGATATTGGAATCGCTATTCCGCACGCAGATTCGTAGACATGCATGGATGAAACAAGACATGTACGAGTACCAGCGCATGAAGATGAGCGACCCGAATCGTACCTACGGTTGGCTTCGACAGCGTGTCCTGGACATACTGGAGATTAAACAATTGGAGAAGAATCAAAACAAGCTACGGTACGAACACGAGACACGATCTCAGGTTAACGCGTGCGTTGCATGGAAGAAAGGCAATTGTCGCAATGGTGAACGGTGCAAGGCTTTACATACATATTCCAGGGATTGGAAGAACAACAAATCTTCCAGAACATCAACGGCTGGTGGCAACCCCCGCCGTAGTATGTCCACTCCTGCGAATCACAAGAAGCCAGCATCAAGGCCGTTCTGCTTCGATTTTGCCAAGCGCAACACATGTACCAGAGGTGATAAGTGTAACTACCCGCACGTCGCACAGCGCAAGGATTTCGCACAGAACAAGTGCACAAAAGGCGACACATGCAAATACGCTCATCTCGCACCTGGTGCAAAGACTCCTGAACGAAGCCCGAGTCGACCACGGACTTCCAGCCAGGACAGCCGTGGCCGATCACCATCCCGCGGATCAGGAAGCCAACGGTCTTCACAACGCGGGGGGTTTCGCTACGCAAGCGATTCACGACAGGGACGTGACAACCGACGCCAATACGACCGATCCCGTTCCACATCCAGGAGGTCCCAAGACTCTCGCAGCCAATCGAGAAGTCGTTACGACAGATCTTCGAGATCTACCTCCCGAGGACGAGACAATCGTGGCGGCGGACGTGGCAGTCCACGCGACAAGACCCTCATGGCCAACACCAAGGCCACAACGATATCTACCAAGATACGTCGTCGGATACGCTTCGACGTACGCAACGTGGACTACTATTTCCATACCATATCTGACAGAGCCAGACTGGACAGGTGGAAAGAGCTGCCGAATGAGGGTGACATCGTCAAAGTACCAGATCCATTACCACAAAAATGGTGGGATGATAGTGCAGAGGCCTTACGAGAATGTCAAAAAGAGGCACAACTATGGTACGACGAACTGTACGACTACCGACACAACAAAGAGTCGGTGGCCACACCAACTGCGATCCGAAAGCATGACGACACTGTCAAGCAGTCATCAAAGACTGCCCAGACGACAACAACGACAAAGCAAGTCGACACTCCACGCTCGACTGCAGCATTGACAAGGTCTTGGGTTCTTGACAGTGGTTCTGCCCATCATATTCAGGGAAAACATGAACTTACGCAGACCGAGTCGGATCGCATATCTATTCGCGAAGAGCATATTCTGGAAACTGCAAATGGTGATCGTACCGTCAACGAGCACTACGACATACGGCTACCCGAAGTTGGACTGCATAGTTCAGCCCTTGCTTTACCAGACTGCCCATCATTACTATCAGTTGGAAAATTGATCGAGGTTGATGGCTTTCGACAGCTTTGGGATCCTGAGCTGGGCTACATGCTTCAGGATCCGGGGGGCCAATGGTATAAGATTCCAGTCAACAATCGAGTGCCAGAGTTACGACTTGACGACTTAACACGGATACCACCACCACGTTTATGCACTTCGTCAGCACCCCGCCGTCGTCAGCGAAAGCGTTCATCCGCCCGCTGTAACGACACTTGTTGGCGCTGCAAAACTACAGAGCAACCAACCACTGCAGACGAGCTACGACCCCACATAGGGACCTGCCCCAAGAGACCACATGTCGGAGAGGGAGGAGGAGCACGGACCACCACGGTCGAAGAACCTCCCGACACAAGAACAGACGAGACCAACGTGGACACGACCACCGACTCGCCTACGTCTCAGATGCAGTGTTCTCCTCCACAATGCGGGGGGTTCGATATAGCTCAGGCAGACAACGACATGCCGACAGAGACACCTACACGAACGCATCCAGACAACGATCGAGTTCTGCCCAACAGACAAAAGAAACCGATCGACCCGATGCATTACATGACTCACAGCCCAAAACATCCCGACTGTGAGATCTGTTCTCGTACGATGGCACAGAATGCCCCGTGTAGACGACAGCACAAACCACATCCACCGGCAGACCCCACCGAAGAGGATAACGCCTACGAAGCTTTTGTCCCGAAGAAGTTCGGTGAATCTCTAACTGCTGACCATATCGTACTGGCCAAAGACGATGCCGCGGACAAACATGGCGACAAATATGCACTTGTTGTCCTTGACAGACATGCTGGCATCTTCATGGCCTACCCAGCGCTACACAAAGACGCAGCTACTACAAAGGCATCCTTTCAACAGTTCATCGCCGCGAACGATGAGGCGAAGCATATCTACACAGACAATTCTGGAGAGCTTCAGAAAGCTTGCCGCCAATTGGGATGGAGACACGACACGAGTACGCCACATCGTCCACAGACAAATGGATTAATTGAGCGGGTTGTCAAAATTGTCATCCTTGGTACCAGAGCTGTGTTACATATGTCTGGTCTGGGACACGAATGGTGGAAAGAGGCCATGCAAGCCTTTTGCTGTGGACACAACTTTGTGCATGCATCCACGGGCGTCGCTGCCCTCAAAGAGGAGCATGCAGAAAAGACAGCTCATGAAATAAGATTTGGCGAAAGCTTCCCTGGGCACTGCATACCATTCGGTGCTCGGATATTTTGGAAATGCCTCAACCCCGAGATTAACAACGAAACTGCAAAATTTAAAGAAAACACTCGGGAAGGGTTATTCATGGGATACCACTTACACTCTGGTGGACGATGGTCAGGTGACTACCTTGTTTTGGACACGGCTACATACGCCAAGAACCCTGATGGTGATCTGTGCCATGTGCACAGAGTCAAAGACATCATCATCCCTGATGGCAAGTTCACCTACCCCGTGAAAGATGGTACTCTACGACATCATAACCCTGAGGCACACGACGAGGTGAAGGCATCTACTTCTCGCCCCTTGGGTGACAAGCCAATGCCTGATCCTCCACTTTCTTACCCTAAAGAATGGGATGATCCGTCTATGATGACAACGGAAGATAACGCTGTTGATATCCAGACATCGGCTTCTGAAGTTGCTGCACCAGCGCCGGAGCCAGACTACTGGGAACAGCGTGGATATTGCGTCATCAGACACATTCGTACCCCAAGAAAGAAACTATTCATCCCAACGGACGACGTCATGAATATACCAGTACCTGTTGACCAACTCGACGTGACACGAGATTTCAAAACGACTTCTACTTTCGAGGGCGAAAGTAACTTCCGAGATGTTTGGGATGGTGTTAGCGCCAACGACCACAGGGAGCTGAGCGAGCCGTGGACAGGCACGATTCAGTTCTATGAGCTTCCAAAAATAACGCCAGACGGCAAAATGGTGGTTCGTGGACGCGAGACACGTGTGCAGACTACTACACGTCCTGATCACGTTCTTCCCGAGCATTGGAAAACACTTTCCCGTGGACAGCAAAAGAAAGAGATCGATTACGCCAACGACGTTAAACGAGCCCGTGAAATTCGTGATCGTGCTGCATTGCGAGTGTGGACAAGACAGGATAAACAGGTCAACAATTTCCGTACTACTACATCAGGCGGACCCACATGGAATACTGTGGAACGACGGATTACATACGACACTGACAATGGTGACGTCATCCGCGACGAGAATGTCAAAGGCGTGACAAACAAAGAAATACTGTATGCCAAATTACCTGGTGGGCCACGTGACATTACCACGGTACTATACTACCGTCAACTACCACAACAGCACGATGGAGAAGAACGTGCTTTGGTATTTGTGGATAATGAAGGAACCGACTTTGGGACTTTGAACCCGCTCATACGCAAGTTCACCCAGTCGGTAGCAATACCAACCATGCCACGTGAGACCAACTACATGCCGGCACACAGAGATAAAATACCAGATTCGACATGGTCACGCCCAGCATTAGTTACCAGAAACCTGAGTAAGAAAGAAGTTGCCGCAGAACCACGTGCACAAGAAGCCCTACGAAAAGAATACGAGAGATTGGAAATGAAACAAACATGGATGTTGGAGACTGTTGCAGAAAAAGCTGACATTGAGTCACAAGCTATTCGCAATGGAACAAAGGTGCATTTCTTCAATATATTGGAATTATCTTCAGTCAAACATGAAGAACTTCCTCCTGATCTACGTAAATTCAAGGGCAGAGTGGTGGTTCAGGGCAATACAGGCAAAGATGAAACTGGTTTGGCCGCCATATTCGCCGACGCCGCTTCCAGTGCTTCGCATATAGAGGCTTCCAAACTTTGCGATGCTACTGCATTATTACCGCAATATGCGGGAGAGCAAAGCGACGCACCTGGAGCTTACGCGCAGGCATTATTATACGGCGACGGACGAATTGATCCAGTTGATACTTGGATTACTATACCTAAATGGCGACAACCGACATCATGGTCAAAATACAATAACCCAGTGTGCCGATTGCGATTGGCACTATACGGACACCCTCTTGCAGGTGTCTTTTGGGAACGAAAATGCCGTACATGCTTGGAAAGCGTCGGTTTCGAGCCTATTTCAGGATGGGAATGTGTATGGAGACACAACAAACTGGGACTGATACTTTCAGTATATGTGGACGATTTCAAATTGGCCGGCCCAGCTCATAATCTACAGACTGGCTGGGATTATATTCGTAAAAGCGGTATCGATTTGGATCCACCTACTCCATACTCACAATATTTGGGTTGTGGACAACAAGCATATGACGTACCGCAGAGCATCTTCGACAAAAGAATGTCCACAATACGCCCTATGCTACCTGCACACAACGAGAAAGAATACAATACGGCAAAACACGTTCGTGGTATTCGACATGACATGCTTGGTTTTACAGATCAGTGCATTGAGCGGTACCTGGAATGCGCCTCCAAGCGCGCCCAGGGAAAAGGGTCACGTCGGAAACGATCCGACTCGCCGAGGGCTTCGCGATCCAAATCGCCATCTTCCTCCGGGTCGGTCGCCAGACCTACTAGTGTGCTCAACGCACGGACAAGATCATCCAGCCCAGCAAAATCGATCGACACAACTTCTACCAATACCATACCCGCCACATACCATGATCTACCCGACGCAGAGACCCCTGGCATCGAGGACACCTCCTTCACTGAGTCCGACTATTCAGACGAGGGCGTTCTCGGCCAGGACGCGGCAAGTGTACTAATGAAGATCCTGTACTTGGCACGTTGCTGTCGTTTCGATCTTCTACATCCGGTATGTATGTTGGCCAGAGAAATTACCAAATGGAATACTACATGTGACAAACGTCTACATCGGTTGATATGCTACATCAAAACGACGCGTACACACTGCTTACACGGATGGATAGGCGATTCATCAGACAAGTTATCCATCATGCTGTTCACTGACGCCTCGTTCGCTGATTGCATTACATCATCCAAATCCACTACTGGTGTTTTTGCTGCGCTTGTTGGACCCAATACGTTCTTTCCAGTCAACGCTGTATGTAAGAAACAAACGGTTGTTTCACATTCATCTACTGAATCGGAGATCGTTGCTCTCGATTCCGCACTACGACTGGAAGGGCTACCACTACTATTATTCTGGGAAGCCGTGGTGGGAGTTGCCAAAACATGCAAAGAGAAGAATACATGCCTGAGTTGCCATCGACACGTTGACCCGGCGATGTGTCCTACATTGGCAGCCAAAAAGAAGCGTAAACCATCGCCTCGCAAGGCACCCCCTACTCGGGGATCTTCTCCTGGCCGTAGGCAACTACCGCTAAATACGGATTTGCCGACGACTCCAAAGAGACGTACAATATCCCATGAAGGTGCCGTACTACACGTGGATCCAGAGCCAGCTCCAGAGATCAGTGCACCGAAAGTACGACTTATCGTCTTGGAGGATAACCAGGCCGTTATCAAAATTGTCCAAAAGGGACGTACACCAGCACTTCGTCATCTTCATCGTACTCATCGTATCAATCTGGATTGGATATGCGAAACATGTCAAATTGAACATATCGAGCTTAAATATGTAGGAACAAAAGAGCAGATCGCAGATATGATGACCAAACATTTCGAGACCAAGAAAGCAGACCTTTGGAAGGACCTCTTGGAACACTCGCTTATTTTTCCTGTTACTCCGATACAATGTCCGCCGATACGAGGGCCTCGGAGGCCCGATGGTTTACCTCATGAAGCGGAACCTCCTAAATTGAATGGATGCCCAGAAATATGCAAGATATTGCTGACGGAAAAAGAAAGATGGGGCGAGGTAGGATCAGAATGCGGATTTCAGTGTGTTGGACAAGCTAACCATGAGGGACTATGTGCATGCATGTACCACTATGGCGTACCAGCCGCAGATACTGCGTCGCGCACACCTCGTTCACGCGCACGTTCACCGCACGGTAGACATCCTCGCCATCCTCCCTCACCTCAACGAGATGCAGAGAGAGTTAGGACATTGATTATTCGTTCACACCGCAGCAATTTTACGACTCGAGCTACAAAGCTTACAAGCATCCTGTTTGCCGCTTGCGAGGCGAACATAAGTGAGATCGGTTCTAATCCCGACCCCTCCATCCACGAGATGGATCAGGCACAGCCGCTCAACCTCGTCGGCTGGCCCATCGGCTACGACAAGGAGTACGACCCGAACGCCAGGGGCGATGACCGCGTGGGCTTTGCGTACCACGCTCAAACTGGTCGTCCTCGTGATCCCGAAGATGGTTACATATACATACATCAACGGCGTTTCGATCGGAGCGGAGAATTTGATCTTCGAGTACCCGACGAGTCTTCTATCCGTGAACTTGCCCGCTTCGCGTCCGTCGAGGCTAAGAAATGGGCCAGCACTGAGAGTGGATCCGTCGGCGGCAACGCCAACTACGAGTACAACACGTTCACAGCTACGCCGTGGCTATCTTTCATGCGTGCTATGTGTATGATTTCCAGCCTTTTCAATCGTAATCCTTCAGTACAAGATAGTGTTCGTGGACTACATGATCATTTGAATGCGACGATCCCAGGATCAGACCGCAAATGTCCACCATCAAACTTTACTACTATGATACTGAAGACGGAGTGGATGATGATTCACAACGATTGGTCCAAAATTGGCAGTGCAGTTCTGGGACAATACACCGAGGACAGCGTTACGGATACGCAAAACTATTACAACAATGGTCTGAGTGCACCATCCGATGTATACCAGAATGGATTGGTAACGCCATGCTATGCTCCTAAAATTGATCGTGCAATGGCCAAGCTACCTACTCGTCCACCTGGCATCGCCAGGACATCGGATACATCTGGGCACATCGGTCATATCGTCGAGGATAACTTGGTCACCAACACGAGAGCTTTTTCCGACCTTACCCAAACAAAGAAGTTCCGCCGCAAGCTTACTACATGGTTGACTGCGCGCGGAGGCTTTGGAAGTATCGGATCAAACTCCAAGACGGTGGCAACACCATCCGACCATACGAATGGTTGGGTGGCGATATTGGATGATCCACAAGAGACAGAGCGTACCTATCGTTGGACACCATACAACGAGGGCAACGACTTCTTCGGCGACGCTGCTGACCACATGGGTTCGAATGATCCTGGCATGACTCCTGGCAATGATGTGGACCCATTCGAGTTGGACCACGCAAAATACAGTGCTTTCTGTGGTGGTCGCTTGGTTTCTACCCTATTGTCAGACAATGGGTGGCACTCCCTCGTACAAGAGGACTTGGGAATACTATTACATCATGCATTTGGGCCATCGGGTCATGCGTACAAATGGACCAACTTATACACGGACTCAACATGGATCATGCATGCGAAGAAAGGGGCTAAGGGGGCAAAACACAAGAAGTACCCCGATTTCGGCATCGACGAGCTCAACGCTGCCCAGAAGAGAATCGACTTCGCCAAAGCATCAAATACTGCTCTTGTTCCGCTATTCATGCCGTGCCTTAACCGCGCGGAATACATGGGTGGCGCTACTCTTGAGCACCTGTCGACCATGATCCGCGACGACATCATGATGTGGGCATTCTCTTTTGGCAATTACAGGGAATGGTTCAGACAAAATGATACGCCGATCGGTCAAGATTGCGTTCTCTTGCCTGAAGCTGGTTATGAGGGCGTACGATACGGAATGGAGGAACTACGCAAGCAACGTTTCGAGAAAGAGGAAAGCCGTATCAACGCTCTTCTCAACAATCAGTTTGAGAACACTCTCGAGCAGCGCAATATGATCAGGAAGATCCGCGAAGCCAGAGGCCTCATGTTTCAAAGCGACAACGCTTCCATCAAGAAGTGGCGCGAGCTGAACGAGACCATCTGGGAATAATGGGCCAATGATTTCCCATCATCCATAAAACAAAGACACTATCACAGGGGACTCAATGCCATGGTAGCATGGAGTGCGAACGACATCGCATGTGCTAATCCTGGACAGAACACCATCGACATGCGCCGACATCACAGTCGTGCTCCTACCAACGTACACGAGCTCCAAAAGATGGAATGTGAGGGCGGCGTCCCGACGCTCATGCCCGTACACGTGCTCGTGGACGTATCACGTTTTGTCGATGTGATGCAGTATTTCCGCTGCCCCACGGTCATGGGACCTGGAAAAGCAGCGCAATGGGGCGCACACCCGAACTTTGATCACCACACGAGCGACTTGATCACTATCATGCAGAACCGTGGTATCACTGTTCTTCCATCCGACCATTGGGTGGATACGTACGACAGGGTTACCCCACAGGCTTGGCACGCCAAACAGAATAACCATAACATGGCAATGTTAACAACGCAATTCTGCGACGCAGTATGCTATCGCAATTTTTGCGCATTGATACAGTCTCTTCCTTCTCAGCCATATCCATTCAGGCCGCCATTGCTGACTTCTGTCACGGACAACCAGGCCTACACTCAGGCCAAGGAAATCATGGCAGCCCTCGACTTCAGAGAAAAGTTGACAAACGAATGGAAAAGAGACCTCAGCCTCACAACATTGATGACACAGACGGCAAACGAGATGGCTCATTGTGCGTGGATGGCGTCATGTGCCGAGGGCACATTGCCGGCATCACTGCCTGCCGAGACGGGCGACACGACTGAGCCGACTCCTGGAAGGTCTACACGTACGCCAGCAACGGACCCTAGCGATCCTGACCAAACCCTTCCTGATAATGATCCATGGGTTATGGCATACAATGACTTATTCCAGTACCTTATGCTGTTGATCAAAGAATACCCTGGGGCTTGGGCATCTTGGCATTCTCTTGAGAAAGATGAACTTCTAGAACCCAAGATCGTCAAAACAGTTGAAGATGCACATGCAGTTACTTGGGTTGTATTCGAGCAATTCTTACGTCAGATCAAAGAGTTGGATGGAGACGATAATGCGACCAAATCAAGACTCATTGCAGAAGAAAACAGATTGTCTTCTCACCGCATCGGCCCAGCTGCCGAGAACGAGAAGAACATCGAGGCATGCAAAACATTCTTCAAACAGAATGCACTGGATCGAGTTGCTTTGGGTCATGACCCTAATGTCCCTACAGCCGTATGGAGGGCAGCCGATGACACAGCACAGCCAGCCCCACCAGGCCCATTGCCTGATCCACTGCAACCTGGACCGCAATCGATCAAAGCGTCGCAACCATCGACTCCAGAGCCTAAAGCAGAACAACAACCAGCAGATCAGCTCCCAAAAGCTGAGGCGGTACCGATCCCTGATGACGGCACCGACCTTGAGGCAATGGAGCTGGAGGCAACTCCTGCTGAGGAGGAGCCTTCTCCACATGAGATGAATATATTGTCATGGCAGGACAGTTGTGAGCGTTCCATGCACGAGGATACCAGCAAGCTCGGGATCTTCGATAACTCATGCACTATTCGCGAATGGAAGTTACAGTATGGCATCAAAGATGAACATCCATACATGTGCCCAATGTTGCGGGGCACGAAAGCGACCAATGGATTTGCCTGCATCGAAGACCAAGAGTGGTACGAGCAGCTACTGCATGATGATAGTGTAATTGCTCATGCGCCTGACATTGCACAATCTGGTTGTTTCCCAGAATGGAAATGGATACCATTACCACATTACGACGATGTACGTTATGGTCCTGAGCTAATTGATGAAGAATGGCTGGGAACAAACAAATACATGAGCAAAGACATCACGACTATGTTACGCCATGAGATTCACTACAAAAAGTTTTGGATCAACCAATTTCATGACAGACGTATTAATATCTGGGACAAAACAACAAAGAATGATTGGAAGATCCCAAACAATTGGAAATCATTTAAAGAAATGGTTCAATGGAAATTCCGAGATCGCAAAGAAAGACACAATGGACCATCCATGGAAGCGGCAGTGGCACATTTCAAGAAAGACGGTGAAAATGATGGATACACCGATTGGAACGACTACTATCCGATATTCATTATTCGTGCGTTCCAGAAGCATATTGACCCGCAGAAAAACAGAATCGAGATATACGCCAAGCCGATTCCTGACGGAGGTGACCCCAGCACTTTTGACTGGAACAGCGTTATTGCTATTCGGTGCGTCGGTGGTCACAGTTGCGTCAACCCATCTTCAAAGCCATGGAACATGGGATGGGAGAGCTTACAGTGGACAGATGTCAAATATCTCCATCATGGCACAGCATCCCGTGCCTGGAAGAACATATTGAAGACAGGGATCATTCCTGGATATGTTGAACCACATTCTCAGAGAGACAGAACTTACAAACCATCGCAGCGATCCGAGGCATTCTTCAGTTCTAGCACATATTTGAACGATGTTCAAAAGAACCCACATACTTCAGTGGAATCGTACAAGTTCAACAGCTACAAGAACGAAGTCGAGCTGGTGATCAACATGGAGACCGCCACAAAAGCAGGTTGCAGATTTTGGTTGGGTGCTCAGGGCGCTATCATGACTGAGGACGTGGTACCCGCTGCGGCAATTATTGCAATTCGCCGCCTCAAACCACACCACATGCATGGCCAGCAGCTGTGGCCAGACGGCGACCCATGGGACTACCCGCCATTGGCAGCCAGAGAGCCATTGAGCAAGTACGAGATTTGCGCCTGCCTTCCTGGAGAACTTATTGACGACCCACCTGGATTGGCACCTATCGACCCCGACCAAGACATGGAGCCTCCAAGGATGGCGCCAGCATCAGCACCCTCGGCCAGGCCGGGGGAAACCCCTGCTGGCCGTACATCCGCAGAGGACGCCTTGGACGAGCAAATAGTACGTGCTATGATCCAGGAGACCAATCACAAAGCAGATGATAAAGAATGGTTGATTGCATTATCACATTGTCGTGAAGCTCTTCGACCAATCACAGCAAAGATCATGCAAAAAGATTGGGATCGTCGTCCTGCATTTAACGATGTTCGAATGGGCGACTTCATTGTCATTAAGAATTGGGGCTCTACCAAATGCTTCCACTACGACAACCATTGGCCCAAAGGCAATCACAATACCAAGATTGCCTTGTCCAAGGGACACATATATGGTCCAATCATCCATTTCGGCATCTTCGACAAGTTCTTTGCGGTACAAGTACCTATTCTCAACTACGGTTTACGATGGGTAAATATCTGGTATAATGACAAAAGCATGCCCCTCAAGGGCGTTGTATTTGCATTGCCGATTCGTATCGAAGAACACGCCATCGATCCAACATGGATGGAGACTGCCCTGAAAGGCCCGACATCTTGCAGCGAGGACATACTGCAGCACAAGGTTAGCGGCAGCTTACCATACCTTGGAATGCCTAGCATCCATAGACCACGTATTCCGCGTACACCACCAAGAAGGCCCGCTCCACGGACACCTGATCCAGACGAGCTGGTGGCCACACCTGCCGAGGACAACGCTCAGACGGGCGACATTCCTCGACAGGGTACAGCATCATCGCATGATCCACTGATCACCGTAATCGTGGACATATCAAATATCGTTCTTACTGCAGATGAGAAAGCTGCGAACGACAATATGAGGGCAGACCTCTCGGCAGACATCCAAGCAGAAGAGCAGATCGAGGCAAGCATCCTCGATAACATCATTGATCCGCCATCGAATTTCCTTGATCACCCAGACTACGACCCCGACGAGGATTCAAGATGGATTAGACAGTCTGATGATTGCCGCGTGTATTGTTGGACATCGGCGCTATTGGTGAATTCGCCTATGATCAAGATGAGGCAGATCATTGGGATACACAGTGGCGCAGACAGAATCGTAATGGACACAATTCAGTCACATTTACAATTTGAAATTCGATTTGGATCGAAAGCATGGAACGCGGAGTCATATCATTTGAACTACAATCATACCCACAAGTGGGCACATGACTTACCCAATTGTGGTGCAGATCACTTCTTCAAACAGTTTGTACACTACCTCGACCTGGAGACTATCGAGGAGTCGACCACTGGCATCTTTCAATGGATTTCCAAAGTATACCAGAACATCTTGAAATATAGTATTGTGGAGCTACCAGATTTCGCCAAGGAAGTCATCCATGACAACCATCCTGCACTTCAGGCATTGCGTGACCTATACAAAAATTGTACTGCGACATACGGTGATCCAGAGTTTCCTGCGTGGGAAGAGCTGGTGGAAACACCTGCTGCGCCTCGAGAGGAGGGCGCTGAGCAGGATATTCCCCAGGACCCAGGCAGTGTTGCGTCTGCAGCTCCCGATCAGGAGACTATGGTACGCATCATAGCTGAACAGACGGGACTCAAGCGCGAGGAGGGCGACAACGAGGCTACCTTGCAGAAGCAGGCTCGCCGTCTTCGTGAGGAGAACGTATGCCATGGCGGTGCTGAGGATACCGACAACGTCAAGATAGAGTACAAAGGACTGCCAGGGGAAAGGTTGTCTCGGATCGAGATCGAGGGTTTAAGCAGATCGATCGCTTCCAGACCAAACACCGAGATCAATCGTGAGGCGATCAATCAGATCGGTCAGAGCCTCGCTCGCGGTCAGGACACCCGCTGGGGATCCCGCGATCACCTGACTTCGGCAGGGGCCCCCGAGACGATCTTGCATCCCATACCGCTCTGTAACAATTGCGGTCGAGATCTGTCCCTCGGTATCGTCACAGGTGACGGCACACTCTGTGATATATGTTGGCAATACACTGTGGCCGTAGGCGCCACAGGTAAGAGCACCGCCACACAGAGTGACCTCGCGTACCTCCAGAAGTTGACGAACTGGATCAAGACGACGTTGTCCGAGGACCAGGTCGCGAGATACATGAAGGATGGCGCACATGTCATTATGACGGGTGCGCGATCCCCCATAGGCACAGAGAAAGATCAGTTGCGGAGATTGGCCAATACGTCCAAGAAGAGGTATCAGAAGTGGGTCGAAGCCGGTAGCCCGCCTGCACACGAATGCAGATTAATGGGCGAATCCGAGGACGACCGACCTCTGTACTACCCATACGCCAATCTCATTCAACGCTTTCTCAACGACCTCAGATTCCATCATCAGATGACAGGAGCCCGCGTGAATGTCGGCAAGAAGCCCTGGAGAGTCGAGGACATGCGCGACGCGTGGGACATCCTTGACGTCAGTATTAGGACAGGACAGGCTGGTCGGAGAAAGTGGTGGCTGAACGAGGGACGCATTGACAGGCAGACGCGGCAGGCGCGCGGACTGATTACGGTTTCTCTCCCTCGAGGGGACGGAACCCGTGAACAGTTCACCCAGCGCAAGCTTGCCGCGATTGCCAACGAGCTGATAGGCCCCCTCGATCCGTCACACACTGACCAGAGGGGGGGTAGTACAGGGATGAGAACCGATCCAGATACACACTCCCAACAGTCCGATGACGCCATGGAGCCGCGGCCGCCGCCGCGGCCGCCGCCGCGCCCTGCTCCTGGCGACGCCGCTGCATCCAGCGCCTCAGGCGCAGAGGACTACATGCCCGCGATGCCGCGCGCCAAGAGAGCACGTACATCTGATTACGCTGCTTACTGGCGCCACAATCTCGAGGACAGCGATTGGGGTCTTCGATACTGGAGTTATTACATCAAATGTTGGATCTACATTGCGATCAACAACGACGAGTATGTGTACATCCAGGATATCACGTACAACGATTGGTTCCGCAACTGGATCCCGAGGACCACTTGGGAAACGTTTACGACGAGCTATGTGACGTACAACGGCCAGAGGGTGTGGGACCGCAGGTTCTACAAGGACGGCGACGCGTAGTGAGTCGGCCGCAAGGCCCACTGCTCAAGAGCAGAACTTCCGCTCATCAAAGTTCGCCTTGAGCGGTGGCTAATACATTCTTTTAGGCCACTTCAATCTTTCACACAAGTGGCCATACACACATATAGATATCTTTTGCGATCACCGAGGCAGCCTCCTAAGGAGCAACGCCAACGGGAGTCGCCAAACAGATTTTCTCCTGGCCAGGTACTTGCTTTAACACAGATTTGCATTTCTTTCAGGATCGTGTTCGTCAACACGATCTTGGCATACATTTGCTTTTAGGCAGACTTGTGTTTGATTTCAAGATTGTGTTCGTCAACGCGATCTTAGCATGCATATTTTAACAATTTAACAATATTGCGTCGAGAATAATCTGATAGCTGGTGGCAACACCTGCCTCGCAAATCTTGCGAGGCGGTTTACGTTGCCTTGGTGCTCAGATCTTCTTTCTCCGCCTACCTTTGTCTCATTCTTCTCCTCCCTCGAGTGCCGAAGCGTTTTGGGGGGCGCACCGAGGGGGCGGCAAAGACCGCCTGGAGAAGAAAAAGAGACCCAAGGTATCTCTTCTTACCTCACTTTGCAGCTGTGGCTTCGCTGACTTTTAGCCCAGCTGCCTTTTCAGACTTAAGGTAAAGGAGTTCTGAGGTTACGGATTCCATCCTCCTGATCCCGAGTCCTGCCTTCACGGGCGGGATTCGGGACGGGGGGTGTGTGTGGAACCCGTGTAATACCCTCATATATACTCCTTATCCTTACCTCTCCCGCACCTGGCCGTTTGGGCTCAGGTACTGAGTTGGAGCGATCGTACCTTGATCGCTTGGGAGGGAAAGATATCCATCTATCCCTCAATCTCTCTACCAACGGATCAGGGGTTCTGTACTCTTGTACTTCAACCCCATACACACTGGCCCCCCCGCCAGCAAGCGGTACACGCCCAATGCAATGACAAGCAGAGCAGGAATGGGCTCGGCGGTCTTGCGCGGAAGCGCGCGTTGTTACATTTTTTCATCATTTCCCGCGGTCGTCGCCGGAGGATTCAGAGAAATCGACCAACCATTCCGTTGTTTGGAGCGCACCGGCCCCTTGTGCGGATGTGTGGCCAAAAGAAACGATGCCTCTCCAGCCTCCACCGAAAGAGACTCTGAAAGCCACCTCGTTTCAGCGCCTCGTCCGCCCAGCCCTGGCGGAAGGCGTGGGTCCTCCACTTGCTGTCTCGAGGAAAGCCGAATCCCGCGCAGCAATTCTTAAAACCTGCAAGAGAAAGGCTGAATACGCGAGACCTGGAAACACGCGCCCTTCGGCCACGAGTTTCCGCAACGTGCCCACCCCGCGCAGGTCCGCGGTCTGCAAATGGTAAATGAAATTCTTCACAACCTCCACTGCGGAGTTACACATCTTCCGCTTGAATAGATTTATGCGCGCCTTGCCCCTGCTGTTTCCTCTGGAGAATTGGATCGCGGAGTGCACCCCTGACGCCTCCAACGAATTATTTCCGAATCGAACATCAAGCAAAAATGCAGGGCGACGAGAAAAGCGCCGGCGATGTCGGGTTCGCCGAGGTTCGCCCACAGGTGGCGGCTGAGATGCCGCGTTTGCTTTGCAGACGCACGCAGCTTGAACCTCCCACGCCGCGGCTCCTTTCGAGCTCCACCGTGCTGGCTGGTGCATTCGGCCAGCCACCTGCGAGGCGAGCTCGGTTCTTCCTGCCCCGCCCCAGCATCCAGGCGGCACCGCGCACGAGCACGGCACGCTCGCGCGGCACTGCGCATAATTCGAAAAGGCTGGGCAGAGCAGCCGCGAAGCGGCGCCGCAGTCCAGGCGGGCCAGGAAGGCGTGTCAACCGCAACGAGCTGGTGCCCGAGCGTGCCACAAGCGCGATACCACCGATTGCCTTGCATCCACTAAGTCACCTAGGGGCAACCGAGAGCCAGCTGAATCCCTCCGAAGACGGACGGGTTCGGGGGCCCTGGAGAAGAGGCCCCTATACAGAGGGGATAACACTTCCTTTTCAGATTTGGTGGGAGGCCGGTCAAGGGCCTTGCAAAACTGGCCGAGACTTTGTGCATTAAGTATGGCGTGAACGCCACACTTGTCACAGTAAATGACTTCACTAAACACCCCGAGCTTGTGGGCGGAGGCACACTTAGTGCGCGGAGAGTGCCTGAGGGGATCATCAGCGATATGCCCCCACCCGCGACATGGCCCATGACAGAATGCGAGAACCTGGCCACGCAGAGAAAACTTACGGTCACAAGTCTGACACGTGAAGTAGCACCCAGTTTTGACAGGGCCGTGGACAGCTCCCCGCAACCTATCACGTCCCGCGCAGTGGAAGGGAAGAGGAAGGGGTCGGGGAGGCGGGCGGCCAAGCCTGTCCGAATCTCGACGGGGGCTCGCCTGCGCAACTTGTCTGCGAACTGCAAGCATCTCGTCCAAGGTAACATAGGTGGGGCGAGCAATGTGCCCCGTGAGGTTAGCATGCTCTAAGTTGGGGCTTCTTTTGGTGACCACCCAGCCCGCAAAATCATTGGCGCGGCAGTCCAGGACATATTCTTCGTCTCCGATTACGAGTTGGAGCCTCCTGCGGGCCGTCGAGTAACTCTTGGCCCACAGGAACCCCACCCGACCTCCGCGACTATCGAGGGCCGACCGGGTCCGAGACCACGGATCGACGGTCGAACTGGAGGCAATTACCTGTGCCCGAGGCAAAGCATGAGAAGCGCATATAAAATCACAATGCGCACGCGAGATCACCCCGAGGAAGGCATGCAACTCAGCTCGAGGACGAGACTGAGCACCAGTGGGGAGTTCGCCGCGCATGACGCAGTCGAGTTGCAGCCCCGGATCATCAGGGCCCCAAAGACAAATCATGGACAAACAGCATCTACGCAACCTATTGTCGGCAGCAAATCAGCCCCCTTCCCACCCCCCGCCCCTTCCCGCCCGAGCCATCGAGGCCCCGCCTGCCCCCGGAGACGTCGTGAGTTCGAAGAGCCTCCCGGGCCCGGACGAGCTCCCGAAGCGGTGGAAGGCGCCCGCCGCTGGCCTCGAGGGGCGGGGGCCCGCGGGCGAGAAAGGCGCATGCGGGGTCTGCGGCGAGCGCTGCCTTTGCCAGCTGCTGATTGCCGGGGATGGCCGGGTCCGCGAGGAGAGAGATGGCATGGCCATTCCAGCGACAGTGGGTCGGGGGCTCTTTGACATCGCCTCAACAAAAGCATTTGCCGCCAGCCCGAACACGAGCGGCTGCAAGACGACTCTCTTGCGAGCAAGCGCCCGCAACAACTGGTGAACAACAGAGTGGCGCGGTTGAAGTTGCATTCGTCTTTCAACTTCTCGCGTCTGTTCCTGAATGCGACGGGATCAGCGCCGCCCGCAAGGCTCTGCCCACGGTAGTGGCATCCAGCTGCAGCCCAAACAGATGCCCAGCAGCACTCACGAACGCACGGAGTACTATGGCAACTACATCCAACAACAGGGATGCAGGAACGGGCCACGGCATGGAACGACCTCTTCATCAACTTGGCGAGGTACCCATCCTAAGTCCAGGACGCAACGCACTGGGTAGCCACGACGCCCCGATTTTCCCCGCGAAGATGCCGCAAATGAGCTGAAACAGCTTCCAATGTAGAGCTGCCCGGACTTTCTCCGCATCACCCCGAATGCCATCTCGAACTTCCGAAATCTAAATAAGCTGCTTAGTCTCAATCTGAAGGCTGGGTCGTCTCTCGCGTCGCGAATGATTCCAGGGGCAGACTTCGCGCGAACTCCTGGGAACCCGGGCCCAGAGCGCGCAGCGACAGAGGGGCGAAATTTCTTCGCATCGCCAGGGCGGGGGGGGGGGGCAACGTGCCGCGGCCCCAGGACAGGGCCCCGATGCCAGAATTATTCACGCGCATGCTTCCCGAGAGGCCGCGCGCAACTTGACCAGATCAGCTTGCGGGGGCTGCGAAAGCTACCGCAAGGCGCGGGTGCACCTTGCCTTCCGAGAAGACCTCCTCTTGCACGCCGCGGCGATTCTTGTGGGCATCTATCGCGCCCAGCGCGAACATGATGGAAATTTTGAGGTGGGACATTCAGCTTGAAGAAGCCGTTGCAGCTCTACACATGCGGCCACGTCATGCAGCCTGGGGTTGGCCACGAAAGTCAGCGATCTCTCTGCGAAGCTCCACAGTAGCAGAGGAAGAAAGGGACATATATCAGCTGGCGTGTCGTGAAATGACTGGGCGATGTCGTCAACGCACGGCTTGATAGGGGCATGGCCAGAGCTTATTGGGATCCTGTTGCGGGCCTTCTCGGGAAGGGCGCACAGATGGCACTTGCCCCGGGGCGCGCTGCGATTGCGCCCCGCCAATCTAGGCCCCCCCCCCGCCACTGAGACTCTGGATTGAGCCCGGAACATTCCAGGCGCCTCGGAGAGGTATGGATGAGGAGCAATGCAGCAGGTGCCCAGGGTACTTTCAATTGGAGGCCAAGGGGATCAACTTACCTGGGCTTGCCGAGCCAAAGAACTTCTCACGATTCCAATGTAGCGACGCAGCAGAGCAAGCAGATGCAAGGGCCACGTCGTGTGACAGTTCACGAGACAGAGCAGCCCACAGCGCAGGGGATTATTTCACCGCCGAGTCGTAGAAATCAGCGCGCGCCCTAGTCCATTCATCAACGCCGAACCCGTGCGCAATGCAGTAATTTCAATGAAGACTAGGGCGCTTACCGCTGCCCTCTCATCGGAAATCTACGCTGGCAGCGTCGCCATGATGCAAAGGCAGCGCTGAGGAGGGGAGCTCATACAGCCCTCGACCGCGCCAGGAAAACTTGCCAGAACCGGAAACGAACCAGAGGGCGCAGACAGCATGGAGCGAGGCGGCCACGGGTCGATTCCCGCAGCAGGGGTGGCCGATATATGAGAACACGCACGAGCAACGTCTTTCACATGCAACGGCATGTGCTTCTCGGGGGCGACGGCAGACAGCGACCGTAGCTCATTGAGGCCTGCGTTTAGACCCGGGCTCCGTTGAGTCTTCGGGGCCCACCATGGCTCCCATAGGTTTCTGCGAACCGTCCCCGCATCCTCAGGGTCGTTCACGACGCGACCGCTAGTCTGGAGTTACTCCACCCAAGCCGCGCCCTCATACTTAAGACAGCGATGGGCGCCCCCCCCCCCCCCCGAGGAAGAGACGCACGGAATCGAGTCTCCATGTTATGTTTAGTCCCATGGGGCCCGAGCCCTGGCGCGCACCCCACTGGCAAGCAAAGCAATTCCACGCGATGTCCCGTGACCCCGAGGAGGTTTACCAAGACGGGCTTGCCGCATCTGCGCCTCGGAGGGGTTCTCAAAAGGCTCTATGCGGGAGGTGGCGCCGCCAGCCAGTTCGGCAAGCACGAGCAGTCGACTTGCGGGTGAGTTTCCACGGATCGTAGTAGATCGGAAACCGGAGACAAACAAGAACACCCCCGGGTTCCGAAAGTTCTGCGACCTTGCACCGCGAGTCGTCGGAGAGTCGTCTTTCCGCTTCAAAATGGGCCTGTTCCAACCGATGACCCCGAATCACCAGCGATCGCGCATGCACGGTGGCGTTAGGGCAGCTCCTGAGCACGAGACCAGACGAGTTGTTGTTCCTCAAGGTTCTTAGGTACCTACTCAACCGCATGTTCTGGTAGGGCCACTCGGTCGTTAGGCGCCACCAACGGGAACCTCCAGAAGGCTTTCCAAAGCAGATGCCACATTCGCAAGCCAGCGGCTACCAGGACCAAGGGCTTCAGAGATCGCGCGAGGCCGAATTCCTCGACAGCCAGGTTACACCAAGGCCTCGAGGTGCAGCGCATCATCCAAACGCGCATGAGGCTTGAAGGGGGAACTAAGTTGGCAGACGCCGAGAGGTATGGGCGCAGCACGCGCGAGCAGATCGCGTAGTCAATCATAGCCTCACCAGCCGAGTAGGTGAATTCACCATGTTCAGTAGCAGAAGTAATTGGTGATTGCAGACAGGGGGGCTCTCGATACAGGGCGAATCCTGCAGATCCCCTGACCGATCGAAACCACCCATCATAAACCAATGAACCGAAGCCCACCTGTAGATCCAGAAAGCCCACGAAGCCGAGTCGAGTTACCCCCAACCATGCATGAACGGGACAGAGGTCTAGCACCCCCACCACAATGCCAGAAACCCCCAGAGCGCCCCCCCCCAAAAGGAAAAACACGACATTCCCTATATTCAAATTGCACATGCTTACTAGCCTTGCTCAAGAACTGGCGAACGCGCCGATTAGGCTGAGCGGCGACAGCCCCCCCACCCCACCCCACCGTGCATGCCGCATCCTGGAAGAAGGGGGATCACTTCATGCGGCGACGTGTCTTCTGAGCGCGACATGCTCCAGGACCCTGGAGGTGCTGCCCAGCAAGGAATATACAATCAACATCTGAAACCTTGGCTGCGAGGAGATCCTGGAACAGCGTATGCCAACGGGTAACGTTAGCAAGCTCAAGGTGAACTTGCCGAGCCGCCCGCGGAGGCGACAGGCGGCCGTTTAATGGAGGAGGGCTGGGCAGGCTGCGACGCAACAGTCGCGGGCTGCGCAGCGCGATTGCCAGGGTTGGCCGCAACTCCTCCGCCGCCGACTGCATCAGGGTGGGCGGCCTAGAGCATCTGCTGCGCGGCGGCGGATCAGACGGCGCGGTGCATCCCACAGGTAGCAATGATAGGTGTGCGATCGCGCTTGTTCGTCTTGGCCGCGACCTGCGTCAAGAGTAATTGGTGGTACCCATCAGCAGCGGCAGTATCGAGACCAGACTTGGGCACGACGTCCGAGGTCCCCGAGTTGGTCAAGGTATGCTGCCTCCATGTCGTTGTCGCCGACATCGCTGCCAATGTCCGAGACGCTATCCACGCGCCCACCTTGGCCCCGCACCCGTTGCCAGACGCATCTGATAGAGGCCACACTGGACCCATTGAGAGAACGCGATGCTGTTGTAGATGGCAAGCCAGTTGAGGACCCCATCGCCGCACAACACCAAGCGAGTTACCGAGGACGAAGCCAGAAGCAGGCAGCATCGGAGACAAGGAGAGGGCGAGACTCGTCCCCCCACCCCCCAGGGATGGGATCCTTACCTAACTTCGAGAGACTTCAGACACGTGAGTCTTCATTGGAAGCAACACCCATGCATTCGCCCCAGAGACGGGGCCGAGAAACCGACGGCTTGGCCCGCGCCCCGCGACGGCGGCAGAATGCATGGGGTGTCTCCAGCGAGGAGGATCGTGCGTCCCCGGGCACAGTGGGGCCCACAAGGCCCTGGGCGGAGAGGGGGCCACGGGGGGCGGCATCCAGAGCAACCCAGGATGCCCACACCGCGAGCCCCCCGAGGCCGTAGCCCTCTTGGGGGGAGGCCCTTCACGGGGGCGGCCAGGCTCAGGAGGGGGCCCCGGCTTGTCGTCGCCGCCCCCCTCACAAGCCCCCGCGCTCTTGGCACGAAACGAGGTGGGCGGGGGGGGGGGGGGGGGGGGGGGGGGGCGCGGGTTCCTCGGAACCCTGGGCGCGCGCGGCCTGGGCGAGCCTTCGCGCGTCGGCGAGTTCGAAATCCGGCTGCTCCCTATCTCCTGCAGACCCTGCAGACCTCACCCTCTCAAGCGCCAGGGGCCGCTCAAGGCCATCGATGGTCGATGGCGGCGGCTCCTCTCCAAACACGGGGCCCGCCTGAAGGCCCGCGCTGGCCTCAGAGGGTCCCGCGGGGCGGCCGCGAGGCGGGGCCGAGGGGCCAAGGGGGCCGCGAGGAAGTCTCGGGCGCCGCCCCAGCAATCAAGGGAACAAAAAACCACCCGGACCCGATAGATGGCGTTCATTGAAAGGCCCGTCAGAGTGGTTAGATTGTGGAGGTGGATCTCTTGCCCTCTCATCGAGGCCCCAGAGGGCCGCCGCCTCGGCCACCCTGCGGGCTGGGAGCTCGAGGGCCCTCGCTCCTGCAGACGAGCGGGCGAAAGCGGGGCGCTTGTCGCAAGACCAGGAAGTTCCAGGCGCCGCCCTGTCAAGGCCCCAGAGGGTCGCCGCCTCGGCCACCCTACTCGTGCGCAGTTCGAGGGCCCTCGCACCCCCTCGCCTCTTCCTCCGCCTCCGCCGCCTCCCCCTCCTCCCCCTCCTCCTCCTCCTCCTCCTCCTCCTCGTCCTCCTCCTCCTCCTCCTCCTCCTCCGCCTCCTCATCCAGAAGAGCGGGCGAAAGCGGGGCACTTGTCGCAAGACCATTCGTGACTTTGCTCGGCGAGGGTGCTCCGTCGACGACGGCGGCGGCGGGGGGGGGGGCGCGCTTGAGCCAGCGGCGGCATGGGGCGGCGGCGCGATCCTCGGCCCAGCGGCGCCGCACAGCCTTGGGCCGCGTCCGCGGGAGCTCCGCGCGGCCAGGTGGGGCGGAGCCTTCGAACGTGAGCTTCCCATGCGTTGGCGATCTGTGATGCAACCTGTCGCGGCCTCGCCGATGCAGCCGAGTGCCGATGCACCGACGCCGCTAAGAGGTTACGTAGTCGTCGTCCTCGTTTTGCAGCGTCGCACGTGAGTTTTGAGGCGTTGGCGATCCGCGATGCAACCCGTCGCACCCTCGCCAGTGCAGCAGAGTGGTGATGCAGCGACGCCACCGGGAGGTCATGCAGTCGTCGCCCTCGCCTTACCGCCCGATCTGCCACATCGTTGCCACGCCTCTCACACGTGTCACGCGGTCAGGCCGGACGGAGCCGTCGAACGTGAGTTTTGAGACGTTGGCGATCCGCGGATTGGTGATGCAGCGACGCCACTGCGAGGTCACGTAGTCGTCGCCCTCGACTTACAGCCCGTTCTGCCAGGTCGTTGCCACGGCTCTCACACGGGTCACGCGGTCAAGCGGAATTGAGCCGTCGAACGTGAGTTTGGAGGCGTTGGCGATCCGCGATGCAAACCGTCGCACCCTCGCCAGTGTGGCAGAGTGGTGATGCAGCGACGCCACCGGGAGGTCATGCAGTCGTCGCCCTCGCCTTACCGCCCGGTCTGCCAGATCGTTGCCACGCCTCTCACACGTGTCACGCGGTCAGGCCTGACGGAGCCGTCGCACGTGAGTTTTGAGACGTTGGCGATCCGCGATGCAACCTGTCGCACCCTCGACAAAACAGCGGATTGGTGATGCAGCGACGCCACTGGGAGGTCACGTAGTCTTCGCCCTCGCCTTACAGCCCGATCTGCCAGGTCGTTGCCACGGCTCTCACACGGGTCACGCGGTCAAGCGGAATTGAGCCGTCGAACGTGAGTTTGGAGGCATTGGCGATCCGCGATGCAACCTGTCGCACCCTCGCCAATGCAGCGGAGTGTTGATGCACCGACGCCACCGGGAGGTCACGTAGTCGTCGCCCTCGCCTTACAGCCCGATCTGCCAGGTCGTTGCCACGGCTCTCGCTAGTGTCTGCCTTCCGATGGCCCTTGACGTAAGTGAAGTGAAGCGGCAGCAATTCACTATCAGTAGCAGGTACAGTCGGGCCGCTGAAGAAGGACCCTTTTTCGTTGGGGAGAGGCTCAGTGTTCCGTAATTGTTTTACAGCTGTTCGTCGATGTTCCTTAGGTTATTCTATGGCAAAGCGGAGTCTTACCCATGGGAAAAAGGGGCCTTGTGCCTTACGTAGGGCTCCTTCTGGCAGCGTTTTGAGTTTGGGAGTGCCACAGCCGCTTCCAAATGTCAGCGTTCTCTCTCCGAGGGCCCGTGCACCAGCCCCTGCCGCCAACCGTGTGCACCTGCAGTACAGCCGGGCCGAGGTGTACAGTCGAGGTCGGTTCGGGAAGGGTGCCCTGGTGCTCCTCGCGAGTGTTGGATGTTCTTGTGCATCTTGGGGGGGGTACCCCTGGATGTTCCGTTTGCGTTCGCCGACGGAGGTGCCATGGTTTTGAGTGTTGTTCTTCTGGCCCAGGTCCGACTCTACGGCGTGCAATTCCGCGCTGCCCGAGGTCTGTCGAGGGCCTGGGAGCGGCCCGAAACCAGCACAGTGGTAACGCCGACCCCCTACAACCGCAAAGCTCCAGCCAGCCCGCGCGGCGGCATCCCAGCGCAGCAGCTTCTTACACGAGCCATCGGTGAAGACAGTGTCAGTCACGATGAGGTGCTCCACACGTGCGCCGCGATCGTAGTGGCATGCCCCACGATCATCTCGCGGCACAAACGCAAGCAAGAAGGAGTTCGGATACGAGCCCTCGGTAGAGGAGGTCACCGGCACCCCAGGTGCTGCATAGACCTCGCAAGTGCTCTAGCAGGCCCGGCCACAAGTTTCCAGCTGGATGGAGCAGGCGCCGAGGAAACCTTTAGGTACTGCAACTGGCAGGCCTTTTGTTCCATAGTGCCATGTGGATCTTCACCAGCAGGTGGTATGACAGCTCAGCTGTGAATCGGACCCACCACTGCAACACAGGCGAGTTGCTGATAGGAGGAGGAGGAGAAGGAGGAGGAGGAGAAGGAGGAGGAGGAGGAGGAGGATGAGGAGGAGGATGGAGGAGGAGGGGCAGGAGGAGGTAGGAGGGGGAGGAGGAAGCGGAGGGACGAGGGAGGAGGAAGGGGAGGCGGATACTGTTCCCCCACCCCCCTTGCTTCTCGCCTTGCTTCTCCCTCCTCCTCTCCATCCTCCTCCTCCCCCTCCTTCCTACTTCCCTCCCTCCACCCCCAGCCCCTGCCGCAAGGCTGGAACCGGAGCGACGGCGCTCGCCCTCGCCAGAGGAGACGCTTTGTAGCGGGTCGGGAAGGAGGAGGAGGACTATATAGAGGGGCACTTGGAGGAGAAATCACACCATGAGGGACCAGGGAGACGAAGAGGAGGAGGAGGAGGAGGAGGAGGAGGAGGAGGAGGAGGAGGAGGAGGAGGAGGGAGGAGGAGGAGGAGGAGGGAGGAGGATGAGGAGGGGAAGGAGGAAGAGGAGGAGGAGGAGGAGAATAATAAAAAGTAGGATGAATGCACAGAAAGAGAGCTCAATCAGCAGGAAGAGCCGACGGGAATGCGTGCGTGCTTTTGTTAGTAGATTGTGCTGCCCACTTTGAGCCACGACCGATGGGTGAAAGGGTGGTACGGATGTCCGTCCGTGCACATTTTTCTGGGAAGAGCAGGTGGCGCGACGATTATACAAATTTGTGTCTCCAGATATGTGGCAAGCTGAAGGCTTCGGGGGCTTCATGAAGGGCATCCGGCCAGAGATCTTGAAAGCATTTCCAACGGTGGCCGTGCTGAGATCTTTTTTTATCGGTGCTGATTCTTTCAAGTCTGGACACAGAGAGGGACAAGTCAGGCGGGTTTGGGATGCAGATAGTTGTTTCAGAGCAGTTTGGGCCGCTCTCAGAGCGTTCCAGAGCGCTCTGAAACGGCCATGGAGCCCGATGCATCCTCCAGACCCAGCAGCTTCCAGAGATTCCAGCATTATCTCGGTCCAAAGTTGTCTTCATCCTGTCCTCGTCTCATTGAGTTGTCTAGCGTGCCCCTCCACTGTCAGTTCAGCCAAGGGTGGCGGCCGGCACACGGCCGAGCCACAGGTCGCCAGGAGGGGGCCTCGAGAGCTTGGGGCACACTTCCAGCGCGAAGATGTGCCAAATTCGGTTAGAGTTTTTTGTTCACCCCAACAATATGACGCACCAAGCCACCAGAAGGCCCCAGATCCCCCAAAGCATGGAGTTGTGCGGTGTACGGGTTGCATCCGTTTTTTTGTATTTTCCAGAGCCCCCCCCCGCTGGAAATTGGCAGGCCGAACTTCGTTTTCTGGTTGGTCGGAGGCGGTTTGGCAGATAGTTAGAAAATAACACCGACAACCCAAAACGATCGGAGCTCTGCTTGTTTCCTCCCCTCCTCGCTCGCTCCAGCAATTGTCGAGTGAGCACCACGCAGGGTATGGGTTAGACGCTGCCGTCTGCGAGTCCACACACACAAACACACACACACACCAATATCGTCATGCTCCTCCGCATCATCCGGAGACATTTCAGATAAGAAGGGCTCTGTTTGCAGGGGTCAGAAACCCAACGGAATTGAATGCCTGTCGTACGATTGAACACTCAGGCGTACCAGCGTCTGCCTGATACACCCCTGCCTTGGCTAATGCTGTGTTGCAGCGGCGAGAAGACCGCCCCAGATTTGAGAGGCGCGCGGTGACCTAGAGGGACCACGTCATAGCTGGCGGCTGCACATCGCAAGGACGCTTTCTCGTCACGACCCTGATGATTACAATTCACGCGGCGGGAGGACAAAGGGAATGATGATGCTGGGAGATCAGACAGGAGGGAAGAGGGAGGACCGCCCGCCTTGCCCCACCTCCCACCCCTCCCTCCCTCTCCTCCGATACTTCCCCCCCTCTTCTCCTGTCTGCTCCTCCATCCTTCTCATCGGCACATCTTGATCCTCGCGACGTCATTCACAGTCCTCTCGTGAGTATTCGTTCCGCCCCTGATCCTGACCTCTGGGGCGGAAGGAGCGAGGACTGTGGAAGGAGGCAGGAGGAGGGAGTACGGAGTCGGGAGATGGACGGAGGAGGATGGGGGAGGCAGGGGAGCGGGTGAATGGAAGGAAGATGCGACTCGACAATTCCGATATTCCGACGATTCGATGCGGCCCGATGCTCACCTGGCGTTTGTTGTGCATCTTGTCGCAGCCGATCCGATCCAACGCCGACCCCCGCGCCGATGCAGCCCGATCCGAGGCGCGCTGCGACTCGACACGATCGTCCGATTGGACGCTGATTTATCTTGTTCCCGCTCCCGGCATCATGGTTTTTGGATCCGAGGTGGATAGGCATCATGTAGAAGGGGGTCAACGCGGGATTGGCTGGAGCGGTACCGGTCCCGCCACAGTTCCCGCTCCGAGGAGGAGGAGGAGGAGGAGGAGCGCCTCTTCTCCTCGCCTCTCCCCCGTTGCTCCCAATACGGTCTGCCTGCCCCGCTCCCTCGCGGGCGCGCCGCGGGCAGGTGGCGCTCACCTACCTCACGTACGAGCTGCTGCGGTGAGGGTGGGCCTTGTCTGGCGCCGGCGCGGGCGGCTCTGCGCCCTGCCGAGGGCTGACACCCACGCAGGGCGGCCGACGACGACGACGAGGGGAGGGGGAGGAGGAGGAGGAGGAGGAGGAGGAGGAGGAGGAGGAGGAGGAGGAGGAGGAGGACGAGGAGGAGGAGGAGGAGGAAGAGGAGGAGGAGGACGAGGAGGAGGAGGAGGAGGGGGAAGACGGGTGCAAACCCAAGACGCATCAACGATGTTGCAGTAAACCCTCCCGCTGAGCTCCCTCTTGATAGGGCCCTACAAATAGATCATCTTATCGCGGGAAATGCCAACTGGATGACAACTGAATGACAATCTTATTTGCAAGAACGCAATTCTTAGGATTTCAGCACCGCGAATCCAGGTGCATGTTGCGTCGTGGCAATCATTCATCTTGCCAGTAGACCATTCCTGAGACTTCGACCCTGCGAATCCTTGACACCGCTTCAAGCTTTTAGAACGAGCTTGCGCGGCGCTACATCGAGAGCCGCAGTCTGAATCAGATCCGTCCTTCACTTGTGAAACCCTTGGGATCTTGTGAGACGAATGCACGCGTCGCTAAGGCGAGAGCAACATTTTGAGAACCACCCGCTCTCCACCCGTGTAGCTGTCGCAAGTTCCAGACTTCAGGGTCGTAAGTGGTGAGGACGTGCCTCAGGCGAAACGCCCGGCCAGCCCTACAGACACGTCTGGGGGCGGGACAGGGAGGGTAAAAGACGGAGGAGGAGAAGCAGGAGGAGGACGAAGGAGGAGGAGGAGGCCGACCAAAGAAGAGGAGGACGACGAACGAGGCAGAGGAGGACGAAGAAGGAGGAGGGGGGAGGAGGGGGAGAAGACAGTCGAGACTTCTCGATCATATAGCGTGTCGTGCCGCCAGTTCGGGCCCGCTGCGCTTCGGCGCGGCACGCTCACCACGACCCACCTCCTCTTCCTCCTCCTCCTCCTCCTCCTCCTCCTCCTCCTCCTCCTCCCCTGCTCCTCCTCCCTACTTCTCCTCCTCCTCCTCCTCCTTCTCCTCCTCCAGCCCCCACGCATTGGCGCCCAGAGCTCTTCCCAGCCCCCCGCCCCGTGCAGCGGAGCGGCACGCGCGCGCCGCTCTTGCAGGGCAGGGCGTGCAGACGGGGGCCGCCGCCGCAAGACGCTCAGCGAGAGCTGCTGACCCTGAGTCTTCAACAGGACTCTCTGTCGGAGTCTCCGCGGACGTTGTTCATTTGAGACAGAAGGCCGCCTGGCCAACAGCGGCCGCTGTCGGTTTTGGACAAGGTCTGTTGTGGGGCATCGTGCCCATGTTCTCCGTACAGTGGGGACGCGCATCAAGAAACCATATGCTTTTCGTCAGGGTATCCCGGGTTTCTTCGCTCTCCGCGCTGCGCGGTGGCTTCCCGCTGCCGTCGAAGGAGCTGCTGCGTTCAGGGTGTTCCAGGTTTCCCTTCAGGTGCACCTCGCGCACGGGTTCTCAGGGTTGGGTTTCTTGCGAGGGTTTCTTACGGCCGCGCCCGCACTGTACTGCGATAGTGGTACCATGAGGCTGGGTGCACATGACGCGGTCGGCCTGAGCTCACGGAGCGCGTTCCACGACTCGCAGAGGGACTCTTCGCAAACGGCCGAAACAACATGTGCTTGCCTCGATGTGATATGTCGTAGATCCCCCGCGGCGTATGCAGGCCATTTGCGAGTAGCTACTGTGCGAGTAGTGGAACGCGCGTGTCTGTGACCGGGAGCGGGATGCACACGTGGTCGCATGCCTTTGCCAGCGCTTGGCCCTGGGCGGCCAGGCGCGGGGATCCCTCACGCGCCTCCAGCAGGTGGCCTCTGCATGCTCCCCAGGCGTGAGTCCAGCCATGCGTGTGTGCGCGTGTGCTCCAGCCGGGGGCCCCTGGACGACGGATCGGGGAAGGGGGGGGGAGGGCTCCGCCGACGACGGACTGGGGAAAGGGGGAGAGGGGGGTGGCGGGGGTCTGGACCTCCCCCCCGTCTGGGGCACCCATCGGCGCGCCCTCCATATTTTCAAATCGATATGAGAACCCAGTTTGTCTGTTCAACGAAGATTTTGCCAGAACGATTGAGTTCCCGCGCGTTCACATTTCCTCATCATCGTCATCGGCACAAGGCTTGTTTGCATCGCCAGCGTCATACATGCCAACGTTATCGCCATCGTCCTCAACACCATTGCCATCGTCGTCGTCATCCCCACCGCTGCCATCAACATCATCATTGCCATCGTCGTTGTCGTCTCCTCCGTCGTCAGCGTCGCCGACATCGTTTTCATAATCAACCGCACTCATTCGCCCGCGGCATGGATCTGCATGGGAGGGGTCGTCGCGTCATTGTGCCATCCGAGTGTTTCAAACGAGATGCGGGTGGGTGCGTGTGATGTATGCGGGAGGTGGCCACGCGCGAATGCCAGCACGGTGGGTCGCACCACCCATCTGCCACCATACTGGAGGCGCCTGATCGATTTTACGACTTGGTTTGCACCGTGTAGATTGCGCCTTGGGGGTTGCACCACATTCGATACACCCGATATACAACACGTGCTGAGAGCAATGTCCCAAAGTATCATTAAATTGTACTTCCCCAAACGAGGTTGTTAACAATCAGGCGAGGCATCTCCTTTCTGATTGTTTTGTCAGAGGGGCACTTTGGGGCCTAAGGGGAGCCACATCTATAGTCCACCGATCCTCTCTGCGACATGGACGTGGCTTTCTCGCTGCGCCTCCGCATGAGAAGAGCGGCAGCAATAAACAATGTAATGCATGATGTGGTCCAAGTGTGTTTTTTCACTGGGCGTGTGGAGCTTGCTTGTGCGATGGAAGAAACGAGGACGGTTGTGTATTCGATTTGGGGCAGCGCGATGGCGCTCCACAGCTGGAGTGGCACCCCCTCTTCTGGCTTCGTGGTTATTCGGATGGAGGCTACATGCGGAGGTTGGCGCTTGGATGCCCGGTGGTGTAGGTAGGAAAAGGCCGGCGTCCAGGCGCCTTGACTCGTGCGCGCCCCTGCGGCTCGCAGCACGAGTCGGCCCCCTGCATGTGCCGCTGCCGCCTGGGGAACAGCCCCGTAAGCGCGCATGCCCGCCCCGATAAACGTCGGGTGTTCTTCCCCCTTCTCGGGATCAGCCTCCACTTTCTAGCTCAGTTGGGCCACCAGTGCCTGGGCCGCCCTGGCGTCACCAGTCTAGCGTTTAACTTGGGGTCATTGTCAGGTGGGCTGATGCTCGGCCGCATCAGGTCCCTCCTTCTAGCGCAGCGCGAGGACACAGTGTAGCCCTTGCATCGGGGTCAGGGCACCGCTCGCGGCTGCTGGAAAAATTGGGGGTTGAACTTCGGAGGGGGCCACCAAGGCTGAGCTGCCTGGAGGAGGCGGCCGAGGGGCCCGCCTCATTTTTCCGAAGCTTCCTTGGCAGCTCGCTTGCGAGCGCCGTGTTGTCCCATGTCCCTCGTGGCGGTTGAGATGCCGGATCGGTGCGAAGATGCCCCGAGGGCTGGGTTTGCAGGACAATCTGTTGCCTTTAGAAAATCAGAGATGCAGTTGTTTTCGTGAGGCTTTGAGTGACTCGTGCTGGAGGCCCGCTGCTCCTGGGACCGCCGTATATGTACACACCCATATACATATAGAGATGTTTATATTCATATGTATATATACACATATATACACATGTATTCATATGGACTCACTTAGCTCACTCCGCAGGCCCATTTTGCATCACTGGTGGTATATGTTTGTGTGCTCGTGGCGAGCGAAAAGGAGGATGAGGACGAGGAGGAGGAAGAGGGGGGATGAGGATGAGGAGGAGGTCTCTGGAAGAGGGAAGGAAGAAGGAAGGGTTGGTGAGACGATAGGAAGCCTCGCGGGGGCCTCTTGGCGGTATTTCTGGCACCTCCTGGGGCATCACGGGGGCCTCTTGCGGGACTTTGGGGGGTTTCTTGGGGCCTCTCGGGAACTTCTTGGGGGCTTCTTGGGGGCGTCTTGGGGCCTCCAGGGGACCTCTGCGCCTAGAGCTCAAAATGTCCGTTCGGGTCCCCTGTCTGGGCCCGCTCTTGGAGCCGTTTTGGCAGCCTCTTCGGCAATCTTTCAGGCCTCTGGGGCTGTCTTGGGGCCCTCTGGGGACGTTTTGGGCGCTCTTGGAGGCCTCTTGGGCAATGTTGGGGCGATCCTGGAAGCCTCTCAGGCCGTCTTGGAGCGCCGGTAAGCCGAAAAGGCGAGAACGCCAAAAGCCTTCCAACACTGCAGGGAAAACAATTAATTTCTGCCTTCTTTGGCCCTCTTGGGAGTTCTCTTGGAGGCCTCTTGGGGCGTCTTGAAGGCGCTGTGGACATATATATGGTCGCCCCCCCCCCAGCGCACCCCAAACCACCCACGACCACAAATCCATCATTGATCGTTTGCTCCTGCTGCTGCTCCTCCTCCTCCTCCTCCTCTTCCTCCTTTCCCTCCTCCTGCTTCTCTGCTTCTTCCTCTGTTTCCTCTCTTTTCTTTCTCCTTCCTCTCTTTTCTTTCTCCTCCTCCTCTCATCCTCCTCCTGCTGCTCCTCCTCCTCCTCCTCCTCCTTATGAGAAGCCTTACAAAAGGGGCTGCTCTCTGAGGAAACCATATGAAAACACAGATATTCCTGATATGTTTGAATGCTTTGGCAAGGGAACCATATGAAAACACAGATATTCCTGATATGTTTGATGGTTTTCGTTAGGAAACCCAGTGAAAACACAGATATTCCTGATATTTGTTAGTTTTCTGGAAAAGGGCGCCCCTCCCCCTGCTCCCTCCCCAGGTCCACGCCCCTCAGGGACAATGCGCCAGGCAGGAACACCTGTGAAAACACAACTATTCCTAATATTTTGAAAGGTTGTCGCACAGAAACCTTGTGAAAACACAGATATTCTTGATATTGTTGATGGTTTTCATAAGGAAACCATATGACAACACAGATATTCCTGATATGTTTGGTGGTTTTCGTTGGGAAACCCTGTGAAAAAAACAGATATTCCTGATATTTTGTGGTTTTCTTGATACGGGCGCGCTGCAAAGGCTGGTGGCGCAAGAGGAAGAGGGGCGCCCGTCTCCAGAAAACCACAAGATATCAGGAATAGCTGTGTTTTTTTCACAGGGTTTCCTAACGAAAACCATTAAACATATCAGGAATATTTGTGTTTTCACATGGTTTCCTTATGAAAACCATCAAACATATCAGGAATATCTATGCTTTTATATGGTTTTCTTGCCAAAAACTTCAAACATATCAAGAATACCTGCGTTTTCATAAGAGTTCCCTTACGAAAACGATTAAAACTATCAGGCGCGTGTGTGTGTGTGTGTGTGTGTGTGCGTGCGTGCGTGTGTGTGTATGTGTGTATGTGTGTGCGTGTGTGTGTGCGTGTGTGTGTTACAAGGCTTCCTCACGACAGCGGCCGCAGCATGGACGGGACTTGTGTTTTCACAAGGTGTCCTTACCAACGCCTTATGGACCCTCTGTGTCTAGCTTTGGGCAGCAGACCTTGCTCAGCCGATCGAGAGACGTGGGCAGCAAACGGTGAGGAAAGGAAAAACAAGTTCACAAAGAATATGAGGGTGACGACGACGTGGCGACAACGTTTTCTGGAAGGTAGCGTTTGTGGTTGCTGCTGTGACTCCCTCGTCTTTGGCATAGTCGGGGCAGCCAGTGTACAATCGATCAGCATTTATAATATCGAGGGGCAGCGTTGGCCGCTGGCTGCCCCCCGCCGAAGCGGCCGCCCGCTCATTCCGACGCATCGGCATTCATTCCGCCGCCCAGGCCGAGCGGATCGCCGTTGTCTGCATCGGCGAGCGCAGCGGCGAGGTCCTGGCTACTGGGCGCGGCGGCGGCGCCGCGGGCCTCTTCGGGCGAGCTCGAGAGGTCGATCTCGACCTCCGGGATGCTCCCGAACGACCTCGCCCAGCAGATGCGCTTGGGCAAGGGCGGGAGGGGCTCGCGGGCCGCCGACGAACTACTGCCGCCCTCGGCGCCGTCAGGCGGCTGCTCCTCCTTGGCCGAGAGAGGCAGGGGCACGGAACCCTTGTCCAGCAGCACCTTCATGAAGCGGAGCTGCTTGTCCCTCAGCGAGTTGTATTCCTCGGCGTCCCGCGTCACGCCGTTGTGGATGTAGTCGTAGAGAATATTCCCCGCTGCCTTGGTAATGTAGTGGCCAACCTTCGGGGCCCTCGTCACGTCCGAGTCCAAACCCGCCAAGCGCTCGAACACGTCATTGGGGGTGTTTACGACCGCGGAGGACCGCTTCAAGAGGGCCATGACGTTCGCTTTGGACATGTCCTTGGGGAACGTGCGCTTGAGCATGTCGAAGAAGTGCTGGTTTCGCTTCTGCTTGGCCTCAGCTGGCGACAAGATGCACAGACCGCGCCACGCGTCCATGGTGGGGACAGCCGTCTCGTCGTACATGTTCTCCGCGGCGAAGCGCGCCTGGCCCCGAACGAACTTGGCAGCCCCCCACCGCTCCCTCGTCATCGCCTGGAACTGGCCGACGTCCAAGAAAGCCTTCAACGTCTTCGGGCGCTGCTCGAACAAGTCGCCGTCATCAAAGACGCACGGGCAGTGCTTCGCGCCCTCTTCGGCCCTGAAGAAATCCAGGTCTGGCCCCTCTCTGAACGAGGCCAAGCCGCGGTCCCCCAGCTTGTCTGCGTAGTAGTCGCCCATGGCGAATGCCAGCGTCTCCAGGCACGGCGTCTTCCCCTCGCCAGGCTCGCCGACCATGAGGCAGGAGTGGCTCTTGAAAGTAGGCACGATGCGCTTCGCGCGCTCGACGCCCTCGCCCCCTGTGCCGAAGATGAAGATGGGGTGGTACGTGATCTTTTTCGCCTGAATGCCCTGGTCCTTAATGTGCGAGAGAACCTCCTTAATCTTCCCCTCTTTCCAGCTGTGGATGGGGCTCTGCGGGTCGTTCAGCTGGAAGTCGATCCACATCGTCTGTTCGCAATCGAAGTTGCCGCGCGGGGCGTTGTCCTTAATGAACTGGTACTGGGATACGACCATGTCCTGGGGAAGGCACTTATTCTTCTTCTCCTTTTCGCCCTTCTCCTGCGGGGGTAGGTGGTAACGGAAGTGCGTGCCACCGAGCCGATCCATCATGTAGACCAAGACTTTCCACGGCGTCTTGACGTCCGCTCCCTTGCCCCAAGATAGCGTGTACAACGCTTCATTCTCACGCGGGAGGCGGTTCTCGACGTCGACCAACGGCTGCGGGCCCGAAAACAGAAAGTACTTGATGATGTCTGCCCCGTCGCCGTCGCCAGCGGGCACCAGTGCCAACTGCATCGTGTAAAGGGCTTCCCAGTTTGTTCTGAGGCGCAATAGCTCTGGCAGACCATTGTAGTCGTTGGCCGCCATGGCCTCCCGCACCGCGGCCATGTCGATGTCCCCCTGGTAGTTCAAGACAACGGCAAAGGCATGCTTCATCTTCTTGCAACCTTCAGACGGCATGAGGGGGAGATCCCCTACAGAGTAGAGAGCTGGGGGATCGTCCTGGAATTCCTCTGGGTGCAACGCCGTCTGGTACATCGGGACGGCCGAGCCGTGGCCGCGGACCTTTTCGAATACCTGCTGGATCTTCTCGCTGTCCGCCCCCTCGACCTCCAAGTGCGCCCTCAGGGACTTCATTCCGAGGGCGGGGAGGTTGGTCATGATCAGAGATATACCAGGGGCTTGTGCGCGTGCGAATGTATTCGGACACCCTGTGCAAGCCTGATCAATAGCGGCGGCAGGACACAGCGGGGGCGGGGGTAACCGCAGGGGGGCGGGGGCTGAATCAACGACGACGACGCGACGACGGCGACGGCTGCGCCTGATCATACCCTTGCGCGCGGACTTTCCATGCGGGCAGACTACGTAGCTTTTCTCGAACCTCAGAACCAATATGCACGTCCGCACACATATCGCTTGGGCACTCTCGCTGCGCGGGCCCAACATTTCGCCGTGCGGGAAGCAGTGCGGGGCCAGGGTAGGTGGCATTTGAGACGGAGGTATGCAGTGCCTCTGCAGCGGCAGATGGGCTCGCTCACTCGTGCTGCTGCTGGAACAGAGCGGTGAGCATATTGCCCGTCTGCGCCCACAGGTCCTCGCCCTTGTTCCAGTAGCACCACTGGAAGGACCTCACCTTGTTTGCCAGCGCGCGGGAGTTCACCTTGCGGTTGGGGCCAAGGTGGCGCCTCAACCCGCCCCAGACGCGGTCAATGATCTGGGTCCCGCACTTCACCCAGATGCGCTTCTTCTTGTTGGAGCATCCATTGTCTGCAATGTCGTGATACCTGACCTTCGTGAAGGCTGGCTTGACCCACGCGTACTTGCCGTTCACCTGCGAGGAGCGGCAAAGGGGCCGACTGTCCTTTGCCTGCGCCGACTCTGACAATGCCCACATCGTACCTCTGGTCAAGTGGTCGAGCCAATTGACTCTGCGGCAGAAAAGGGCACCGCCGCAATCGGCGTCGGCGAGGGACGGCCACCTTCCCCTCCTCCACCCACCCACCCAAACACAAACACCAGCGGCCTTCACGCGCTTCTTCATGTGGACGACCCAGTCGTGGACCACGCCGTCAACGCGCAGCTTGTAGGAGCGGGCGCCGTCTGTGTGGAGTATGACTTTGCGTTGCTTGAGCCACTTCTTGGCCAGCGGGGCCCAGTCGCGCTTGCGGATCGGGCCTGGGCCTGGCGCCCTCCGCATTGTTTTCTCTGGGCGAAGCCTGAAGAGGACGAGCGACTTAGGGTCTCCGCGCTGGACAACCCCGCCCCACTGCTCCCACGCCACTGGCTTCTTGGTGCGCGAGGAGGCTTGAAGCGCCTGCTCACCACCACGTCGGTGGAGTACGCCGAGACGATGCTGGACACTGTGACGAATTCGTAGACCTCTTCGTCCGAGCCCCACGAGTTCAGGCACGCCAACGTGCCGTCCAGGCACCAGCGCACGCCTGCCATGGCGTGCGTTCCCGTCGAAGTTGGCGGTACTCTGGCCACGATGACGATGACGTACAGGCCGCGGCACTTGTCCACGAGCTTGCACGCTTCGTCAAAGTTCCGCGTGACCTCTCTCGCGCACGATCTGAAGTAGCGGATGGTCTGCTTCTTCCGCACGCAGAACCGCCCCAGTTTCTCGGCCATGCTATCTGGCCAAAGCGCCTTTCACGGGAACAACGCAACAACGCACGCGACAACCAATTGTTTCAGAATAAAAACCACGCTACAAAACAAATCGAAAAAATGTTTTGATTTTTTTTAACCATTAATTGGTAGTCGCATGCTTTTTGTGTTTCACGAACCTAGAATGCTTTGGCGGGAGGCCGTTCGCCATCCAGGAGTCAAGGATCTCCTTGGACTCCGCGGTGGTGTTGAACTTGATCCTCAAGACGTGGGCGGAAGTTGTGGCCAGGGCGTACTCCGAGCAAAGCCCGAAGCCGCCCTGGTCCAACACGTCCGCGAGGAGCCTTCGCTGCGGTTCTGTCGTTTTCTGCTGCGTCTCTCTAGGCTCCTCCCCTGGCTTCTCCTTCGCCTCCTCCTCCTCCTCCTCCTTCAGCTCTGGCGCGTCCTCCTGCTTTGGCTGCTGGTACTCCTTGTTCTTCTGGATGAGGGCCTGTTGTGTGTGTGTGTGTGTTGTTTTTTTGTGTTGTTTAAAAATGCATTGAGGTGGCACACGGGGTTCCCCAAAAGGCCTGAAGACGAAGACGCTATTTGAAGACGCTATTGGCCAGGGGCGGTCGAGCGGGTGAAGACGCCAATCGCTTTGAAGACGCAATTGCGCAACCAAAGGGTGAAGACGCAAATGCGCTTGAAGACGCAATTCCGTTTGAAGACGCAAATGTGCTTGAAGACGCTATTCCCGGCGAGGAGCCCCATTCCCGGCGAATATGACGCTATTCCCGGCGCAGACGCTATTCCCGGCGCAGACGCTATTCCCGGCGCAGACGCTATTCCCGGCGCAGACGCTATTCCCGGCGAAGACGCTATTCCCGGCGAAGACGCTATTCCCGGCGAAGACGCTATTCCCGGCGCAGACGCTATTCCCGGCGAAGACGCTATTCCCGGCGAAGACGCTATTCCCGGCGAAGACGCTATTCCCGGCGCGCTATTCCCGGCGCTATTCGGCGAAGACGCTATTCCCGGCGAAGACGCTATTCCCGGCGCAGACGCTATTCCCGGCGCAGACGCTATTCCGGGCGCAGACGCTATTTCTGCCGCGGACAGGCCCATTGGGGGCTCCCCGAAGGCCCCGAAGGCTCCGTCCGCGGCGGGGGGGTCGTTTGGCATGGTGTCGGGCCCATGGGCGCTTCTCGCCGGAGGTCCCGTTTGGCGTGGTGTCACGCGCCGAAAACCTGGTCTCGGGAGGTCCCGTGTGGCATGGTGTCGGGCCCAGGGGCGCTTCTGGCCGGTGGTCCCGTTTGGCATGGCGTCGGGCCCATGTCTCCCCGAGGTATCGGGCATGGTGTCACGGGTCACGCCCCGAAAATTTGGTCCCCGGAGGTCCCGTTTGGCATGGCGTCGGGCCCCCTAGACCCGCCCCGGGAGGTTCCGTTTGGCATGGTGTCGGGCCTTCGAAAACCCGCCCCGGGAGGTTCCGTTTGGCATGGTGTCACGGGTCACGTCCCGAAAATTTGGCCCCGGGAGGTCCCGTTTGGCATGGTGTCGGGCCTTCGAAAACCCGCCCCGGGAGGTTCCGTTTGGCATGGTGTCACGGGTCACGGCCCGAAAATTTGGTCCCGGGAGATCCCGGGCCGGGCCCCCTAGACCCGCCCTGCCCCGGCATGGTGTCGGGCCCCCTAGACCCGCCCCTAGACTCCCCGCCGCGGACAGGGTCCGTCGGGGGCCCCCCCGAGAGCTCCGTCCGCGGCGGATGGTTTCCCGTGGGGAATCTGGGCCAGATTCTCCATGGGAGAGCCTCCGCCGCGGACAGGGCCCGTTGGGGGGCTCCCCGAGAGCTCCGTCCGCGGCGGATGGTCTCCCGTGGGGAATCGGGGCCAGATTCTCCACGGGAGACCCCCCGCCGCGGACAGGGCCTCTGGGGGGCTCCCCGAGAGCTCCGTCCGCGGCGGATGATCTCTCGTGGGGAATCTGAGCCAGATTCCCATGGGAGAGCCCAGGGAAGTCAGAGCTCCGTCCGGGGCCAGGTGGTCTCCCGTGCAAATCTGAGCCAGATTCGCCATGGGACAGAGGGGGCTCCCCGAGAGCTCCGTCCGCGGCGGATGGTCTCCCGTGGGGAATCTGGCCAGATTCTCCATTCGGGGGGCTCCCCGAGAGCTCCGTCTGGTCTCCCGTGGGAATCTGCCAGATTCTCCATGGGAGAGCCTCCGCCGCGGACAGGGCCCGTTGGGGGGCTCCCCGAGAGCTCCGTCCGCGGCGGATGGTCTCCCGTGGGGAATCGGGGCCAGATTCTCCACGGGAGACCCCCCGCCGCGGACAGGGCCTCTGGGGGGCTCCCCGAGAGCTCCGTCCGCGGCGGATGATCTCTCGTGGGGAATCTGAGCCAGATTCGCCATGGGAGAGGCTCCAGGGTCCGTCGGGGGGCTCCCCGAGAGCTCCGTCCGCGGCGGATGGTCTCCCGTGGGGAATCGGGGCCAGATTCTCCATGGGAGAGCTTCCGCCGCGGACGGGGCCCGTTGGGGGGCTCCCCGAGGGCCCCGTCCGCGGCGGATGGCTCCCCGTGGGGAATCGGGGCCAGATTCTCCACGGGAGAGCCTCCGCCGCGGACAGGGTCCGTCGGGGGCGTTGGTCGGCGCCGGAAAATTGAATTCCGAGGCGGCGTCGAAAAAAGGCAACTCCAAGACACATTTTTCCTTCAAAAATATTGATTTTCTGCTCCCGGCGCCCGGGAACCCTTCCGAGCCGATTCCGGCGCCCGACCAGCGCTCGAGCCGGACGCCCAAGTCGGCGCCCGGGCCGGCGCCCGGGCCAGTTTCGGCGCCGGCCGGCGCCGGAAAATTGAATTCCGAGGCGGTGCCGAAAAAAGGCCACTCCAAGACACATTTTTCCTTCAAAAATATTGATTTTCTGCTCCCGGCGCCCAGGAACCCTTCCGGGCGGATTCCGGCACCCGAGCCGGCGCTCGAGCCGGACGCCCAAGTCGGCGCCCGGGCTGGCGCCCGGGCCGGTTTCGGCGCCGGCCGACGCCGGAAAATTGAATTCCGAGGCGGTGCCGAAAAAAGGCCACTCCAAGACACATTTTTCTTTCAAAAATATTGATTTTCTGCTCCCGGCGCCCAGGAACCCTTCCGGGCCGATTCCGGCACCCGAGCCGGCGCTCCTACCATGTCTTTTTCGGTTGCGGGGCCTTATAAGTACTTAAGACGCTTTATAACGACTTATAAAAAATAAGAAAAAGTTACCTTGGCTTTATCATAAGTGTTTGTAAGTGTTTATAAGTTCCCCATAAGTTTCCATAAGTTTTATAAGTGTTTTTAAGTGTTTGGTTAAGTTTAACATAAGTGTTTTTAACTTTTCTTGTTCTGTATACATTGCCATTTGGGGCCCATATACCAGACAGCACTTGGCAGTCTATCACGCCTCAGCGTGCCAGGGGGCACGGTGGTGGATCTCATTAATTCACTGCGTGGGCAACCATGGGGCAACCACGGGACAACCAGAGGACAACGGCCTCAACCAGAACAAAGGTCCCAGAAATATTGCCACGACCACTGTATCAAACATCATCATAATCAAAAACGTAAGCATCATTCAAAACATCATCGGCATAAACGCAGCCATCGTAACCATCAGAAACATCATGTACGCAACAATCATATACATCACAGTCTCATGATTATAGCACGCGACATAAACATATCATCAACAGAACGCAAATGCCAACATCAACCGAAGCCATTTTTGGCTTAGTCCTTTATCGCCCTATAGGGCGCAGTTCTTTGTCGCCCATTTTGGGCCCAGTTCCCGCGCGGTCAGGGATGTCTCAGCTGATCGGTTTCGTTCGGCAGCGCGTCGAGTATGTGGCGCTCACGGCAAAGTGCGGCTCGACGGGCGACAAGCCCCAGCAGTTGAAGACCGACGCTTGCACTGGCATCCTACAGGCCATTCGCACCGTCAAGGGCGTGAAGCCAGAGGACGCCATGCAGATACACCAGATCATCAGTGAGTGCCTCCCGTCGAGCAGCGTGGAGCTCATCGTGACCAGCCTCGACGGAAAGGTGCACTTGGCAGGCGCCACTCTGACTGGTGTGGTCATCCAGGAGAAGCAGGCCCACACTCACCTCGACCTCTACTTGACCGAGGAGGCCTGGACAAAGTTCGTCGACTCGAGCATTGACCCTCAGACTAAGCTGATGTCCATGGCGATGTTCTTCGTGCTGATCGGCCTTCGGAACCCCGACGAGAAAACGTTCGCTCGTGGCACAGCGCTGGCCCTACAGACGGAACCATGCAGCGTCGGTCGTCTCGTCGAGGAGACCCGCAGGTTGAAGCCGCTCGTGAAGTCCACGGCTGAGAGCTCCCCGCACATGCTTGTGGGGCCAACTGTGTATCCTGATGACGTGGAGGCGTTCAAGCAGATGTTCCCAGACGTGTGGAAGCAGGCCTTCGAGGCCTCTCCGCCAGCTCCTACGCGGTGGAGCCCGCAGCACAGGGCCATGGTGGAGCAGATGAAGGTCTGCAGGAGCTCGAAGAACGGGTGCGAGCAGATAGTGCAGCCCGCGAGGGCGACCAGGAGCTTCATGCGGCAGTGCACGAGCAGCCCGTCCACCATGTGTGCACCGAGGTCCCTCCTACCTGGCGCAGTGGCGAGCCCGTCGGCCATGGTGCCCTATACGGCGCCTTCGCCGATCGAGATCGGGGACTCGCATCAGTTGCCGCCTCCAGCGACCTTTCCAGGCGGTGCTCATCAAGTTCCAGGCGATGCTCTTGTTCCAGTCGGTGCTCAGACAGCTCCAGTCGGTGCCGCTCCAGTTCCACAGGCTGCTGCAGTTCCAGTCGGTGCTCATCCAGTTCCAGGCGGTGCTCATCAAGTTCCAGTCGGTGCTCACCCAGCTGCAGTTCCAGTCGGTGCTCATCAAGTTCCAGTCGGTGCTCAAGTTCCAGTCGGTGCTCCAGTCGGTGCCGCAGTTCCAGTCGGTGCTCCAGTCGGTGCTCATGTTCCAGTCGGTGCTGCCCAGGCGGTTGCAGGCCCGAGCATGAAGGAGGTCACGCAGATGATCCAGAAGAAGCTCAAGGGCGGCGCCAAGGACATCACGGAGCAGGCGGACGGCGCTGAGGGTGACGAGGACGGAATCGGTCGAATGGCGATGGTGATGGCGACGGTGGCGACGGTGATGACGACGACGGTAGCGGTGATGATAACGACGGTGATGACAACGATGATGTTGACGATGACGTTGGCGATGATGACGGCGGTGATGAGGGTGACGATGATGACGATGACGACGATGACGACGATGATGATGATGACGATGATGACGATGGCGTTGACGATGCTGATAACGACGATAATGCTGACGATGATGACGACGATGATGATGGCGATATTTGCCTCCTCCCCCTCCTCCTGGAGGGGGGCTGGGGAAGGCGTTAGGAATTGTGGCCCCGTCCTCTCCCCCCTCCCGACCTCTTCCGTCCAGGAGCCAAAGCTCGAGCCGATCGCGGCGCCGAAGAGCATGGCCAAAGCCAAGGCCAAGGGCAAGGCCAAGGCAAAGGCCTCGAAGAAATCCCCTGCAGTGTGCAAGTCGGCATCCCCTCAGAACGTACATAAAGGTGATGGCGACCTCAAGTATTCTACGAAGTGGCTTCCGAGGTTTTTCAAGGACGTGACGATCTACACGTCCATGGCAAAGAAGTGCTACAGAGTGAAGCCGCGCCCAGGTGCCATCGAGGAGACCCCCTTCGCTTTCGGCGTCCACGGCGGCCGCGCGAAGGCCTGGGCGGCAGCCGTGAAGCACGCGCGGTCCGTCAAGTGAGGCGCGCGGTTCGATTCGAACCGTTCGAATTCTACGGGAGGGAGCTTGTGGTGATTCATTGCTCTCGGTGCGCGTGCGGGGCGCGCGCATGTCCCCGCATGTGCTGCCCTTCCTTTTCAGTCGTCCCGCGGCGGCGCGAAGCCGGAATTCGGCTGGCTCCCCGCGGGCGCGCTCTCCCTCGTCGTGGATACGGCCGCGATTGCTCAGTGTACGCAGAAAGGCAGAAAAGCAAACAGGTTGCTCAGCGTGCCCAGCATGACGACGACAACGGACGACGACGACGATAACGACGGGCGACGACGATGGCGACGGAGGAGGGCGGTTGATTTTCAAAATGCGGCCCTCGCCTGAGCGCCTCGGACATTCGTCTTACAAGTCTGCAACAGCTACTAGGATGGAGGACAGGCCGTCATCAAAATGGGGCTCTCGCCGTGGCGCCGCGGACATCCGCCTTAAAGGTTTCAACAGCTCGAGGGATGGAGGGTGCGTACTCATCATGGTTGCCACCATCGTCGTCATCATCATAACCACCGATGTCACCATCGCACGCATCATCGCACTAAAGGTTGATATCGCGACATACAATTACGATCACATCCATGAGCACGACGACACACATCGCAATGGTTCAACTAATACCACTTACATCGTCATGCTCACCATCCTTGCCGTAGGTAGCTACCTCGGCTCAGTCCTCGCGATTAGGCCCGCGCCGCGGCCCCTCCGTGAAGTGCGATCGCCCATCCATGGCCCCGAAGACGCAACAGCAGCCCACGCGGGAGGCGTTGGCCCGCAAGGTGACTAGGCTCGAGAACCTTGCGCAGAAATACAAGAACGAGCGCGACCTTGAGAAGAAAAAACTTAAGGAACTAAGCCGTGAGAAGAAGTTGTTAGAGACCGCCATTGGGGACCTCTTGAAGACAGGCTTTCGGTTTCTCAAGTCAGGGTGGACCCCGACCGTGGTGAGGAGCGTAGTTCGCAAGGTGTTTGACGACGCTGGGCCGCCTTGGATGAAGCTCAAAGTGTCTCAGAGCTCTGACAGTGATTGAGTCTGCCAGTGAGGTTATCGTTGCGCTGCGTTTTTAGATTTTGTCGCCAACTCCATCGGGGGTTGGAGGACGATGGGCGGAGGGAGGTTAGGGGGTGGGGGTGGAGTAGGGAGGAGGGGGGAGGATCGTAGTGCAACTTAGCAGGGCGGTGCAGCAGTCAGCGCGAGTTTGCCGTGATTCGTTGCTCGGTGCCAGCAATGAGGAAAATCTTGGCGCGTCGTCTGCCCCCCCATATCATCCTCCCCCCACTCCCCCCCGCGAGAGGCTACGTGGATGCATTGCCACATCTTCTGGCCCCCATCCACCCGTGCATAGGATTTTGGCTCAAGCATTTCGCCTCGACCCTTTTTGCAGCTGCGCTCAGTGCCAGCATATATCGGACACAATGCCAGGCGCGTTGTCCAAGTGCTCCAGTTGCGGGCAGGAGTGCCCAGAGGGGCACAAGGGCCGCTGCAGGAGGTGCAACACCATGAACACCAGGGTCCACCGCGTGCTGGAGGGCGATGACGCCAGCAAGTTAGCGTTCTCAGCGAAGGTCGTCGACAAGGCTGGCTTCTTCGAGCGCGCCAAGGACGTCTTCGGGGAGGAGCTGAGGTCCATGATCATGTCGGAGATCGAGGAGAAGTCAGAGAGCTTCACCGAGGTGGAGCTGCAGGGGACGGGGAGCTTCCTCGACGAGGAGGACATGAGGGACAAGTACAAGAACAAGCCGAAGCGCCTGCAGGGCATCTTGGATCGCGCGAGGCGCTTCACGGACCCGATTTCGGGCGTGGAGCTCATCGAGGACATGGAGTACAAGAGCCTGTCGAGGACAGGGCAGAGGGACACGTCCTCGGTGAAGCGCACGGCCAACAGCGAGGAGCAGTACAAGCCGCCGGAGAAGAAGAAGGCCGAGCAGCCTTCAGCCGCCGACGGTTCGACCGACCAGCCCGAGCCCTTGACTGATGCGGTCAAGAAGCACATCACCGCGGCGAAGGGTGTCATCGAGAAGGCAGTGGAGAAGCTCGGGAACTCGCAGTGCGGCATCCTGGATGAGCAGAAACCCAACTTCTACGAGTACGTCCCGCAGTACGTCATCAACAGGAACGCCTCCGTGGTCGCCAGGGCCCAGGCGCTCGTGACGCTCATCGGCCTGGCCTTGGAGGCCGAACAGATCGTGAACCCAAAGGGTGTCAAAAGCCATATCGCGGAGCTGAAGTCGGAGCTGCAGGAGACCACGCGCATCGCGAAGCTGCAGGTGACCGAGGCCAAGAAGTTGGTCGAGGAGCCTGAGGAGCCCGAGGCTTGAGGCCGCAGGCGGAGCTGCAGGAGCCAGCAGCGCGAGGTCGCACGACCTCGCCCGAGCCCCGTGGTGCACCGAGACGGCGGTGTAAGCGCACTGTGTTTAGTGCGATTCCTATGCGCCGTTGCACGCTTTCACGTGGAGCCGACCCCCGCGGGCCTGTGGTGGATCATTGCCCGCGCGCGTTCAAAGGGGAAAAAACAGTCATCACCACCAACGCCACCAACAACATCATGATCATCACAATCAAAATGAACATCACCAGCATCATAAGCTCTCAAAGGTCAGCATCAGCAACATCACAGCCCGCGCCAGCATCAACACCAACAACCTCATCATCAACATCATTATCATCAACTTCAGCATCAAAGGAAAGCAATTAACATCAACATCATTAACATCATCATCGACATCATTAACATCATTAACACCATCATCGGCACCATTATCATTTCTCGGGGGGCAAACAAAGGAAGCAATTAACATGAAACTGGCGTGCCCTCGCCCCCCCCTCCCTCCTCGGTCAACCCCATCTGCCCTCCTCCGCCGTTTCAGTTCGAGGCTATGGAGAGATCGGAGCCGCTCCCCGAAGTAGAGGCCGAATTCCGAGATGATATCTCTAGCTCCTCAAGCACTGCCTCTTTTATGGCCCGCACGGGGTGCGCAATTAGGTACCACAGGAGGTTAGAGACATTTGTGTTGCAATGGTGCACTAAGCATAGATTGACTAAGTTCCGACCGTTGTCGCATCGCGAGCTGCAGAGAGTCGAAATCCCAACCCCCTCTGCCATGCCTAACAATTTGGTCTGCCCGACCGTTCGCGCCCGATGGGATGAGATATACCAGCACATAGAGCCGCACGTCGAGGAGGCGATCGCGAATTTCCACAAGTGGGTCATGACCTCGAGCCCCGAGGGTTGGCAACCGTTCAAGGATTGACCCTAATTGCCCGAAGCCTTCGAGGGGGTGGGAGGGGAGGATAGACCGAGGGCGGGAGGAGGGGAGGGTGGGGGGAGGGCAACGAAAAATGACCCCCCTGAGGAGGCCTTGCAGCGAGCGGCACGCGGATTGGCTGAGATCAGCGTGGGAAGGCCGACTGCGGCCGACTATGAGGACACGGGGGCGGAGGGAGGAGGGAGGAGGAAGGAGGGGGGAGGGAGGAGGGGGGAGGGGGGAGGGGGGAGGAAGGGAGGAGGAAGGGAGGAGGAAGGGAGGAGGAAGGGAGGAGGAAGGGAGGAGGAAGGGAGGAGGAGGGAGGAGGAAGGGAGGAGGAAAGGAGGGGGATAGGGAGGAGGGAGGGGGAAGGGAGGAGGAGGGAGGAGGAAGGGGGGAGGGAGGAGGAAGGGAGGAGGAAGGGAGGAGGAAGGGAGGAGGAAGGGAGGAGGAAGGGAGGAGGAGGGGAGGAGGAAGGGAGGAGGAAGGGAGGAGGGAGGAGGAAGGGAGGAGGAAGGGAGGAGGATAGGGAGGAGGAGGGAGGAGGGAGGGGGAAGGGAGGTTGAAAGGAGGGGCATGTCGGCCAGGAGATGGATATGTACATGAGCCTGCCGATGAACGAATCTGAGACCGCGCGCGAAGCTGGCTGGCCATGGCCGTTTCCTTTCTCCTAGGGGTCGAGAGGCCAGCGTGGAAAACAAACGAGCGAGGGGCTCAGGATGGCCCATGGGGGCCTTATAAGAGGGCCCTGTAGGAAGGGCCAAGAGGGCCACGTGAGATCTGAAGGGGCGCAGGATTGCCCATGGGGGTTTCAGGGGGGCCCCAGGAAGTTTCCCATCGGGACCCAAGAGCCCAAGCGGGCCCCCAGAGGGCCCCATCTGAAGCCTTTGGCACGGAGCTTTCCAGAGGGCTCCTGGAGATGTCAGGAGGGCTTCCCAGGAGGGCTCCAATAGGGACCCATTTGAATTGGATGGCAGGATATAAGATCTCAGAGGGGCCCTGAGGGAACCCCAAGAGGACCTCATTTAAATTCAGAGTGGGGTTCGGGCTTATTGGAGTGCCCCCCCCATCTTGGCTTGGGAGGGGCCCGAGATGGATCCAGGAGGCCCCGCCCCCCATGTGACGGAGGCGTGCCGGAATGTGCCGGGGGCCCGCGGGGACCCACGGCCAACGCAATGCATCGTGTGACGGGACCCCCCCCGTGTGACGGAGGTGTGCCGGAGGTGTGCCGGAGTGCGACGGGGACCCACGGGGAGGGGAGCAGGCTTTGGGGTGGAAATTCATGTTGGGGGGAACCTCCAGGGGGGGACTTGCGCGGCCACCCCCCGTGGGAGACTTATGTACGGGGGCAAGGGCCGTCTCCGGGCCGTCTGAAAGCTTTCTTGGGCCCTTCCCTATAGGCTTTCATAAGGCCTCAGAAAAGCTCTCTTAAGGGCCCCCTAACCGAACACACGTACAAAAAACACGAGGGGAACCACCCCTTATGCTCCACCCGCATACCCACTCCCATAGGCTCCGCCCCCTTGAGTCCACCCCCACCATAGGCTCCACCCCCATCGGCCCCCCCCCCTTGGGCTCCACCCCCATAGGGTCCACCCCCATGGGCCCCACCCCACATGTAGGTCCCACCCCCGGAGGCTCCACCCCCATAGGCTCCAACTGCATAGTTTCCACTCCCATACATGGCTCCACCCCGATAGGCCCCACCCACCCCCATAGGCTACCCTCCCTATAGGGTCCACCCCCATGGGCTCCACCCCCCTGCATCCACCCCCTATCTCATAAGCCGCACCCCCATATAGGCCCCACCCCCACAGGCCCCACCCCCATGGGCTCCATCCCCATGGGCTCCCACCCCCATAGGCCCCACACCCATATACCCCACCCCCATAGGCCCTACCCCCATAAGCCCCACCCCCATGCATGGGCTCCATCCACCCCAAAGCCAGAGGCTCCACCCCAGACCCCAGAGGCTCCACCCCTTTCCACCTTGATATTTTCCATAGGCTCCACCCCCGTAAGCCACCCCCCCTTCCCCATAGGCTCCACCACTTTCCATCCACCCCCATAGGCCCCACCCCCTCAGGCCACACCCCCATAGGCCCCACCCCCATAGGCCCCACCCCCATTTGGGCTCCAACCCCATTTGGGCTCCACCCCCATGGGCTCACCCCCATAGGCTCCACCCCCACAGGGTCCACCCCCATAGGCTCCATTCGGCCCCGCCCCCATAGGCTCCACCCCCGTGAGCTCCAACCCCAAAGTTTCCACCCCCATAGCCTCCACGAGGATTGCAAAACAAAAAAAAAACAATGGGCTCCATCCCCATAGGCCCCACCATCCATGTATACGTCCCACCCCCATCAGCACCGCCCCCATAGCTTCCACCCCCATGGCCATGTAGGCTCCAATCCCACGGGCCCCCCCCCCCCACATATGGCCCCACCCCCATATTCCCACCCCCATGGGCTCCAGCCCCATGGACTCCAGGATCCCATATAGGCTCCACCCCCATGGGCTCCATCCCCATATAGACCCCACCCCCTTATATGCCCCACCCACGGAGGCTCCAGCGCCCCCCCAGGTAAGCTCCACCTGTTTGGGGCCGTCGTTGGGCCATCGTCAGCGTGGAGCTGGCCCCCCTTGGCCTTCGGGGGAATTCTTATTCCGACGGGGCCGTTATTGGCCCCGTCGTCACTCTGCTACCTCCTCAATCCGAGCTAGCCGTTTTGGCTCAAGGCATCGGCGCCCAACGCGCGCGCAGACCAGGGCTCATCATGGGGGCCGCTCGGGACGTGGAGGCCCAGGTGCAGGCCGCGCGCCCCAGCTTCTGCATGCGGGTCCGTGTCCCCGAGGAGGACCTGCTGAGGGAGTGCGACTGCGTGACGCGCCTGCCAGTGCTGGTCCAGGTTCGCAAAAAGTACAAGCGCACCGAGGAGCAGCCCAGCGAACGACCAGAAGCAGGTGACTGAGCATCCCAGCGCGAAAGAGCAGCACGAGCAGCCCAGCGCGAAAGAGCAGGAGCAGCCCAGCGCGAAAGAGCAGCACGGGCAGGAGGGGCAGCCCAGCGCGAAAGAGCAGCACGAGCCGAAGGAGCAGGTGAAGTTGATGGACGTCATCGAGTCCCTCAATGGTCCGACGACCGCCTACCCGACGGTGCGCAAACTAGAGTACAAGGAGCCCGCCGAACAGGTGCCGGGGGCCGACCTCGACACCGACGTGGCGACGCAGCTGCAGGACAAGACGGAGAGGAAGACCTCAGCTCTGCCGAGGGCCCCGACACCGAGCACGTTGGCAGTGGACGGCTACTTGGCGAACATCCACGCGGCGATCGGCATGCCTGCCCCGTCGACGTTGCCGCAGCACGACAAGACGGAGATCGTGGACCTGCTCGATGGCGACACGTTCGAGACCTCCATCTTCGACGCGCTGGCAGCCGAGCAGAGCAGCCAGCCGCCGCTTGAGTTTTCGCCGCCGCCCGACTCGCAGCCTCCAGCTGACTTGGGCCCCTACGAGTGCGAGTCGTCGCAGTGCCTGTCGCGCTAGGCGGCGCGGTCGGGACGATGACTTGGACGGCGAGGAACGGCATGCAAGGAGGATGAGGGGCAGGATTGAGGGGGCGCGGATAGGGAAGATCATCTTCGAAAGTTTAGTGCGATTTCTGTGCGCCGTGTGTATATCACTCTTTGATGCGGCGCCGTTCCCCGCGGGCCTGTGGTGATTCATTGCCCGCAAACTGCAAGCTTGATAAATGGAAACAATCACCATCCTAACCCACTTAGTCCATGGCAATCATAGCCATCACCGACGTCAGCACCAACATCATCAGCACCACCACAACCAGTACTAACTCACATTCGGTTTCGTCAGACCCGCTCGCATTCAGACGAACTCCTTTCCAGCCGCACTCGCATTCAGACTCGCTCCTTTCTACGTTCAGGTCTGTCAGACCCACTCGCGCCAGGCCCATTCGCATTCAGACCCGCTCGCATTACGACCCACTCGCATTCAGACCCACTCGCATTCAGACCCACTCGCATTCAGACTCACTCCTTAGGACTCGTGCAGGTGCCATTTCCGTAGCCGTCTAGGCCCCAGTGGAGAGGCCACCCTTTAGCATATCGTTCCACATAGTTCCCTTCGCGCTTATGGCTGGCAGGAAGAGGAAGTTCGACCAAACGCTGCAGACATGTGCCGCTGCGGCGGCTTCGAGCGGGTGCGCTGCGCAGACGATGTTGCAGGCCATGTCAGAGCAGACCGCGTCCGATGCGAGGAGAGTGCAATGGGCGCGCAAGCTATCCCACCGACTGCTGCACTCCATTCGGAACACAGGCACCCCGTACGGCAACGTGGCCCTTGTATCGTCGATGGCAGGCCCAAAGGGCACTCTTGAATTTGATCACGTGTGTCCAGCTGCACTCTTGTACCATTTGTGTTCTGCCTCGGCAGGCTTTTTCAATTTCCTTCGCGGGGTCGCAAGTTCCGTCGCCGACGGGTTTTTGGACGTCGTGATGTACCTGGACAAGGCTACGCCAGGCAACGAGAGGCGCCCTGATGATGGAAGGTCGTGCCAGTGCTTGTATTTCACGTTCCTGCAGTACCCCGATTGGTTTAGAAAAGGTGACTTTGCTTGGATGCCGTTTGCATACGTGAGAGTGTCTGACCAAAAAAGCTCAGGCGTGACGGACTCACAGCTCGTTCGGTTCATGACCCGATCGTTTCTTGTGTCGTTGAACTGCGTTGGCTTGCAGTCACAGGGGGAGTTCATGCAATTTCGTGCTCGTCCCTCAGTGCTCGTCGCCGACTGGGAACAGCATGTGCGGGCCTCCAACCACATGGGTTTCAACGGTAGCGTGCCCTGCGGATGGTGCCGCAATGTGCTGGGGCGGTGCCCCCCCTTTTCAGCACGCCTACCTTGTCCACGTGGACAGCGCAGAGTACGACCGCATGGACCCGCACACGCCCGAGAGCAAGCACGAGCTGGCCAGGGACGTGCAGGCGTGCGCGCAGGGCGGAGGAAACCTCGCGCGCGTGCAACAGTCCACTGGCATCAAGTGGGACCCTGAAGGCGTGCTGTGGGACGACCTCGTGAGGTCCACGCTGCGCCCGCCCTGGTGCGAATATCCAGACTGGATGCACGTGTATGTGGCGTCAGGGGGAGTGGCGCAGTACGAGGTCAACGGGCTCGTGAACTTGATATGCGGTCACGGCATTACCAAGCATGACATAGATGCATGGTGTAGCCAAGTCACTGCGCCGAGAAACTCGAAGAGCTTAGGGCGGATTTTTTTCGCGGACCGCATCGTCGCGGCGCCTGGTAAGCACCTGAAAGGCTTTGCAGCGGAGGCGCTTTCAGCTGTTGTAGTTTTAGGGTTTTTCATTGATATGGTTGTGGCGCCGCAAAACATCCCAGGGCTGCAGCGAGCATTGGACTGTTTCGCATTGCTTCGGGTTATATTGGCTATATTCCAGAGGGGCTGCCTTGCCGACATACCGACACTGCAGGGCGCCATGCGGACTCACCACGAACTGTTCGCGAGGCTGTATCCGATGTCTGTGAAAAGGAAGATGCACCAGCAGAAACATTTGCCTGAGTTTTGGGTTCGGTGGAAAGTTCTCCTGTCTTGCTTTGGCCCTGAACGTCGCCACAAGCTGATGAAGCGCGTGCACGGCTACGCTTTTAACCATAGTCCGAAAACAGTTCCCGCATGTGATTTGCAGAAGTTGGTGAAAGGATTGGGGAGGGCCGACACGGTGGAGCCATGCAGTCTGCGTGGGTGCGTCCATGCATGCAACGTGACTTTCGCGACTTCAGACCAGCGCCATACCCAGTGCACAGCCTGGGCACTCCTTTTGAATTCACCGACGGGGCAACTCGCGAAGGGAGACCTCCTGCAGTGGCGCGAGAATGGGCTTATGCGCGTCGGGTTTGCTTTAGGCTTCGCGCGCGCAGATGGGGCCCGCCCCGAATGCGTTGCCATCGCGCGACCCTGCAGGGCGCTCAGCCCGTCGACTTGGGCGAGGCAAGGCGCCGAGGTGTGCGTCGTGCGGTCGCCAGCAATTGTAGGGAACGTGTTTTTTGCAGACGTTGGTGGCTTGATCACGCCTGCGTTGTTGCACGACCCCTAGCCTAGCCACGTGCAGTAAAAACAATGTAAACACGCATCGCATCAAACATCCAACATCAAACATCAAACAATAAAGCACGTGCCACTTGCATCAAACATCAAACATCAAACATCAAACAATCAAAAAATACAGCAAGAAACCAACAACGCAATAAAACCATAAAGCAATGACATCGAACATCAAACATAAAATGCCAATCAAACATCAAACACGCATCGCATCAAACATCAAACGTCAAACAGTAAACAATAACATATCAAACATCAAACATCAAACTCCACTCACTGCCGTCTTTCATCGCCGCCATGCCGCAGCCGTTTCCGAGTCCGAATGCATATTCGCGGGCCCCCCCGCTTTCTCGCCCCAATACGGTGCGTGAGCTCTCGTGGCGAGTCCATTCCTTTGTTGCGGCCGCGTATCACCGACCCCATCCTGCTGCAGCCGCGCAGCGCTGCCGCCAGGCCGCCTTGGCTGAGGCCGCGCGGCGGCGGCGACGGCGACGCTGAGGTAGGGCTTGCCGACCAGGCCGCGTCGGAGGAGCTCGACATCCAGCAGGTTGCGCTCGATTTTTGCAGGGGCATCAGGCAGGCCGACTCGGGGGAGCTCGCCGACCAGGCTGCCTCGGACGCTGCAGCCAACCAGGACACGCTCGCCGACCAGGACAAGGCCGCCTCCGACGCTGCAGCCAACCAGGACAGGCTCGCCGACCAGGCCGCTACGGGGGAGCTCGCCGACAAGGCCGCCTCGGACAAGCCCCCCAACCAGGACGTGCTCGCCGACCAGGCCGCTACGGGGGAGCTCGCCGACAAGGCCGCCTCGGACGGTGCAGCCGTCACCGACCAGGCCGCTGCGGGGGAGCTCGCAGACCAGGCCGCCTCGGACGGCAGCCAGGACGTGCTCGCCGACCAGGCCGCTAAGGGGCTCGCCGACCAGGCCGCCTCGGACGGCGCAGCCAACCAGGACGCGCTCGCCGAGGCCGCGGAGGAGCTCGACGACAAGTCGGTCTGCGACGGCAGCACGACCGAGTGCGACGACAGCGAAGATCACCGCCCAAAGCGACGCCGCACTCTGGACGAGCGGATGAGCGATTTACGTAATTTTGCCCGCAGGCTGCACAGGCATAGAGATGTGCTGCTTTCGCGGCAGTCGGGCGGTGGCCCCAGCGCGCAGTAGGCGGTGGCTCCGACAGGAAACACGGCCTGCACGAAAAAACCATCATCACTTTCACCAGCATCAGCATCATTACGCATCACCAACACGAACAACTAGAATGTACATCACCAACTACCAATCGCCACCAATCAACATCACTAACATCACTAACCCACCGAGTTAACATCAATATCACCACAAACCAACATCACCATCATTAACATCAACATCATCAACATCATCATCATCATCATTAACATCAACATCATTAACATCATCAACATCTTCATCATCACCACTACCATCACAATCAACGCGATAACAACGTTCTTGTATATATTCCAGCGGCGCTGCCGCGCGATTCCGCCGCCCCGCTCGGGAGGCAGAGAGGCGGCACGGGCAGCGACCTGGCGAAACCTCGGCGGACCCACCCGAGGCGGCAGCGAGGCGACACGTGCAACAGCGTGGCGAATCCTCCGCAGACCCACCCAGCGCACGAGGCGGCAACGAGGCGGCGCGGACGGCAACGCGCCGAAACCTCGGCGGACCCGCCCAGCGCACGCGGCGGCAATGCTAGGTTCACAATAACCGCGTGCAACGTGATATAGGCAACATACAGGCCGCGTAACTTTATAATGCGACCCGAACGGCCCCCAACACTTCCTGCACGAACTAGAAGTCATGAGTTTTGCGAAGGCGGTCATATGAGCAATGTTACGGCCAACATGAGTTTTCATAGGTAACCTGTAGGTACGTATGACAGATATGCTGTGCATCTTGTAAAGACCCGAGATCGCCCATACGTTGTTTTCATAAGTGTTCCGTAAGTGCCAACATACATTTCATAAGTGTTTATAAGTGTTTCATAAGTTTTCGATAAGTTTTATAAGTGATTATAAGTTTTCGATGAAACCTTATGTTGGCCTTAACATACCACTTGTGATCGCCTTGTGGAACTTATAACTTTTAGTTTGCGTTATATGTTTTTTAGACCTTATGGGCCGCCTTATAAAGTTATTTGTGCTATAAACTGGTTATAACAAGTTGTACATTGGTTATAAGTTGGTTGTGTAACGCCGCCTAACCACTTATAAGGCACCACAACCGAAAAAGACATGGTAGTCGAGCCGGACGCCCGGGTCGGCGCCCGGGCCGGCGCCGGGGCCGGTTCCGGCGCCGGCCGGCGCCGGAAAATTAATTGAATTCCGAGGGAGCGCCGAAAAAAGGCTAGTTCAAGACCCTTTTTTTTTTTTTTTTTTTTTTTTTTTTTTTTTTTTTTTTTTTTTTTTTTTTTTTTTTTTTTCAAAAATATTGATTTTCTGCTCTCGGCGCCCGGGAATCCTTCCGGGCCGATTCCGGCACTTGGGCCAGCGCTCGGGAGGTCTTGTTTGGCATGGTGTCGGGCCCATGGGCGCTTCTTGCCGGTGGTCCCGTTTGGCATGGTGTCGGGCCCATGGGCGCCTCTCCCGGAGGTATCGTTTGGCATGGTGTCACGGGACACGTCCCGAAAATTTGGTCCCGGGAGGTCCCGTTTGGCATGGTGTCGGGCCCCCTAGACCCGCCCCAGGAGGTTCCGTTTGGCATGGTGTCGGGCCTTCGAAAAGCTGCCCCGGGAGGTTCCGTTTGGCATGGTGTCACGGGTCACGCCCCGAAAATTTGGTTCCGGGAGGTCTTGTTTGGCATGGTGTCGGGCCTTTGAAAACCCGCCCCGGGAGATTCCGTTTGGCATGGTGTCGGGTCTCCGACAATCTCGTCTCGGGAGGTCCCGTTTGGCATGGTGTCGGGCCCATGGGCGCTTCTTGCCGGTGGTCCCGTTTGGCATGGCGTCGGGCCCATGGGGGCCTCTCCCGGAGGAATCGTTTGGTATGGTGTCACGGGTCACGCCCCGAAAATTTGGTCCCGGGAGGTCCCGTTTGGCATGGTGTCGGGCCCCCTAGACCCGCCCCGGGAGATTCCGTTTGGCATGGTGTCACGGGTCACGCCCCGAAAATTTGGTCCCGGGAGGTCCCGTTTGGCATGGTGTCGGGCCCCCTAGACCCGCCCTGGGAGATTCCGTTTGGCATGGTGTCACGGGTCACGCCCCGAAAATTTGGTCGCGGGAGGTCCCGTTTGGCATGGCGTCGGGCCCCCTAGACCCGCCCCGGGAGGTTCCGTTTGGCATGGTGTCGGGTCTTCGAAGACCCGCCCCGGAAGGTTCCGTTTGGCATGGTGTCATTTGTCAGGTTCCGAAAATTTGGTCCCGGGAGGTCCCGTTTGGAATGGTGTCGGGCCCCCTAGATCCGCCCCGGGATGTTCCGTTTGGCATGGTGTCGGGCCCCCGAAAACCTCGTCTCGGGAGGTCCCGTTTGGCATGGTGTCGGGCCCATGGGCGCTTCTTGCCGGTGGTCCCGTTTGGCATGGTGTCGGGCCCATGGGGGCCTCTCCCGGAGCTATCGTTTGGCATGATGTCACGGGTCACGCCCCGAAAATTTGGTGCCGGGAGGTCCCGTTTGGCATGGTGTCGGGCCCCCCAGATCCGCCCCGGGGTTCTGTTTGGCATGGTGTCGGGCCTTCGAAGTCCCGCCCCGGGAGGTTCCGTTTGGCATGGTGTCACGGGTCACGCCCCGAAAATTTGGTCCCGGGAAATTCTGTTTGGCATGATGTCGGGCCTTCGAAGACCCGCCCCGGGAGGTTCCGTTTGGCATGGTGTCAGGGGTCACGTCCCGAAAATTTGGTCCCGGGAGGTCCCGTTTGGCATGGTGTCGGGCCCCCTAGACCCGCCCCGGGGGATTCCGTTTGGCATGGTGTCGGGTTCCTGAAAACCTCGTCTCGGGAGGTCCCGTTTGGCATGGTGTCGGGCCCATGGGCGCTTCTTGCCGGTGGTCCCGTTTGGCATGGTGTCGGGCCCATGGGGGCCTCTCCCGGAGGTATCGTTTGGCATGGTGTCACGGGTCACGCCCCGAAAATTTGGTCCCGGGAAGTCCCGTTTGGCATGGTGTCGGGCCCCCTAGACCCGCCCCGGGAGATTCCGTTTGGCATGGTGTCACGGGTCACGCCCCGAAAATTTGGTCCCGGGAGGTTCCGTTTGGCATGGTGTCGGGCCCCCTAGACCCGCCCCGGGAGATTCCGTTTGGCATGGTGTCGGGCCCCCGAACACTTCGTCTCGGAGGTCCCGTTTGGCATGGTGTCGGGCCCATGGGCGCTTCTTGCCGGTGGTCCCGTTTGGCATGGTGTCGGGCCCATGGGCGCCTCTCCCGGAGGTATCGTTTGGCATGGTGTCACGGGTCACGTCCCGAAAATTTGGTCCGGGAGGTCCCGTTTGGCATGGCGTCGGGCCCCCTAGACCCGCCCCGGGAGGTTCTGTTTGGCATGGTGTCGGGCCTTCGAAAACCCGCCCCGGGAGGTTCCGTTTGGCATGGTGTCACGGGTCACGCCCCGAAAATTTGGTCCCGGGAGGTCCCGTTTGGCATGGTGTCGGGCCTTCGAAAACCCGCCCCGGGAGGTTCCGTTTGGCATGGTGTCACTGGTCAGGTCCCGAAAATTTGGTCCCGGGAGGTCCCGTTTGGCATGGTGTCGGGCCCCCTGGACCCGCCCCGCCCCGGCATGGTGTCGAGCCCCCTAGAACCGCCCCTAGACCCCCCGCTGCGGACAGGGTCCGTCGGGGGGCTCCCCGAGAGCTCCGTCTACGGCGGATGGTCTCCCGTGGGGAATCTGGGCCAGATTCCCCACGGGAGATCATCCGCGGCGGACGGGGCCCTCGGGGAGCCCCCCGAGAGCTTCAGGCGAATAGAGGCGTCAGGCAGAATAGAGGCGTCAGCAGCGTCAGCGGGCGTCAGGCGAATAGAGGCGTCAGGCAGAATAGAGGCGTCACAGGCGTCATCGAGCGTCAGGCGAATAGAGGCGTCAGAGGAATAGAGGCGTCACGGGCGTCATCGGTCGCCAGGCGAATAGAGGCGTCAGGCAGAATAGAGGCGTCAGGGGCGTCAACGAGCGTCAGGCGAATAGAGGCGTCAGACCGAATAAAGGCGTCACGGGTGCCAGCGGTCGTCTGGCCCATAGGAACGACAGGGCAAGTACGGCGCCGAGCGAATAAAGGCGTCAGACGGAATAGAGGCGTCAGAGGCGTCATCGGGCGTCAGGCCAATAGAGGCGTCAGGCGGAATAGAGGCGTCACAGGCGTCATCGGGCGTCAGCCGAATAGAGTCTTCAAATAGAGTCTTCAAAACAATAGAGTCTTCAAATAGAGTCTTCATCTTCAGGCCGAATGGGGAACCCACCGGGCCACCCCCCTGTAAAAATAATTAAATAATTTTACATAGGAACCTGATATGCGTGCCGCACAGGCTCCGTAACAATGGACAAGGCGTGCTCGACGTCGTCGTCGCGGCCGGACAGGCCCATGATCTTCTTCACCACGGCGCCTCTCTGAGGGCCTGTAAGGACGCCGGCGTCCGCGCAGGCGCAAATGCAACACTTTTCATTTGGCTGTGCGTTTCCTCTGGTTTTTTCGCCCTGTTTGTTGATCGCGCCGAACTTGCAATCCAGATTGATGCACAAGGATGGCATGTTAAAAAACAACAGCAACAAAAAAGACAAATACGTTAGCGTATGCTTGGCAACGGCTTGAGCACAATACGTTAACTACATGATGAAAGTGAGCGTGAGGACGCTGATGAAATATAGTGTTCGTCATCATCAAAATCATCATCATTGCAATTGTCATCGTTGCCATCGCCATCATCTTAATCGCAATCGTCATCAGAACCATCCCCATCATCATCATCATCATCATCGTCGTCGTCCTCAGCCCCATCATCGTCATCATCATCATCATCATCATCATCATCATCATCGCACTCGTCATCATCAACTCCAGGAGGATCCAAGAGGCCTCCAAGAAGCTCAAGAGGCGCCCAAGAGGCGCCCAAGAGGCCCCCAGAGGCCCCCAGACTGCCCCTAAGAGGCTTCAAAACTGCTTTCAACAGATCCCCGAGATGCCTCCCACCATATCCCAACGAACATCCAAGAGGCCTCAGGTGCCTTCTCGAACAATCGCCATCGAACATGCTGAGCCTGATGAGGGGAGGAGCGTGAGGGAACCAGGAGGAGGAAGAGAAAGATGGTCGTTGGGGTGCGCTGGGGGGGGTATATATACATATATATATATATATATATATGTACATACGTAGCACCCCGCAAATGCGGATAAGAGTAAGGGGGCGGTGGGGACGTCGGCAGTCTGCGAGACTCTCGAGAAGCCGCAGGCGCCGATTTTTTCTTCAGGCCAATGTGGATCGATCGCAGATGGTCGCGGGTTGGTCGCGGGTGGGTCGCAAGTGTGTCGCGGGTGGGTCGCGGGGCGGGTCGCGGGGTGGGTCGCGGGGTGGGTCGCGGCTGGGTCGCGGGTGGGTGGCGACAACAAACAACAAGAACAGCAACAACCCAACAACAACAACAACAACAACAACAACAACAACGCAACAAGCATAATGCGCACCACGGATTCTCACTTCAGCCACACACCCAGGGACAATGAATGACCGTTCGGCCCCTTCACTCTGATATAGATATAGACATAGATGACTTTGTACTTATATCTGTGTTTTAAATGCACATGCGAGTGTGCACGAACGTTGTCCAGGCCCCGTGTGTATTGCTGAGCCGTAACATGGATTGCCGTGTGGTCTGGAGCGCGTAGGGGAGCCGGCTCGTGGGTATCTGAGGGCACGGGGCCTTGTTTTGGGAGCCCTGTCGGCGGTTTCGGGGGCGGGGGGAGAGCTCCAGAGCCTTCCCGAGAGTGCCTGGAGGCCAGGTGGTGCCCCTGCGCTGGCGGACCGCACACGGGTGGGATCGGGCCTGCGGGCCCCGAGTGGCCCGTCGGGCGGGCCCTGACCGGCGGGGAGGGCGGCCAGGCCCTGACGCGCGCCTCGGGCGGAAGGGTCGGGCGGGCCCCCCTGGGCGAGCGGGGCGGGCGGACCCCACCGGGCTGGCGTCGGGCAAAGCGGGCGGGCGGGACATTCAGAGTCGGCGCGTGGGCGTTCAAGCATCTGCTCGCCTCGGCGGGCGGGCCCGTAGGGGCGACGGGTCCAACGGGTGAGGCAGCATGGCGTGCCCAGGGCAGGTGCCCGTCGTCCGCGCGGTGCTGATCTCTGCGTGTGTATGGACGATCCGCAGGGCGGGCAGCTTTGCCAGGCATTTCGTCGACTCGCCAATCGTGAGCCAACAGATGCAAATGAATCGTTTGCTGAGCGTTGAAGGATGCGAGCCAGTGTGGATCCCAAACAGCGATTTGCTGCAATCCGTGCGGTGCAATCTATGTGGTACAAGCGATGTGGTGCACTAGATGTTGCAAACCATGTGGGGCAATGTATATGGTGCAAAGCCTGGCAAGGCAATGCCAGACAATGCATTGATATGCAAGCAATTCAGTGCAATTCAAAACCAACGCAATGCAAAACTATGCAAGGCAATGCACAGCAATGCAAGTCAACGCAATGCAATGCAATGCACATCAACGCAAATCAGTGCAACGCAATGCAATGCAAGGCGAGGCAGTTCAAAGCAAGGTCAAGCAATGCAAATCAATGCGAAGCGATGCAAAGAGATGCAACTAATACAAAGCAGTGCATATCAGTTTAAACACACAGCAGAGCAGTGCAAAGCAATCCAATACAAGGCAACGCAAGTCGATACACCGTAGCGCAATGCAGAGCAACGCAAAGCACTGTGATGCAATGCAAAACAGTGCCACGCAACGCAAACACAGCTATGCAAATCAACATGATGCAATGTGACGTAACGCAAAGCAATGCAACGTAACGCAGGCCCAGTCGGCGATGGGGCAGTGACGGCGACCACATAGTCGTCAGATTGGTAGGAAGGCCCAGGAGACGGGCGGCGACGAGGCGTCGATTTGGCCGCGACGGCAAACACATAGCCGCCGTACCGACGGGCAGGCCCAGTCCCTGAGAAAAAAACACAGAACCCAAAGTGTCTGTATTATTTAGGGAAGGTAGGTGGGTGGCTGAATGTACTTCTGATTGTAATCAAAAAGCCCACTGCGAATCACCGTAGTTTCTTGCCCTTTGAACACGCCTGCGTGACATTGTTTTGCGTATCGTGCAGTAGCAGCTGCAGATAGCAGGGAAGCAGCATTCTGCAATCACGTTCCCCCAACAGAGGTCTTTGCCCCAGATCCTGGAGTGGCCCTCTGGCGCCGTCTTGGAGCTGTGTTGGGACTCTGTTCAGGCTCTTGCGTGCCTCCTTGGGACTCTCTTGGGCCATCTTTGGGCACTCTTGCGCCGTCTGGTATCTTCGAAGACCCTCTCTCTGCACTTTGAGCAGCAAGTGCTCAGCACCTTCTGGAAGAATTGCATCGGAGCTCCAGCAACTATCGAATCTCCTCAATGGCGACAGACGTGCGGGCCACCGCAGGCCTCCACGGCCACCCTCAAGCAGGAAACACTCACGCACTGGCGCTCGTACGTGCCACCCTTGGCCCTCTTCGCCCAGTGGCCCTGCACAGGTGGCTGGCGGATGGCGGGAAGCGCCTCCGGCGTAGACCGTTTGTTGGTGGCAAAACATTAATTCTGGAGTACGGATTGCACCGGGAAGTTCGCTGGCCGATCGCGGGAAGCGCGCTAAGACTCGAAGAGTCGCGCGATGGACGTTTGTTTAGACCCGGAGGGAAATATTATAAATTGGGGGGGTCTCCGAGGAGAAGGGCTCGGGGTAATTCGACCCCGCGGATGACGGGAAGCGCGCTTAGACTCGCAGAGTCGCGCGATGGACGTTTGTTTAGACCCAGAGGAAAATATTTGTCCCAACCATCCTGTGGTGTTGGGTCATCGTTTTGACGAAACGTCGCTCCGCCTCCTCTCCTCCTCCTCCTCCTCCTCCTCCTACTCCTCCTCCTACTCCTCCTCCTCCTCCTCCTCCTCCTCCTCCTCCTCCTCCTCCTCCTCCTCCTATCCCTCCTTCTTCCATGCGGTTCACCCACCCAGCACAACGTTTCCTGACCCCATAGGGAGCTCCACCGAAGCCCCCAGTGGGACCGCCCGCATGCGCTCCCCACACCCATTTTGGCATTTTCACAAACCCAGTATAGCGCTTCGTGGCCCCATAGGGAGCTCCACCGAAGCAACCGGTGGTACCGCCCGCATGCGTCCCTAACGCCCAATTGGGCATTTTCACACACCAAGTACAGCGCTTCGTGACCCCATAGGGAGCTCCACCGATGCCCCGGGTGGTACCGTCCGCATGCGACCCCCACATCAATTGTGGCATTTTCACCCACCCAGTACAGCGTTTCGTGGCCCAATAGGGAGCTTCACCGAAGCCCCCAATGGGACCGCCCGCGTGCGTCCCCCACGCCCAATTTGGCATTTTCACCCACCCAGTACAGCGCTTCGTGACCCCATCGGGAGCTCCACCGAAGCCCCCAGTGCTACCGCCCACATGCGTCCCCCTTGGTTGTTTCACCCACCCAGTACAGCGCTTCGTGGCCCAATAGGGAGCCTTCGTGGCCCAATAGGGAGCCCCACCGAAGCCCCCGGGGCCACGAAGCGCTGTACTGGGTGTGCGGGACGCATGCGGACGGTAGCATTGGGACTTTCGATGGGGCTCCCTATGGGGCCACGAAGCGCTGTACTGGGCGTGTGAAACGCAAGGAGGAGGGGGATGAGGGCCACGAAACGGTGTATTGGGTGTGCGGGACGCATGCGGACGGTAGCACTGGGACTTTCGGTGGGGCTCCCTGTGGGGCCACGAAACTTTGCACTGGGTGGGTGAAGCGCAAGGAGGAGGGGGAGGAGGGCCACGAAACGCTGTACTGGGTGTGCGGGGCGCATGCGGACGGTAGCATTGGGGCCTTGGTTGGAGCCCCCGATGGGGCCACGAGGCGTTGCACTGGGTGCGTGAAAATGCCAAATTGGGCTTCTGGGACGCATGCGGATGGGGGCGCTTGGGCCTTCGGTAGAGCTCCCTATGGGGCCACGAAGCGTTGTACTGGGTGGGTAAACGCAGGGAGGAGGGGGAAGGCCACGAAACGCTGTACTGGGTGTGCGGGGCGCATGCGGACGGTAGCGCTGTGACCTGCGGTGGGGCTCCCTATGGGGCCACGTCGTACTGGGTGAACGGAACGCATGCGGACGGTAGCATTGGGACGTTCGGTGGGGCTTTCTATGGGGCCACGAAACGCTGTATTGGGTGGGTGAAACGCAGGGAGGACGGGAAGGAGGGCCACGAAACGCTGTACTGGGTATGCGGGACGCATGCGGACGGTAGCACTGGGACCTTCGGTGGAGCTTCCTATGGGGCCACGAAGCGTTGTACTGGGCGCGCGGGGCGCATGCGGACGGTAGCACTGGGACCTTCGGTGGGGCTCCCTATGGGGCCACGAAGCGGTGTACTGGGTGTGCGGGACGCATGCGGACGGTAGCACTGGGACCTTCGCTGGGGCTCCCTATGGGGCCACGAAACGCTGTACCGGGTGGGCGAAACGCGGGGAGGAGGGGGAGGCCGGCCACGAAACGTTGTACTGGGTGTGCGGGACGCATGCGGACGGTAGCACTGGGACCTTCGTTGGGGCTCCTTATGGGGCCACGAAGCGGTGTATTGGGCGTGCGGGACGCATGCGGACGGTAGCGTTGGGACCTTCGGTGGGGTTCCCTGTGGGGCTTCGAAACGCTGTACTGGGTGTGCGGGACGCATGCGGACGGTACGGGGGAGGAGGAGCAGGAGCAGGAGCAGGAGCAGGAGCAGGAGCAGGAAAAGCAGGAGGAACGCGGGGACCGTCTCTTCAACATGAGGACCCAACACCACAGGATGGTTGGGAACAACACGGCAGAACACTTGCACCTCGTTGGGGACATCCCCCGAAAAAAACGAGATGTTCTCAACATCGTCTTGGCATAAGTTTTTGAAGTGCTTCGAGGGGAACGATGGAGAGCCCACAGAGGACCCCAATCTGGCTCCAAGAGCGCCCTGACGATTGCCGAAAAATGATGATTTCGCTCGGGACAGACCCAACACATGCAAAAACAACATCATCGGTTTGAAATCTGCTGTTCGAACATCGTCTTGGGATCGCTCTTGACAAGGCTTCCAGGCGGCCCAAGCCAGACTTCTAAAAATGACGACCTTGCCAGGAACATCCTCACCAAAGATATGTGTGTGTCTGACATCGCATTGACATGTTTTTGATGGCAGCGAGGCAGCCCCAAACGAGGCCCAATATGACCCCAAGAGCGCCCTCAATATTCCTCAACTTCTCCATTTCGCTCGAGACATCCTCACCAACATGCGTTGTTCGCAACATCGTCTTTCGCAACACCAAGCATTTCGCCTGAAACATCAACCATACCATAAAAAAACAGCACATTTATCAAACGTGTGGAAGTGGGCTTATCGATCGCCTGAGACATCCTTGCAACAAATGAGATGCTGAAGAGGCTGATTTAAGACCATGCGTGTTCAAGCTAAGCTGTTCGCCTGAGACGCCTTCGGAACAACGGGCAGGATCACGGCAGCCCAACACGCAGAAGCACGGCAGAACGCGCGAGAGCACGGCAGAACGCGCGAGAGCACGACAGAACACACAGGAACACGGCAGAACCCAACGAACACACGGGATCACGGCATAATATATCGGAGCACAGCAGAAGAACACGCAGGTGCACGACAGAACGCACAGCACACACAGGAGCACGGCAGAACACACAGGAACACGGCAGAACACGCAGGGACACGGCAGACCACGCAGGAGCATCCGTAGCCATTTTGGCTCAAGGCCATGGAGCACCCGACGACCGCGAGTCGTCCGCGGCGTTCCGAGCGCGAGGGTCTCCTCGCTTTGGGCCAGTGCACTTCTTTGTTGTGCCCCCTGCTTTCGCGGCGCGGAGGCGCGGCCTGTCAGCCAGCGCGGCAAGGGCCATGGCGCGCTCCTCGCGGGGGGGCGGCGGTGGCAGCAGGCGCAGCAGGACGTGCTGGATGTGCAGCTGCGGTGGGTGGAACTGGGACTAGCGCACCACGTGCCCTGGCTGTGGGAGCGCTGCCCCGCCATGGGCGCTGGAAGCAGCAGCAGCCAAGGCCAAGCCCCAGGCTGATAAGGGCGGCTGGGGGGATCAGCCGCGCGGGCGCCGCGCCTAGCGGCAAGCCCGCAGTGCTGCAACGAGCGCGGCCACCTCCAAGTAGCAGGCCTCAGCATCGGGCGACAGTGGGGCGCCCGGCGGCAGCGGCGCCGCGGCGATCGAGAGATTGCAGGTGGCGGTCGAGCAGCTGGAGGCGCTGCAGGCAGAGCCGCCCGACGGAGTCGATGTCTGCTTCACCGACGTCGTCGCCAGCCAGCTGGAGGCCAAGCGCGCCGAGCTGGCCGAGGCCCAGCGGGCTGCAGCGGAGCAGAAGGCGTCCTCCATGCCGCTGTCGACGCTGCTCCACAAGGAGGCACACGCCATCAGCAAGGCGGAGAAGCGCCTCCGAGCAGCGCGCCAGAGCCTGGAGCAGAAGCAAGCGGCGCGTGGCCTCTCCGCGGCCCAGCTGCAGAAGGCCCAGGAGGAGCTGGCGCAGCTCGGCGCGGAGGTGGAGGAGGCCAGCTGTGCGCTCCACGCCCTCCTCGAGGCCCGAGTGGAGGCCGCTGCGCAGCTGCGTCAGCGCGCGGCCGAGTGGGCAGGAGCCAGCCCGGTCCCAGGGCTCCTCATGCAGCTGGACAAGCTGCCCGAGGCGTGGGGCTCCAGCAACTTCGAGGTGGCGTGGGCGGCCATTCGCGCCCAGGTGGAGGCGGTGCGCGCGCAGCTCGCCGAAGCCCCTGCGGTCCCGAAGAGAGCACCCTGGGCGGAGTCGTGCCCCATGGACGCGATCAGCAGCGAGGGCGGCGACCACGCAGGAGGCAGCGGGCCTTGGCAGCCGCAGTGCGCCGCGGAGCGCGGCCAGGCCGAACGTCGCGGCGACGCCCGCGGCGAGTGGCCGAAGGTCGCCCAGGCGTGCAAGCGGGAGCTGGCGGCCGAGGCTGAGGACCTGGCCCCTCTTGCTGCTCGCCCTGCTGGCCGCGCCGCTGGGAGTCGCGGCGGGGGCGAGAAGCCACGGCAGGCGTGCGTGTAGCCACGCCCGGGGTGCTGAGCCCAGGCAGCAGGAGGGCGGCGGCGCCGAAGCGGCCCGCATCGGCGGCAAGCGGCCCCATCGACCTCGGGGGCGCGCAGGCCCCACCAGCGCCCGGCCAAGCTGCGACGGCAGCTCAGGATGTGCGCTGCGGGCTGGCGGAGCTCGGGATCAACAGCAACGCATGGAGGAAGAGCCTGGTGGAGATCGGGGCCTTGGACTATCGCTGCAGGGCCCCGCCGCACCTCGCGATGCTCCAGGAGACCCGCCTAGCTCCGCACCGCCTGGAGGAGGCCACAGGAGCAGCGCGCCGCATGGGATATACGGCGCTCCTCCACGCGTCGGCACCCACGGACAAGGAGGGCCCGCTGGCGCACTCAGGCGGCGCCGCAGCCTTGGTTCGGAGCGACCTGCAGGCAGCTGTGATAGCCTGGCAGGTCCCGAGCGACCTGAGGCATCGCGTGATTGGAGCCACAGCGTCCGCTGCGTCTGACCTGCAGCTGCTGGCGTGCTCGATGCACCTCCAGGACGGCATGGGGCCCAAAGGCGTCAACCTCGACTTCCTCGCCGCCGTCGAAGACATGGTGCTCTACCAGAGCCCGCGGTTCTTTTCCTTCGTGAGCCTGGCCACCGAGTCGTTCGGCGCCACCGGGGCAGTCATGGCGGGGTGTGCGTGGGCCACCGCTGTGGGCAAGCTGCCTGTGCTGGCAGCCCTCCGCGCCGCCTCAACGGGCGGCAGGCCACTGGGCGTCGCTCGCAACGTCGTCGACGAGATCGCGCCGCAGGCCGTGGACACGGAGCGGCGGGTCGCTGCGCTGCTCGGCAACGCTGGGCTGGAAGTGGCTCGCAGCCGCCGCGGTCAGCACCTCCCCCATCAGTGCTGTCAAGACGACCTTCCTCGCTTCGAGCCCCAGTCTTGGACGCCAGCTCGGGGAGTGCTGGAAGTCGCAAGGCTGGACCTGCCGTAAGACCCTGCTGGCCAGGCACCTCAGCACCGACGCCGCCAACACGAGGGGGGGAGTACATGGGGGCCGAGTCCGGGCTGCAGGAGCGTTTCGCCGAGCGCGCTGACTGGGCTGCCTCCGAGCCGCGGGCGTGGAGGGGGAGCCGATCCACGAGGCTGGGCCCACGGCCGGCATGGCGCGGGGTCGCACGGTCGCGGGCATCGCCGACGGCGAGCTACACAGATTGGGCTTGCGCCATGCCGCAGGGCAGGAGCGCCCCCCTTGGGCGCGGAGCGAGGGCTGCGCATGCGCTGTGCCGAGCTCAGGAGGAGGCGCGACCTGGATCCTGCAGCCCCCACGGCAGGCCACGCAGTCCAGATGATGGCGGGCCTGCTGCAGTCAGGTGAGCCGCCGCCCAGGATCATGAAACGGGGGCTGGAGGCGGCGGCCGCCAGACGCGCAAGGGCTGACACGCCATGGAAGCACTGCGCCCCCCCCTTCGACGCGGTGGCACTGACCTGTGCGTGGATCGGCCGGCACTTCAAGTCCGAGCGGCGCATGGGCACGGACCTCGGCGATGAGCCCGACCTCATGCACCTCGGGTCTCGGGAGCTGGGCTCGGAGGCTGGCCTTGGCGCTCAGCGCGCGCCCGTTCGTCGCGAGATGCGGAAGCTCAGCCATGGCGCCCTTCTGCTACGGCCGCTGCGCTGGGGCGCAATCGGACGCCTGCTCGGGCCAGACAGCGGGCCCAGAGGGGGGGGGGGGGCAGAACGTGCACGAGGCCTTCATCTCCAACGCGCACTGGGCGCAGCCCAGGCTCTTCGATGCAGGTGAACGGGGGCATGCGCGCTGCTGCGGTTACGGAGCAGAGAGAGGCACCCTGTGGCACCGCCTATTCGGCTGCCCCGTGCTCGAGCCCCAGCGGCGCGACGGGGTGTCGGCATGGCTGAAGCGGGGTGCAGAACGAGCGCGGGTCCCAGGCGACCGCGCAGGCGACAACTTTGGCCGCTGTTGGCCGCCCGCACCAGAGCCGCCGCAGGTTCGCCGCACTGACGCCATGCGGGTACAATATATGTCTGCAGGCCAGCCGATGATAAGCTCAACGGCAAGCTGTACCTCGATGGCTCGGCGCTCGAGCCGCAGGTCGGCGCCTTGTGCTGTGCGGGCTGGGCCATAGCGCAGTGCGACGACGACGGTAACCTGGTGGCAGGGGTCCAAGGCATCGTCTGGCGTGACCTCTGCCCGCAGCAGACGGCCAGGGACGGCGAGGACTTTGCAGCCTGGATGCTCGCCGTCTTCACGGGGCCAGCAGTGGAGGAAGTCAACATCGACTGCAGCTACGCAGCGCGCAGCCTGCGGAGAGAGCGTGCGTGCGCCACTGCGCCCTGCAGGGCGAACGCCCACCTATGGCGCAGGATTCTGGCAGCCTTCGAGCCAGGCACTTTCGAGGTGAAGAAGGGGCCAGCCCCCAGTTCGAGGCAGGCAGTGCTCGACGGGCTCCTGACGGAGGCTCAGAGGCGCGGCAACGAGCACGGCGACCGCCTCGCCGAGATGGGTGCCCAGATGCATGCGGTGGACAGGCTGGCAGTTGGCGCGCACCATGCGCGGGCGGAGATCGTGCAGGATATCGGGCGCTGGATCTGGTGGGCCGCCATCATCTGGCCAGGCATCGAGGCCTGGGACTGCGAAGGGCTCCCTCCTACTGCTGAACAGCGCCAGGGGCGCTTCGCCGCCGCCGAGGTGTCCCAGGCAGCGGAGGATGCCACGGGCGGTGGGCCGATGGCCAAGCAGCCACGCCTGGAGAACGCCCGCTCGACAGGCAGCAGCTCGGCAGACCTCTCGGCCAGTGCAGTAGCCTTCAGCATCCTGGGGCATGCCCTGTCCTATGCCTGCACTGGAGAAGGCGAGGGCACCCAAGAGCTCGTGGCATGCTCCAAGCGCGGCGCCTACATGACGCTGGGCGGCCGCTCAGGGGTTAGGCCTCGCCTCAAGGAGCGGTGCCCAGGCGACGAGACCGACGAGAGCGGCAGGAACCAGCGCAGCCTGTGGCTTCGAGGACTCCATCCAGGAGGCAGGAGGCAGGAGGGGTCACGAGCTGCCAGGCACAGAGTGAAAAGAGAGGGCACCCCTGCGCTGCGCTCGCAGGGTCCAGTGCCTGAGCACGCGCAGGAGCGGTATCTGGAGTGGCTTGGCACTGCAGCGGAGCCAGCTGTAGACTCCTCGGCCGCTGCGAGCAGGCAGCGCCCCAGCGGCAGCTGCGGAGCCGCAGGTCGCAGCGGGCCCAGGACAGGCCCCAGCGGATGCGGCCGACGCTGCGGCCGCTGCCAGCCTGCCTCTGCGGCGCCCAGCCGCAGCGAGGACTGGGCTCCTCGGAGCCTTCGGGGTCACCGAGGAGGAGCTCGCCGCTGCGGCCGGCGCTGCAGTCGAGGCCCTGGAGGACCGCAGGGTGCGCCGCCGCATGGCGCGCCGTGGCGGCCCGACCGTGAGTGAGTGAGATTTGCATCGCTGTGGCTTGCACCAGCTGCTCCCCTCGGTGAGCAGGCTTCCGCCGCCCTCGGTACGCGCGTGGGACTCGGCGTCTCTCGGGAACGCGGGCCCCATCTGGCCCTGTCCGTATTTTGTCACCCTTTGCCTTGAAGGCCCCGTCTTTAACTTTAACTTTAACCGCGCAGGAGCATGGCAAAACACACAGGAGCACGGCCGAACGCACAAAACACATAGGAGCACGGCAGAACAAGCAGGCGCGCGGCAGAACACACAGGAGCATGGCAGTACACACAGGAGAACGGCAGAACACATAGGTGGACGGCCGAATCGACGACAGAACACGCCGGAGCAGGGCAGTACACACAGGATCACGGGGAGCACGGCAGAACACACAGAGTACATAGGAGCACGGCAGAACACACAGTAGCACGGCAGATCACATAGGAGCACGGCAGATCACACATAACTCACAGGAACATGGCAGAACAAGCAGCAGCACGGCAGAACACACAGGAGCACCGCAGAACACATAGGAGCATGGCAGAGCAGGACGATGGCATAATATACAGGAGCACGGCAGAACACACAGGAGCCCGGCAGAACACGCAGGAGCACGTGGGGTGCCACGCGCGGGCCCTCCCGCGACCTGGCGCTCCGCGGGCCGCCTGGAGGAGGGCGCATCGCGGGCCGCGCCTCCCGTGCCAGAGGTCGGCCGTAGCGGCGAGCTCAGCGGAGGTGGAGCCGCGGGCTGCGGGCGCAGATGCCATTCACGTCGCTGTTCTTGAAGCGGAGCTCCTGGCGGAGGCTGACGCCCAGGCGAGCGGCGGTGCGTTCCCTCCCCCGCCAGGCGTTTGGCTGGTCGCTGACCCACTGGCAGGGGCGAGGGCCTTCCGGGAGGGCTTCGACGCGGGCTGGCGCCTTGCTGGGACGGCCAACAAACGATTCAGGACGACGAACCGGTTCTGGGGAATGGGTCGAGACTTCCCGGGGCCCGTCTTGAAGCAATCACGGCATCGGCTCTCTTGGTGCCTCTCCGCCGGTTCTGGCCCACCCCGCTTCGGGGCGGCGCGCTGTCGGCTTCCGAGCTCCCGAGCCCCAAATCATCAGGGGCAACTCGGGTCAAGTCTAACTCGGGTTCGTTCCTCGGGAATCCGAACCCGAGTTACCCCGGGCCCGAGTTGCCCCGGATAACTCGGGCGTCCAGAGCCCCAAATCATCAGGATAATTCGGGTCAGGGCTAACTCGGGTTCGTTTCTCGGGAATCCGAACCCGAGTTGCCCCGGGCCCGAGTTACCCCGGATTACTCGGGCGTCCAGAGCCCCAAATCATCAGGGATAATTCGGGTCAGGGCTAATTTGGGTTCGTTTCTCGGGAATCCGAACCCGAGTTACCCCGGGCCCGAGTTACCCCGGATAACTCGGGCGTCCAGAGCCCCAAATCATCAGGGGTAATTCGTGTCAGGGCTAACTCGGGTTCGTTTCTCGGGAATCCAAGCCCGAGTTACCCCGGGCCCGAGTTACCCCGGATAACTCGGGCGCCCAAGAGTTCCCAGGCGTCAACGCCCAGAGCCCTCCGAGTTTCCCGCCCCGCGGAGTGGACCGAGGCGCTGTCCGCTCGCACGGCGCAGCGTGTCGGCGGGGCTGCCGGGGCGACGCGCTACGCCACGTACACAGCATAACTTGCACCACGCAGGTTCTACCTTACAGCTTACACATCCACAGTGCAACAACTTGCTGTGTGGGGTCCACGCCGGCTAGCGTGTAGTTGTTCAGCATTTGGTTTAAGGAGGTATGTTAATATTGGTGACTTGGGTCAAAGAGGTGACTGCTCTCCCCCGACGCCAAAGCCACCAAACTCATCGCCGACATGTTTGTCAGCCTGCGAGGAGCCCTCGCCTATGCCCTTCTTACTCAAGTCTGGCCCATGGTGCATGTGGTCTCTCTTGAGAAAATCCAAGAGCCCACCAACCTACAAGTCAGACCACTGAATGCTGTGACGCGAAAGCTGATCAGCAGCCCGAAACGCATCACCTTCCCTCGGATGAAACCGACGAGCGAAGTTGTCATACACAGTGATTCGGGGTATCGGAAGGGCTACGGCATACGCGGGGCCAACGTACTACGGCGAGGAAACTCGCCTCTAGGCAAACCCGTCGTTCACCTTTGTGACGGACTATGTAAATCACATCGACTGCAGGTGAGGTCCAGCAATGCCGCTGAGGCACTTGCAGCTGCACACAATCTTGATGAGTGCTACCCTACGCTCGTCACTCTCCACGAGCTCAAGGCAGGGGCTCTGACTCCACGACAACTACGAGATATGCGTGAAGTTGGAGGTCTAGCTATTAAAGTATCCCTTACCATAGACGCTGAGTCGGTATACAAATCGTTATCCAGCAAAGATCTTAAGATACGGAACGGACTTTGCTGGGACATATCAGTTGGGTACGTGAGCTCATGGACATAGGTATAGCGCATAATGTGCAGTGGTGTCATACCAGAGATATGACCGCATATGGGCATACAAAGGGGGGTATCGATCGGGAGCTGCTTTTGGAAGTGATGTCAGGCAATCAGTCATTTAAGTATGACGTGAAGCAGTTTGATCCCTTTCGGGGCCCCGAGGAGAGAAACAAGCCTAAGTCTAATCAATTTTAGTATGTCCTTGTTGCCCCCGCGGTCCAGTTTGCCAGCATGGGCGCCTAATACAGAGGCGCCCTCCTAGGTGCTCGGAAACGAGCCTACCATTTCACGCTTGGCAACGAGCCTGTTCGGTTTGGTTCAGGCTCTTTGCCGTAATATCCGTTTGCTCGGAGAGGTATAGCCCGTTTGGCTTACCTCTAGCGGGGCCGATAGCCCTTTGACGTCCAAGGGGCTATCTCGTATTTGCGTGAAATGCTTTGCGAGGAAACTCGCCTTACAGTCTGGTGTCAGGCCAGACTGTGCGCACTGTTTTTCTTGCAAAACAGTCGTGCGCGCGGCCTTTGTAGAGCCTAACGGCTGCGCGGCTATACTCTCCGTCTCCTCCCCTCCCGACTTTAAGGGTAGCTCTTTGGGAGATGTTATATAGAATCGGGAGTATAGCTCGCGCGCCGTTGCCTTTGGCTCAAGGCACGCGCGCCCTATTTGCCCGGACACTGCTTGTGTTCGCTATGTGCTGGAAAGGTCATTACATCGATCTTATCCTATCCTATCCGTCCATTCTTCTCACTGAACAACCTCAGTTCGATACCGGACGCTATTTGCCATCCGCTTCCCATGGAATCGGATGCTATTTGACTTACCATAGTCACTTCAGACTCCATGCGCGAGCGATTGCGTACCAAGTTCGCCGGCACCTCGGTCACAGCTTGCTTGCATCTATAGAAGTTGATGGTAATCGCGCGCCGCGAGAAGCGGCCCTGAATCCTGTCAGACACCAAATTCGGATGAGCCTGTGCGGGGTATAGGTTCCCAGGTCAGGTGTCGCACTTGTGGAGGCAGTTCGCCATGGAGAATGGCGCCCAGGTTTTTCAGATACCCCTTGCCACCAGGGCCTTTTTAGGGGAATGATCATGGTGCCCACGAAGAGCACAGCCAACGGCATAGATTTGCATAGCCCCCATACCTTGGCGTATCACAAGGAGTTCGGGAGCACTGTCTGTCTTGCCTGTGGTTGTGTAGCCACCCAAGCGGTCAGGAAGTTGAGTGAGCAATGCTCAGTGCTTTTGAATAAATATGGCAAGCAGCAGTTGAGGAGAGTGCAGCAAGGCCTGCCACCAGGAACCTCAAAGCTTGCCAAGCGCCAAGTGGCCCAGAAGAAGATCCTGCGATAAACCTGTTCAACTCTGCCTGAGGCTGGAAGGAACAAAAAGGTTCATTTCCCCCAAAACCGTTTGAATACCCTGAAGCATGCCAGAACATTCTTCTGGGGACTCTAACGCCACGGATCAGCCTGACTGTTGCGTCTTGACGATCCGGAGTCGTGCCAAAACGCTATCCTTGGGACTTCAATACAGCGAAGTATCGTAACTGCTACGCCGTCATAATCATGTGCTTTTCCAAGACACAGTTGTTGGTACGTTGGCCATGGGAAACCGTGCAGCTCTTGCAATGTTTAAAAAGGAATGTGCGCGGCACTAATGAGAGAATCATTTATTGAAAAGGAGCAGCCCTCAATTCGTGAAGCTCTTGCAATCCGTATCCATTTTGGCTCAAGGCAGTACTCGCAGTAAGTTTGTTGGCGCCACCGGCAGCGCGATCCTTCCAGGTCTTATTGCGCAACCTAATTCTCATCGCGTGTCGCTGACGAGCCATGGGAAGTGTCCTCGGCAAGTGTTGCAAGTTCCTTGGGTCGGCCACGGAGTCGACGCAGCAGGGGCCCACGGCAGACCCAACCGGTCCCGCAGCAGACGCTGCTGCAATTGTGGCTGATCACGCAGGGATTTCCGACCCGTCCGAGATCACATGGGAGGTGGCCACGAAGATGAAGGAGTGCCTGGAGGATTACCCCAACATCATCCAGTTTGACAGCTCCACGCTGCAAGCGTCTGTCAATGTGGTTGCAGATGTTCTCCAGGGAGCTAACCTACGCATCAGCCTCGCGGCCCCGATCGAGCTGGTCTGCCGGGCCGTGGCGAATACCGCCATCAAGGTGACTGACGGCACGGACGTCGGAGAGGTTCTGAGCAAAGTTATGGAGAGCAACCAGAACATTATCCAGAGAGACGTCGAGGCCTTGCGCGAGATGCATCTGAAGAATGCCATGGACGAGATCGAGGTGCTGGCCGCAATGAGCAAGACGTTGATGGAGCTCAAGGCGGAAGGGTCCTCAAACTTTGAGAATGAGCTCACGTTCTACGTTCAGAGAGCGCTCTCGGCAGAAGGGCACGCGAGGGACGCGTTCAACGTTGCCAAGGGTAAGCTGGACGAGAAGGTCCGCGCAACGACGCTGATGGCGTCGGCGATGATGGCTCAGACCTTGGACCCGAAGCGGGAGAGTCGAGTCATCGCCGACCGGCTGACCCATGCCCTGAAGAAGCTCTTCAACGACGAGGACATGCAGGTGCTGATCGGCCAGGAGTGCGGGTCATGGGACAAGGTGCTGTGCTTCAGGGAGAGGCGGCAGCGTCGCCTCCGGGAAGCTTTCCAATGCCTGGTCCACGTCGAGGGATGGATCGCGCAGCGCGCTCGGGGGCGGCAAACCGTCCTCAGCAGCTTGGACAAGCCCTTTGACATGAATCGCATCATCCAGCAAGGCATCCTCGACCCGAAGGGCAGCACAGTGGGCGCGCTCGCTCGCCTGGCCGGCGGGGAGGAGTACAGCGACATGGAGTTCGGCATATTGCAGAGCTACTGCGGGCAAAGGCCGAAGATGCAGGCGGCGACAGCTCTCTCGGGCTCCAGAGACAAGACCCTGAAGCTGTGGGAGCTCTCCACGGGCAGGTGCCTCCGGACCCTCACGGGCCACACGGTTTGGGCGTTGCGTAATGGAGGGGTCATAAATGGGGGGGTGGCGAGCGCGGTCCGAAAAGGTACCCAAACGGTACCTAAACGAGCCCCCTGGGGCTCTGGAGGGGCCCGAAAGGGGCACGAAAGGGGACCTTTTCTGACCCCCCCATTTGTGACCCCCCCGTTAAGCCACGCCCAAGGACCTGGTGAGGTGCGTCGTCGCGCTGGGCGAGGACGGGGCCCTCTCGGGCTCCGACGACCAGACCCTGAAGCTGTGGGAGCTCTCCGCGGGTAGGTGCCTCCGGACCCTCGAGGGCCACACGGGCCAGGTGATGTGCGTCACCGCGCTGGGCCGGGCCCTGGCACGCGACGCGTAGGGACGGATCCTTGATCCGCCGCCGCTTTTTCGTGAGCTCCGCCGTCGCGCCCTGGCGGTGCTCGGGCGAGCCCGCGGCGCAACGATCTCAAGCCTCATATAAGTCTTCATTGAAATCTTCATTTCCCCTCCCCCTCCTCCTCCTCCTCCCCCTCCTCCCCCGCCAGATGAGGCTGCCATAGTAGATCGAGAATTTAGTAACAGTTCCGTGCAATCCCTCCATCCGCCCCCGCCCCTGCCTCTCGGGGCCTTCCTCATAGGGCAGGGGGGCGTCGGCCGAAAACGGCTCCGGGTGATGAAATGTTGCGTTCCTCCCCCCCTGACCACCTCGGCCAGGGTGCTTCTGGCTGTAACCCTCTAGCCGGACTCCCACGTCGAGGACTCTTGGGAGGGAACATTTCGAGTGAATTGATTTATTGCATTGTTGCTGCGTTGCCGTGACGTCGGCAATTTCATTTTGGGCAGTACGTAATGTTGCACGGTGCGTGAGGCATAGTGTAGCGCGGTATTGCGCATACAGGAAAAAAAACATCGTGAAACTCTTGCAAATGTTTGGAACGAGTGTGCGCGGCGCTAAGGCGAGAGCCACATATTGAAAAGGAATTGCCTTCAGTGTGTGACACTCTTGCAAGTGTTAAAACGAGCGTGCGCGGCGCTCAGGCGATAGCCACATTTTGAAATCGACCCTCCCTCAATCGGTGAACATGTCGCCATTTTTCAAGCGTCAGGGTCATACATGGTAAGGAAGTCTCAGGGGAATCGCTCGGCCCACCCTTTCGACCAGCCTCGGGGTGGGACAGGGGGACATTTTTTATGGGGAAAAGGCTTGGAGGAAAAGGAGGAGGAGGAGGTGAGGAGGAGGAGGAGGAGGAGGAGGAGGAGGAGGAGGAGGAGGAGGGCGAGGCACCGATACCGCCGTCCTTCCGTTTTCCTTTCTTCGGGGGGCCTCCTGGGAGGCCTTCGGCAGAGGCTTCTCAGAGGAGAAGAAGGCACTTTTACCGCTACCCTTTCCTTGTTTCCTTTTTTTGAGGGACTCTCCTCCGGGATCCTCGGCCGACGCGTCTCAGAGGAGGAGGAGGAGGAGGAGGAGGAGGAGGAGGAGGAGGAGGAGGAGGAGGAGGAGGACGAGGAGGAGGAGGAGGAGGAGGTGAGGAGGTGAGGAGGAGGATGAGGAGGAGGAGAAGGAGGAGGAGGAGGAGGAGGAGGAGGTGGAGGAGGAGGAAGAGGAGAAAGAGGAGGAGGAGGAGGAGGAGGAGGAGGAGGAGGGAGGAGGAGGAGGAGGAGGAGGAGGAGGAGGAGAGGAGGAGGAGGAGGAGGAGGGAGGAGGAGGAGGAGGAGGAGGAGGAGGAGGAGGAGGAGGAGGAGGAGAGGAGGAGGAGGAGGAGGAGGAGGAGGAGGAGGAGGAGGAGGAGGAGGAGGAGGGGAGGAGGAGGAGGAGGAGGAGGAGGAGGAGGAGGAGGAGGAGGAGAGGAGGAGGAGGAAGGAGGAAGGAGGAGGAGGAGGAGGAGGAGGAGGAGGAGGAGGAGGAGGAGGAGGAGGAGGAGGAGGAGGAGGAGGAGGAGGAGGAGGAGGAGGAGGGGGAGGCACCGATACCGCCATCCTTCCCTGGTTTTTCTTTTTTGGGGGCCTCCTGGGAGGCCTTCGGCAGAGGCTTCTCAGAGGAGGAGAAGGCACCGATACCGCTACTCTTTCTTTATTTCCTTTTGTTCGGTACTCTCCTCAGGGACCCTCGGCCGAGGCGTCTCAGAGGAGGAGGAGGAGGAAGAGGAGGAGGAGGAGGAGGAGGAGGAGGAGGAGGCACCGATTCGGCTGCCCTTCCTTCGTTCTCCCCTTCTTGGGGCCTCCTGGGGGGGGGGCGCCACGGCAGGATTCGCCTCGAGATCCTGGTCGCAGCGCACCCTGGAAGAGGTCCGGAGGAGTAGCGGTAGCGGTGCCTTTGGTTTTGCCCAGGTTCGCCACGTGGCCGCCTCGTGGCCGCCTCGGTGCCGCAGGCCCACGCGAGGAGTCTGCTGGCTTGGCGGTCACCGCGCTTGGGGGGCAGCTTGCACCACAGAGGTACCAGTCGGGAACTTTTGGATAGCGTGCCCACAGATCCAACGTACTGAAAAAATCAAAACGGAGGTTTTTCGCTAGTTTCGGCGGCGCTCCGCGGGGCGGCGACGGCGTGGTGCTGCAGGAGCAGTGCGTGCCCTCCTCGTCCTTCCGTGGCGTGCGACGGTGAGTGCGGCGGCGGGCAGCCTGCCCCGGCCGCCAGGGCAGAGCCTGGCCCTCCCCGTGAAGGGGTTTGGGAGGCAGGCGCGGCGATGGAGGAGGACGGCAGGGCCGCCCTCCAGGCGCCGTGTCGTGCGTTCGATGGTGCGCAGGGCGGCGCTGCAGGCGAGAGCGCGCCGCGGCCGCCGCTGCTTCTGGAGAGCCTGGCGGGCCCAGGCAGCGACGACGGCTTCGATGGCGGCTTTGTGGACGGCCCTGTCGACGGCGACGCGGACGGGGGCGCGGCCTGCCCAGGGCCCCCCGCCCGTTCGGAACCCGACAGCCACGTCCTGGAGTCGGAGTGCGGGTTCGTTTCTTTTCTGGGCGACTTCTCGGTGGCGGCGGTGGCGTGTGCGGCCCAGGGGCCGAAGTCGGGAGTTGAGTCACTCCTGGACTGGGCCGAGGCCCGCGCCCTCTGCTTCCGCCTCGACAGTGCAGGTTGTCCAGGTGCCGAGGAGCGCGCGCGGCTCCTCGATGGTCTTTTGGCCCGTGCGCGTTGCACGACGCGGCCCGAGAGTAGTGCGTTAGGCGGGCAGTTGCATTCTGCATGTAGATTTGTTCTCGCCTTGTGGTGCGGCCGCGGTGACGGCCCGGCGCGGCCCCCGCGGGGAGAGGCGGCCCTAGGCGGCCCCTCTCGGGAGGGCGTGTCCTTTTTCTCCTCTTCCTGCCTTTGAGGTCCAACCAACCAACACGCAGGGGCACGGCAGAACACATAGATGATCTATTCGCACAGCCGCACCCACAGGCACACGCACATAGGCACGCATGCGCGCTGGCACACGCACGCGCACACACAGACATAGACACACACACGCATTCACACGCACACACAGAAAGGCAACATACGTTCACGCAGACCGCAGGAGCACGGCAGAGCAGCACGGCATAACACAGCAAGGCCGAAAACCACCACGGACGGACACACTTGCACATATTCCACGCACGCACGCGCACGCGCAAACGCACGCACGTCGCGACATATCTGCGCGGCAAACCAACAAAAGCATTGTAGGGGGATCCCCGAGAGCGGCCGGGTTCGTCCGCCATCTTGCTCATCGCATCTTCGCGGCCCTAGACTGAACAGCATAAGATTGACATGCGGAGCGGCGGCTGCGCGTGTCAATCTTATGTTGTTCCCCCCAGGGCCGCGAGGACGGGGGGAGGGGAAGGGGGGGCGAACGCGGCCGCCCCGGGGGTGGGTCGAGGCCGACCGAGGAGGCCGAGGAGGAAGAGGACGAGCACGACGACGAAGAGGGGGAAGCGACACGTGCGGCCAGCCACAAAAAAAAAACCCAGAGGGAACAACATAAGATTGACATGCGCAGCCGCCGCTGCGCATGTCAATCTTATGTTGTTCCCTCTTGTGCATTTTGTTTTGGGTGGCTGGGTTTGGGTCCCCCCGTGGCCGTCGTCGCCGTCGCCGTGGTCGTCGTCTTCGTCGTCGTCGTGGTCGTCGTCTGCGTCCTCGTCCTCGTCCTCGTCCTCGTCCTCGTAATTCGTCGGTTCTCGTCCTCGTCGTCCTCCGATTCGGTCGTCCGTCCCCCACCCCCGAGAGCGGCCGGGTTCGTCCGCCATTTTGCTCATCGCATCTTCCCGGCCCCAGACTGAACAGCAAAAGATTGACATGTGGGACGGCGGCTGCGCGTGTCAATCTTATGTTGTTCCCTCCAGGGCCGCGAGGACGAGAGGAGGGGAAGGGCGGGCGAATGCGGCCGCCCCGGGGGTGGGCCGAGGCCGACCGAGGAGGCCGAGGAGGAAGAGGACGAGCACGACGACGAAGAGGGGGAAGCGACGCGTGCGGCCAGCCACAAAAAAAAAACCCAGAGGGAACAACATAAGATTGACATGCGCAGCCGCCGCTGGGCATGTCAATATTATGTTGTTCCCTCTTGTGCATTTTGTTTTGGGTGGCTGGCCGCGGATGTTGTTTCCCCCCTTTCTCGTCCCCGTCGCCCCCCTTTCTCGTCCCCGTCGTCCTCCGCCTCGGTCGTCCGCCCCTCCCCCCCCGAGAGCGGCCGGTTCGTCCGCCATCTTACTCATCGCATCTTCGCGGCCCTAGACTGAACAGCATAAGATTGACATGCGGAGCGGCGGCTGCGCGTGTCAATCTTACGTTGTTCCCCCCAGGGCCGCGAGGACGGGAGGAGGGGAAGGGCGGGCGAATGCGGCCGCCCCGGGGGTGGGTCGAGGCCGACCGAGGAGGCCGAGGAGGAAGAGGACGAGCACGACGACGAAGAGGGGGAAGCGACACGTGCGGCCAGCCACAAAAAAAAGAACCCCAGAGGGAACAACATAAGATTGACATGGGCAGCCGCCGCTGCGCATGTCAATCTTATGTTGTTCCCTCTTGTGCATTTTGTTTTGGGTGGCTGGCCGCGGATGTTGGTTCCCCCCGTCCCCCCGTGGCCGTCGTCGCCGTCGCCGTGGTCGTCGTCTTCGTCGTCGTCGTGGTCGTCGTCTGCGTCCTCGTCCTCGTCCTCGTCCTCGTAATTCGTCGGTTCTCGTCCTCGTCGTCCTCCGATTCGGTCGTCCGCCCCCCACCCCCGAGAGCGGCCGGGTTCGTCCGCCATTTTGCTCATCGCATCTTCCCGGCCCCAGACTGAACAGCATAAGATTGACATGCGGAGCGGCGGCTGCGCGTGTCAATCTTATGTTGTTCCCCCCAGGGCCGCGAGGACGGGAGGAGGGGAAGGGCGGGCGAATGCGGCCGCCCCGGGGGTGGGTCGAGGCCGACCGAGAAGGCCGAGGAGGAAGAGGACGAGCACGACGACGAAGAGGGGGAAGCGACACGTGCGGCCAGCCACAAAAAAAAGAACCCCAGAGGGAACAACATAAGATTGACATGCGCAGCCGCCGCTGGGCATGTCAATCTTATGTTGTTCCCTCTTGTGCATTTTGTTTTGGGTGGCTGGCCGCGGATGTTGATTCCCCCCTTTCTCGTCCCCGTCGCCCCCCTTTCTCGTCCCCGTCGTCCTCCGCCTCGGTCGTCCGTCCCTCCCCCCCCGAGAGCGGCCGGGTTCGTCCGCCATCTTACTCATCGCATCTTCGCGGCCCTAGACTGAACAGCATAAGATTGACATGCGGAGCGGCGGCTGCGCGTGTCAATCTTATGTTGTTCCCCCCAGGGCCGCGAGGACGGGAGGAGGGGAAGGGCGGGCGAATGCGGCCGCCCCGGGGGTGGGTCGAGGCCGACCGAGGAGGCCGAGGAGGAAGAGGACGAGCACGACGACGAAGAGGGGGAAGCGACACGTGCGGCCAGCCACAAAAAAAAGAACCCCAGAGGGAACAACATAAGATTGACATGGGCAGCCGCCGCTGCGCATGTCAATCTTATGTTGTTCCCTCTTGTGCATTTTGTTTTGGGTGGCTGGCCGCGGATGTTGGTTCCCCCCGTCCCCCCGTGGCCGTCGTCGCCGTCGCCGTGGTCGTCGTCTTCGCCGTCGTCGTCGCCGTCGCCGTCGCCGTCATCGTTGTCCTCGTCGTGATGGTCGTCGTCGTCGTCGTCGCCCTCGTCCTTTTCTGCCTCGCCCGCACCCTTCGGCCCGGCCGCCCCGCGCGCTGGCTCGGCTTCGCCGTGCGGGGGCGGAGGAAGAAGCCGAGTGGCGGGAGGAGGGAGGAGGAGGAGGAGGAGGAGGAGAAGGAGGAGGAAGAGGGGTAGGAGGAGGAGGAGGAGGAGCAGGGGTCAGGGCTAAGAGGTGACAGGCGTCAGGGCTCTCTGGCCACTCTGGCTCCAGCGACGCCCGTGGGCAGGGGGGGTCCCGAGCGTCGCACAAGTACCCGAAACATGCGGCCTGCGGCTTCAAAGATGGCGCCCGTTTCGGGCGGCGCGGGGCGTGGACCCCAGGGGCAACCTGAGTTCGATTTCCAGGCCTTGCGTTTGAAACAGGAGGTGGAGGCGGAGTCCAGGCGAGACGAGGAGGCGCGGAGGGCCCGCGTTGTTCTCGCCGATCGCGACGCCGTCGCCGGAGGCGACACGACAGTTCTCTTCGCCCTCGACTCGCGCTGGGTGGGTGCTGTCTCGGCGGCCCTTCCCGACTGGCTCAGGCTCCAAGTGAATAGGCAGGCCATGCACGAGATGTTGCTTGCGAAGGCCAAGGCGTACAAGTGGTACTCCACGCCCCCACACAAGTACTGGGACGATGCGTTCAACCGCATGGCGTCCGTGTGGCAACGGCCTCTGACGGAGCAGGTCGGGCTGAGCCTGACGGACTGGCTTCGCTCGGAGGCGCAGACCGTGGCCGCCGCTCTGCTGGAGCAGCCAGCGCCCACCAGCACGGATGCCCTGAATTGGCTCCCGAGCATCTTTCATGCTGTCCGGTGCTGGCCGCAGGCGATGCCCTTCGACGTCGAGGGCGGCGCGGCAGCCGCCGAGGCCGAGGCCAAGTCCGACGCGCCCCCGCCAGATGCAGCCCCCGCCGGCGCCTTGCACCCGACGTCGACGCCCATGGAGGAGGGGGGCCACGGCGAGGCGGCGGCCTCCGAGGCCAGTGCGCCGCTGATGGTGGAGACGCCGCGGGTGACCTCTGGCGCGCGGGCGGCCTCGCCTGGCCAAGGGGAAGAAGCCCCCAGGGGGGGGCAGCACGTGTCCTTCAAGGAGGGAGACAAGGTGCAATATTGGAGCGACTCCAATGGGAAATGGATCGACACCATTGTGGATGCGGTGCGCGAGAAGGACGGCGCTGTGTCTTACGACCTCGCCTGCAAGAAGGGTTCGTCGGCGGATAAGGTGCGACCGTCCGAATATGACTACGAGGTCGGCGACGCCGTGGAGTACTGGAGCACCTCGGCCGTGCGATGGCTCAGAGCCAAGGTGCTCAAGACGGAGGGGTGCCCCCCGGGCCACGTCGATCTGGACATCAAGCCCTCCGCGCCGTTGGCCAAGTTGCGGCCCCACACGGATGGGGCCCCGCGCGCCGCGCCCTGCGCGGGCGCGCCCCCCGCTGGCGCTGCCCAGCTCCTGCCCCAGGAGGAGGCCGAGGGCGATGCCGCGGCCGCTGCGCCCCGCGCGGATGCAGCACCCGCGGAGGAGCTGGCGGTGGCCGCCAGCTCCCCGCCACACCCGGGCACCCCGGGGGCGTCGACCAGTGCTGAGGGGCTGGCGGTGGCCGCCAGCCCCCAGGCATACCTGGGCGGTGCTGAGGAGCCGGAGGGCCTGGCCGGTGCTGAGGAGCTGGCGGTGGCCGCCAGCTCCCCGGCATGCCCGGGCAGTCCCGGGGCCGCCGCGGCGCCCGTGCCGGCAGCCCTCCGCGCGACTCTGCTCACAGAAGACAGGGCGCTCACCGTCCTCGGCCCCGCGGTGGCAGAGCTCATGCTCGGAGGCGGCAAACCATGCGAAAACAGGGATCGCAAGATATTTCGGCCGGGGTGGCACTGGCTGCACATCGGGAAGAACAACGAGAGCCCCGACGCGAAGGCGATCTTGCAGCGCACGGCGCCCCACGTTGCAGCTAACCCAAGCTTGCCCCGACGCGCCCTGGTCGGGGTGGTGCTTCTCGGGGCACCGCGGCCGCCTGGCGAACAACCTGGCCCATGGGACATTGGGCCTATCTGCTACCCCATCCTCGCGGCCGTTGCTCTGGACGCCCCCATTTCGCCAGTCAAGGGCGGCCAGGCCCTGTGGCGCTTGGAAGAGGGTACCATGCAGGCCGTGGCGGACGCGCTCCCCGGGGCTGAGTGCCGGGAGCTCCCCGGGGCGGCGAGCGCATTGCAGCCGCCGCCTGAGGGGCGCGCGGCTTCCCCGCCGAGGCCGCCCGCCGCCCGCCTCTGGGACGGATTCCAGGACCTCGGCTCCGTCGAGGCCACCGTCCACGCCGCCCTCGCCGAGATCCTCCAAGACACCCGGAGCCACCGCGAAGTGGGCTCGGACGCAACGTTCGGCGTGCGCCTGCTGGCGCCCGCGCCCTTCGCTGCCGCCGCCCGCGCGCTCTGCGCGAGGGGGGGCTGGCCAGCGGAGGCCGTGCTCTTGGATCTCATGGCGTTCACAAACTTCCTGGAGACGCCGGGGGCGACCCTCCGAGACCATAAGAAGGAGATTCACGCCCGCGCGCCCACTTTGCCATGCCTGCAGGGGAACGAAGTGTCGAAGCGCAAGAGTTCCAAGAATAAGTTTTTCTTCGAGACCCTGTTTGGCATGGGCCCGGATGAGTGGAAGCAGCAGGCGTTTGTGTGCAACGACGGTGCCCCGAAAGGCATGAGGCTGGCGATCAAAAACCACAGCCGGCTGGCCATCGTCTCCGAACAGTCTAACAGAACCTACGAGACGCCCTGGAGCGAGAAGGCCATGGGCATACATCCTGTCAGCCGGGCCATGGCCTGCACGCCGTGCAACTGCGAGACGGATAACTCCATCTCGGGGATGGGCGCCCACCACAGCATGTGCTATAACTTTCTCCACGCCGTCTCGGGCCAGTGCGAGTCTGTGGAATGGATTGCGCGGCCCAGTCCCGGCGGCTTCACGAAGAGGCTCGCTCTCACGTCGAGCCCGCAGACGCTGCTCAATCCCGACCAGCAGGCGGACGACTCCCACCAGTTCTTCAAGGATTACGCGGCCTGGGGGTTCGAGCACATCATGGCGCACGGGGAGCCGCGGGACCGAGTGCTCTCCAGCCGCGCGCGCCCTGTCTTCCGAGAGATCCTGCGGGCGATCGCGTCTTTCGTGGCGCCGGAGGGGCCTGCGCAGAGGGCGCTCAGCGAGAGGCCGGACAGCGGCGAGCGCGCAGATGCCATTGCCGCTGCTTGGGGGTTCTTCAAGGAGAAGGTCGACTACGCAGACACAGACCTCGCCCGCGTCTCCAAAGCCAACGCGCGCTTCGACGAGTTCTTCCGGTCGCGGAATGGCAATATTCCGCCCGAGGACGGCCTGGGGCACCACGCGCTCATGCGCGCGTACCATTACCTCCTCCGCCAGCTCCGCGTTCATTGGACGTACTACGTTTGGTGGTTCAAGATCTTGCAGCTGAACCAGTACAGCTTGAAGAGCGTCGCGGCCTACCTGTCGCCGGCCGGCTGCGCCCCGGTGCCCCCCTCGAGGAAGAGGGCGAAGGGGCCGGAGGGGGGGGCTCGGCCGCGGCTGAGCCAGAGCGACGTGATCCGCCGGGCCCTTCTCCAAGATGCCCGTCTGAAGGGGTCGGCCGGCAAGCAGGTCTCGGCCAGTGCCGCGCGCCGGATCATCAAGGACATCGGCGGCGTCAGGACGTCAGCAGGCTCGTCGGCTGGCCCGTCAACCGGCCCGCAGGGTCTCGCAGCCGCCGTGCATGCCGCGATCGCGGACTACAAGAACTTGGGCCTTCTTCGCGTGTCCGACACCCCTGGGAAGCGGGCCGCCGGCGGCACGGAGGCGGAACCGCCCCGGGAGAGGGCCGCGGACTACACGTTCTACAGGGCGCCGGCAGAGGGCCTCGGCGCCAACGCGCTCCAAGAGGTCTCAGCCTGGACACGTTTGACTAGCGCGCAGAGGGGCGCCCGTGCTCATTCCTTGGCTGCAGGGGTAGCCGGCTTGATGCTCCAGCGCGGCGCGTGGGAAGTATGCTAATCATTGAGGCAGGCGACGCGCGCGGGCACTTGCAGGAGCAAATGCGGTGCCAGGATTGCGCCCTTGCTTCGCAATCGGCCCAGCATTGGCCATCGATGTCGGCTCGTCGGCAAGTTTCCCGCCCCGCGCCCTTTTCGCTAGAGCACTGGCACTGCGCGGGTGAACAGATTGGGGCATTTTGTGAAAACAGACTCCTCCCTGTGTTCTCGGACCGGCGTCCATCGCGCTTGGCCCAGTGCAGATAGACAGCGTGCGCGCGTTGCGCGCAGGCCCGCCAGATGAGGAGCGCGCGCGCCAGGGGAGGGGCCCGGCGGGCCTGGCCGGTCTGGTGGATGATGGCCGGCGGGGAGCAAATGATTGGAAAAAGCGCGAGGCGCTGTTTCAAATGATTTGTTCGCCCCCGCGCAGGGGCCCGCGATGGGGGTTGGGGAAGTCGGGGGCCCACCCGCTGGCATTTCTCTCTCTAGAAGGTCTCCTGCTCGGGGCCGCCCCCGCAGCCGAGCGCCGGGGATGCCGCGCGGGAAGCCTGGCGCCAGGCCGCGGTCGCGCAGCCGCGGCCGGAGGAGTCGCAGCCGCATCCGGCGCCCTTCGGGGAGTGCTGGTCGGATTGACGAGGCCGACGACCTCGAGGAGTTCTTCCGCGACCGGCCCGGACTCTCCGTGGGCGATTGGGACGGCGTGCGCCAGGGCCAGCGGGGCCGGCGCCGACGCCGCACCCGCGGCGCGAGGAGGCGAGACGGAGACTGGGACTGCCCGAACTGCGGGGAGATGGTGTTCAATACCAAGGACCTCTGCTTCAATTGCGGGCAGGCACGACCCGGGGACTCACCCGACGCGGGCGGGGGCGGGGACAAAGGAGAAGCCGCCCGCCAGCCCAAGGGGCCACCGGGCCAGCCCCAGCGGCGGGATGACGCGGGGCGAGCGTCGCTGCCGATGCCAGGAGAGCGCCGGAGGGCTCGCCGCGAGGTGGGCGACAAGGTACACTACTGGAGCGAGACTTATGGGAAATGGATCGTCGCTGAGGTGGTGGCGCTGCCGGCCGCGGGAGTCCTGCAACTGAACATCAAGCGGCGGGTCCCCGAGGCGCAGGTTCAGGACGTCGACGTGGCGAGGCCCCGGGCGGAGTTCGACGGGGTCGCAAACGACGGCCCTGCTCCCGCCCAGCCATGAGCGGCCTGGCACCAGGTGGCCGACGCCGAGGGGCGCGTGGCGCGCGTCCCCGTGGCCGATGCTGCGGCATCCCAGGGCAGCCTGGGAGCTCAGGAGAACCTGCCTGGCGACCGTGGCGAGGCGCCCGGGCGTGGCCAGGCAGGAGGCCCCGAAGGGCTGGACTCGTCTGGGCGTCCGGGCTGCGCGCTGGCGCCGGGGCCGCTGAGTTCCTGATAGGCTTCTCCGCGGCAGGGCGGATCGAGGCGCGTAGGAGTTCGCGTGTCCGCAGCGGGGCGGGGCGCGTGAGGACCCCTTGGGAGATCGCCAGCGAAAATGAAGAGGAGGCGGTAGGAGGAGGAGAGGGAGGAGGAGCAGGATGATAATGAAGAGCAGTAGGCCGGAGGGGGAGGAGGAGGTGCGCGGCCGAGGAGAGAGAAAGAGAGAGTGAGGAGCGCTCACAGGTTGTCCGCTTGCACGCATTCGGGCAGCCTCGTCAGGCTGGGATCGCAGTGAGCCACTTGCCCCCCCTTGCTCCCTTGCCCCCCCTTGCTCCCTTGCTCCCTTGTCCCTTGCAGCCCCTCCTGGAACCCTCGGAGGCTTTCTGGAGAGCCTTTGGAGCCATCTTGGGGCCCTCTTGAGTCCTCGGGCCGTCTTGGGGTTATCCTCGGCCGTCTTGGGGCGCTCCTTCGGCGCCCCCCGTATTAGAAAATACATACCTCCCTCTTGGGCGGCCGCGGAGGAGCGGAGGGGAAGGGCAGGGGAGAAAGGGAGGAGGGCACGGGGGAGGCGGAGGAGGGAGGGGAGGGGAGGGCAGGGAGAGGGGGGGGAGGGCACAAGTGGGAGGAGGGGGGGACAGGGAAGAGGAAGAGGCAGGGGCCGTGCACCCTTGCACTCTTGCACCCTTGCGCCCTTGCCCATACACCCTAACGACGTTACACCTGTACCCTCCCAGGGGTGGGGCAAGAGAGAGCTAAGGGAGCAAGGGAGCAAGGGAGCAGGGCTGCTCCCTTAGCTAAGGGAGCAAGGGAGCAAGGGAGCAGGGCTGCTCCCTTAGCGGCTAAGGGAGCAAAGGAGCAAGGGAGCCGGGCTGCTCCCTCAGCGGCTAAGGGAGCAAGGGAGCAAGGGAGCAGGGCTGCTCCCTTAGCTAAGGGAGCAAGGGAGCAAGGGAGCAGGGCTGCTCTCTTAGCGGCTAAGGGAGCAAGGGAGCAAGGGAGCAGGGCTGCTCCCTTAGCTAAGGGAGCAAAGGAGCAAGGGAGCAGGGCTGCTCCCTTATCGGCTAAGGGAGCAAGGGAGCAAGGGAGCAGGGCTGCTCTCTTAGCGGCTAAGGGAGCAAGGGAGCAAGGGAGCAGGGCTGCTCCCTTAGCTGCTAAGGGAGCAAGGGAGCAAGGGAGCAGCCCGAAACTAGCACCCCGGATCCCGCCCACGCTGCATGAGCATACTTCACATACTTAGTGGACGAATCGACGGTTCCCGTTCTTGTCCGGTCAGGTTCCCCAGAATAGCGATTTCGCTTTAGACGTCTTCACACAATCGAGATGTTGGAGGCTATCGTTTAAGACGTCTTATGTTAAAAATGAGCGTTTCGCCGGAGATATCATCGGGAACCCGGGATGTTTAAATCGACGGTCTAATTTTCGAAGTTTCGGAAATGGCCGCTTCGTTTGAGACATCCTCGAAAAAGTGGGATGTGCAAAAAGTTATGTTCAAACATCTTTTCAGAGCGACCTCGGATGACTTCCAAGATTGCCGAAGAAGGCGAAAGCATAGAACAACAAATGGTTTTCAACCGCTATGTTAAAATCAGAGCGTCTCGCTCGAGATATCCTCCAAACATTGCCATCGGACGGGTCCTGGAAGGCTAAATGCTTGAAAAACCATGGGTTTCCAACAGTTTTGTTAAACACAGAGCGCGTCGCTCGAGACATTCTCCAAACATTGCCTTCGGACGGGTCCTCGATACCATCAGCTTCCTCCTTATCCTCGTTATCCTTCTTCTTTTCGGGGTGAGCGGCACGTCTGAACGTGCGCGGGTAGTGAACGCTATCTGGTACCCCCTGTGGACGTTCAGGAAGAGCGCCTACGCGACGCGCGACCTTCATGTTGGTGCACGTTCTTGCCAAGTTTTTCGATTTCACGCCCTTCTCCTCCACTTGTTCCGTCTTCTCTCCCTCCTCCTTCTCCTCTTGCTCATCATTTTCGTCCTCCTCCTGCTCCTTCTCGTCATTCTCACCTCACCTCCTGCCCTTCCTCCTCCTCGCCACGTCTGACCTTGCGCGGGTAGTGAACTCAATTTGGGATCCTAGTTTGAACTTTCGGGTAAGCGGCACAGCTGAATTTGCGCGGGTAGCGAGCTCAATGTGGTAACCGTTTTTGAACGTTCGGGTAAGCGGCATGTCTGACTTAGCGCGGGTAGCGAATATCATTTGGCACCCCTTTTTGGGCGTTCAGGAAAAGCGCATACGCGACAAGCGTTTTGCCAAGCTCTTCGATATCATGCGCCCCCCGTTCATGTCAAGAACAGTTCCCCGGAATGGCAAGATCGCCTGATATATCTTCACAAAAAGGAGATATATAATGATATATTCTACTGCGCCTTATACTAAGAATGACGCTGAATCTGCAGACATATTCGAACAATGGCAATGTTGTGATCTCTCGCGAACTTCGCCAATCTCCAAAACTTTGCGTTCCGCCTGAGACATCCTCAACTCGCCTGGCGAATGACCCAACCATACGCACTTGTAAATACCGCACTTGTGAATACCATCTTCGCCCGCGTTCCCTGTGGCCACGGCTCCCCGCCGGAGCCCGACATGCTGAGGGAATCGTTCGTCGCCGTCTTCGAGGGCGCCGACGACGACGAGGACGGCGTCCCTTCGACCGAGGGGCAGAAATAGGAGAGGGTTCTGAGAGCGATGAGGAAGAATGTTACGTTGCACGTCGCCGAGGCGGAGTACAACGCCCAGGCGCGGGTTTTGAAGCAGCACAAATATGGGGCAACGATCTTCGTGTGGGGTGTGCCGCAATGGCCCGCGGCCGCCACGCAAGCCCTGCCATTGGCGCCTTCGGTGGAGCTCCTATGGGGCTACGATCCTCGTGAAGGGTGGACCGAAATGGCCCGAGGCCACCGTGCGAACCCTGCCACAGGCGCCCTCGGAGGGGCCCCGTATGGAACCACGACCGTTGCGAAGGGTGTGCCGAAATGGCCCGAGGCCGCCGCGCGAGCCCTGCCGCCAATGCCTTCGGTGGAGCTCCCCACGCGGCCGCGATCCTCGTGAGGGGTGTGCCGAAATTGCCCGAGGCCGACATGCGAACTTTGCCGCTGGGGCCTTCGGTGGAGTTCCTTGTAGGGCCACGATCCTTGTGAGGGGCGTGCCGGAATGGCCCGAGGCCGCCATGCGAGCCCTGCCGCTGGGGCCTTCGGTGGAGCTCGAACGGGGCCGCGATCCTGGTGAGGGGCGTGCCGAAATGGCCCGAGGCCGCCATGCGAACCCTGCCACTGGCGCCTCCGGTGGAGCTCTCTGTGGGGCCACGATCCTCGTGGAAGGTGTGCCGAAATTGCCCGAAGCCGCCATGCGAACCCTGCCACTGGCGCCTCCGGTGGAGCTCCCTGTGGGGCCACGATCCTCGTGAGGGCGTGCCGAAATGGCCCGAGGCCGCCGCGCAAGCCCTGCCACTGAGGCCTTGGGCGGAGCTCCCTATGAGGCCACAGTCCTCGTGAGGGGCGTGCCCGAATGACCCGAGGTCGCCACTGGCTCCTTCGGTGGAGTTCCATGTGGGGCCACGGTCCCCGTAAGGGATGTACCGAAATGGCCCGAGGCCACCGTGCGAACCCTGCCACTGGCGCCTTCGGCGGAGTTCGTTGTGGAACCACGATCCTTGTAAGGAGTGTGCCGATATGGCCCGAGGCAGCCATGCGAACCCTGCCATAGGTGCCCTCAGTGGAACCCGCCCGTATTGGGCCACGATCCTCGTGAGGGGCGTGCCGAAATGGCCCAAGGCCGCCATGCGAACCCTGTCATTGGCGCCTCTGGTGGAGCTCCCTGTGGGGCCACGATCCTCGTGAGGTATGTGCCGAAATGGCCCGAGACCGCCGTGCGAACCTTGCCGCTGGGGCCTTCGGTGGAGTTTTGTATGGGGCCACGATCCTTGCGAGGGGTGTGCCGACATGACCCGAGGCCGCCACGCGAACCCTGCCACTGGCGCTTTCGGTGGAGCTCCCAATGTGGCCACGAAGCATTGTAATGCGCGTTTCAGGGAGGAGGGGGAGGGGAGGAAGGAAAGAGAAAGGAGGAACGCGGGGACCGCTTCTGCAAAGCAATGGCCCAACACCACAGGATTGTTGGAACAAAATTCAGCTAGAGCTGCGATTGGACCTCTGATGTTAAACAAATAGCTCTCGCCAGGGACATCCTCGAATAATGGAGATGTCCAGGGAGCGTGCGAATTCGTCGTAATCTTAAAAATGAGGCTCCCGCCCGAGACATCATCCCAAACATGCGATGTGCAATAAGGTGTCTTACGACATAGATTGGACGCACTATTTGGGGGGAACTTCAAACGGCCCAAGAGGGGACATCTGTAAAACAAAAAAATAGCCGGGCGAAGGACCTAACCATATGCAGTTGTGAACAGCGCAGTCGTGAATTCCATCTTCGCCCGTGCTCCCTATGTGGCCACGGCTTCCCACCGGAGCCCGACATGCTTAGGAACATGTTTGTGACCGTTTTTGCGGGCGCCGACGACGACAAGGACGGCGTCCTTCTGACCGTGGAGCAGAAGCCGGAGAGGGCTTTGAGAGCCATGAGTGGGGCGGTGGCGTTGCACATCGACACGGCGGAGTACGACGCCCAGGCGCGGCTGTTGAAGCACAATTGTCGGGCCACGATCCGTGTGAGGGGAGGAGGAACGCGGGGACCGCCTTTTCAAAACGAAGAGCCAACACCACAGGATGGTTGGGAATGTCGCTCAAAAGTATGCGGTTCTGTCGACACATCATCAAAACTTGCATCGTCGTCGTCGTGGTTGTCGTCGTCGTCGTTGCCATAATCATCGTCATCGTCGGCGTCGTCGTCCTCGTCATTGTCGTTGTCACTGTCGTCGTCATCGTCGCCGTCGTTATCATCGCTGTCGTTGCCGTCGTCATCGCCGTCTTCGCCGCCATCGTTGTTGCGCCAGCGGGAGGTGCGCCTCGTCTGAACTCGCGCGGAAAGTAAACCCGACCTGACAGTGGAACGCGTTCCGGAAACGGAAAGTCCAGAGATGTGCCAGCGGGGGGCTCGCCTCGTCTGAGCTCGCGCGGAAAGTCAATTCGACCTGACACTGGAACCCGAGTGGTAAGGTAAGGGGGTGTGGAGACTGATGATGCCGAGATGCGCCAGTGGGAGGTGCGCTTTTTTCATCCTGAATTCGCGCGGATATTAAACTCGACCTGGAAAATGGGGAATGTGATAGGGAGATAGGGTCTGGAGATGGATGACGCCGAGGTGCGATAGCATTGTATCGTGATGGTGCTGCACGTTCTTGCAAAGCTCGCCGCTTTCACGCGTTTCCCGTTCATGTCAAGAAGGGTTCCCCAGAATGGCCATTTCGCTTGAAACATCATCACAACATTGAAATATCGGAGGATCTAGTTTAGGGCGCTATATGTTAAGAGTGAAGCTTTCGCTGCAGACATCCTCGAATCATTACCAGTTTGAAATTCCCAGCAAAATTCGTAGATCTCCAAAAATAGGCGTTCCGCCTGAGACATCCTCGAAACGAACAGATGCCGAAAGAGCTGTGAATAGACCTCGTATGTGAAACATGCAGTTTTCGCCCGCGACATCCTCGAAACACGGGCGCGGAGATGCCCAAGGAGCTTGCGAATTCGTCGCATTCTCAAAAATGAGCCCCCCCCCCGCTTGAGACATCATCAACAAAAATGCGATGTGCAATACGTTGCCTTACGACATACATTCGAGGCATTATTTGGAAGCCCCCGAGATGGCTCAAGATTTCCTTACAAAAAACCGTGTTTCAACCATTCCGCTCAAACGTATGCATTTCGCTCGACACATCATCAAACTTTGCGTCGTCGTCGTCGGCGTCGTTGTTGTCGTCGTCGACGTTGTCATTATCATCGTTACCGTCGTTGTCGTCGTCCTCCTCGCTCGTCATTGTCGTCGTCACTGTCATCGTCATCGGCTTCGTCATCATCGCCGTCGTCGCCGTCGTCATCGTCGTCGTCGTCATCGCAGATGCGCCAGCGGGAGGTGCGCCTCGTCTGAACTCGCGCGAAAAGTAAACTCGACTTGACATAGGCGAACGGGAGGGGGAGGGGGGGGAGGTGCGGGTCTGAATATGGATAATACCGAGATGCGCCACCTGGAGGCGCGCCTCGCCTGAACTCGCGCGCGACGTAAATTCGACCTGACATGTGGGAACGCGAGTGGGGAAGGTGGGGGTCTGGAGACGGATAATGCCGAGATGCGCCAGCGGGGGACGTGCTTCGTCTGAACTCGCGCGAAAAGTAAACTCCACCTGGCATGGGGGAGCGGGAGAGGGGAGGTTGGGGGTCTGGAGACGGATGATGCCGAGATGCGCCAGCCGGGGGTGCGTTTTGTCGGAAGTCGCACGGGAAGTACATTCCACCAAACAGATGGGGAATGTGAGTGGGGAGGGTTGGGGGCCTGGGCAATGATCACGCCGAGATGCGCCAGCGTGGGGTGCGCCTCGTCTGAACCCGCGCGGAAAGCAAAGTCGACTTGGGGAATGCGAGTGGGGAGTTTGGGGGTCTGTTGACGGATGATGCCGAGATTCGCCAGTGGGAGGTGCGCTTCTTCTGAACTCGCGCGGATGGTAAATTCGACCTGACGCAAGGGAATTCGAGTGGGGAGATTGGGTTTGGAGACGGATAATGCCGAGATGCGCCAGTGGGAGGTGCGCCTCATCTGAACTCGCGCGGGAAGTAACACCGACTTGACATATGGGCACGTGAGTGGGAAGACGCAAATTCGGCATAGAATCGGCCATTGCGCTCCGAATCTACGTCTCCCGCGCTTCGGCGCCCCCACCTACGGGGGGGGGGCGCGGGAGGGGGCGCGGGAGGGGGCGCGGGAGGGAGCGCGGGAGACGCAGATTCGGCATGGAATCGGCCATTGCGTGCCGAATATGTGTCTCCCGCGCCCCGGGGCTCCCAACCTATGGGGGAAGCGCCGGAAGGGGCGCAGGAGACGCAGACTCGGCATGGAATCTGCCATTGCGCGCCGAATCTGCGTTTCCCGCGCTTCGGCGCTCGATCGCGGGGGAGGGGGCGGGAAATAGCGCGGGAGACGCAGATTCGGCATGGAATTGGCCACTGCGTACCGAATCTGTGTCTCCCGCGCCCCGAGGCCAACGGAGGAAGCGCGGGAGAGAGCGCGGGAGACGCAGGTTCGGCATGGAATTGGCAATTGCGTGCCGAATCTGTGTCTCCCGCGCCCTGGGGCCCACAACCAACGGGGGGAGCGCCGGAGGGAACGCGGGAGACGCAGACTCGGCATGGAATCTGCCATTGCGTGCCGAATCTGCGTCTCCCGCGCCCCAAGGCTCCCACCAACAGGGGGAAAGCGAGGGGAGCGCGGGAGACGCAGATTCGGCATGGAATTGGCCATTGCGTGCCGAATCTGCGTCTCCCGGGCCTTGCGGATTCGGCACGCAAGGGCCGATTCCGTGCCGAATCCGCGTCTTCTGCTCTCCCTCCCGCGCTCCACCCACTTGGCTGGGGGGCCCGAGGCGCGTCTCCAGCGCTTCTGCGGCGCTGCTCCCGCGGATTCAGCACTCGATCGGCCTTGCGCGCCGAATCTGCTGGCCCCGGCGGCGATGAGCCCATTGCGCACAAACGATCAGCTGTTGTGTTTCTACAAGTTCGCGATTTTGCACGTCACAATTGTGCAGTACCGACGTACCTATTCACTCAACGGGACTCCACGGGACACCGCGGGACATTTCTCGATCTCACTATCGGTCTCACTATCGATCTCACTATCGATCCCACTCAACGGGACACCATAGGACACCACGGGACACCTCGGGACACCACATCGATCTCACTATCGATCTCACTCAACGAAACACCACGGGACACCACGGGACACCTGTCGATCTCACTACCGATCTCACTTTTTGGGACACCGCGGGACACCTCGGGACACCACATCGATCTCACGATCGATCTCACTATCGATCTCACTCAACGGGACACCACGGGACACGTGTCGATCTCACAATCGATCTCACTATCGATTTCATTTTGTGGGACACCACGGGACACCTCGGGGCACCACATCGATCTCGCTATTGATCTCACTATCGATCTCGCTATTGATCTCACAATCGATCTCACTATCGTTCTCACTTTTTGGGACACCACGGGACACCGCGGGACACCACGAGCCACAACCGGACGGACGGACGGGGGAGAATCATTTGTCTTGATTTCGCCCTAGCAACGGCGGATACCACGGGACACCACGGGACACCACGGGACACCGCGGGACACCGCGAGCCACCGCCGGACGGACGGACGGGGGAGAATCATTTGTCTTGATTTCGCCCCAGCAACGGCGGGTTCATCCCTCTCGCGCGCCCACGCAGCTTCGCCTCGCCCGCACGCACGACACGAACGAAACGGAACGATGTCCCGGTTGGGGGTCTCCGTTCCACTGCGATCTCACCCCTCAACCTCCGACACCACATACACTAAACAGAAAGCGTACGATGCGCCCTTTCCGCCCGCCGGCCAGGCACACCCCGTGCGCACACCGTACACCCCCCCCGCCCGCCCGCCAGGCACACGCCCCGTACGCACACCGTGCATCTCCTCCCCCCGCCTCCCTGGCACACACCATGTATATTCCCGCGCACACGCGCACACGCGCACACACAGGCACACACACACGCGCACACACATGCACATGCACATACGCACACACATGCACATGCACATACGCACACACACAAGCATAGGCCACGCGCAATACCTGACCAACGCAACCGCAGGCATCCACTAAACACGAGCTACCAATGGCGACCATCTGGGCACTTAAGGGGAACTTGGCGACTGCACCCATGTGCACGCATGCGCATTGGTTGCAGATCCATGCGCTCGTGCGCACGCAAGCTAAGAGAAGCAGCGCTTCCCGTTCTTGTCCAGAACGGTTGCGTAGCATACAAGTGTCTCAGGCGCACGAGGGAAGCAGTGGGTCTAGGCGGGGGCGCTCAGAGGCAGCCGCATGCAGGAGCACGTGGTCGGCGAGGCGCGGGGCGGAGAAGTTGCAGCAGACAGTGTTACCGCTGGCTGACGGGAGGAAGGTAGGCAGCGTGTTGGTAGCAGTATCACCAGCGCGCCCAGGCATCCTCCGACGCCATCTATGAGCTTCGGCGATACCAGTTCTCCCGCCCCCCTTAAGCCGTGCCGTGAAGAACGGACGGTGCGAACAGTTTGTATGCATAGTGTTGCTCTTGGTGGGTGGGGTACGGGGAGGTACGGAGGGCTGAGCAGTAGGATAGGACGAGAACAAGGAGGAGCATGATAATGAGGACGGTGATGAGACGAGGGTAGACATGGATGATGAGCAGGAGGACGAGGCGCTGAGGGAAATGCGGCGGACAAGAAGGCTAGTAGTGATCTGGGAAGGATAAGGGAGAGGAGAAGAAGGACGAGGATGATGACGAGCGAGGGTATGAGGCAGAGAAGGCGGCACAGTACAGGGAGGAAGAAGAGTAGTAGGACGACGAGGAGGTGGAGGGCACGAGTAAACCCAAGATGCATCAACCGATAATGCAATACACCCTTCTGTCCCAAGACCCTTCCTCAAAAGTCCATACAGTCTTCCTTTCCACTGTGGACGCCCCACCTTCGGTCCGCCAGTCAGACGAGGGCGCCTGGTGTAAAGGATCCTCCCTCCAGTTGAGGGACGCCCAGGGATATCCCCCTCTTGATAAGCTCATAACCTCCATCCGTCTTAGTGTTGCAGTCTATTAGCCTCGTGGGCGCATGCTTCGCCGAAGTCTCACGCGACAGCCCTGGCCCCAGCTCCAGCTCCGAAAGCCACCCACGCTCCAGCTTGACGTCAAGCCCAGCTCCAGCCTTGGTTCCAGCCCCAGCTCCAGCTCCAGCCTGGGCACCAGCTCCGACTCCAGCCCGAGCCTCGGCGCCAGATCCAGCTTATATCCAGTTCGACATCCTTATCCAGATATATCTGCTTCGCTCCAGCTTCAGTCCCAGCTCCAGCTGCGCTCCAGCTCCAGCCCAGCGTCAGCTGCAGCTCCAACTTCGCTCCAGCTCCAGCCCAGCTCCAGCCCCAGCTCCAGCCCCAGGTCCAGGTGAAACTCATGCTCCGCTCCAGCCTCAGCTCCAGCCTCCATTCCAGCTCCAGTTCCCCCTACAGTTCCAGCACCAACAACAGCTCAGCCCTGGGTTCAGTTCCAGCCCCAGTTTCGATCCATCCCACTCGCAGCTCTAGCCCCAGCTCGAGCTCCACCTCCAGCTCCGGCACCAGTTCAAGTTTCGCCCCACCTCTAGTTCCAGCCGCCCCAGCTCCAGCTTTGCCCTAGCCCCACCTCCAGTTCCAAGTCTAGCTCCTGGCAGGGTTCAGCCAGGATCCAGCTCCAGCTACAGCTTCACTACATTCTCTGCGCCAGTCCGAGATCTAGCCCCAGCTCCAGCCGAGCTCCTGCGCAGCTCGAGCTCCAGCTCCACCGTCAGATTCAGCCCAGGCTCACCATGCTCATGTTCTGTTGGATGTCAAGATTGCCTGTCCCAGATTGATTAGCTCAGGCGTCGCAGCAGGTGTTTCAGTAACCCAGGTTGCATACCCCCAGTGGCAAACCCAGTTTGCATGCACCAAGCCACAGCGTTGCTCAGCAACGCCCGCTAAGCACAAGTTGGTAGAACACAGCGCGTTGTTACCCGCAAGTAATGAACACTTGCGCTTCCACGCAACGCTAATCCTTCAAGCTCGCAGCGTGGGCTATCCGTGGGGCCACTTGACACAGCTAGCAGTGACTGGATGTGAATAGTCAGAAGAAGGCGCGATTGTAGGTCGCATGCAGATGATTGGGCTCGACATGCCTTGGGCACGTCGGCGTGGAACACACTACTTCGGATGGCGCCGTCGCGCTGCTCTGCTGTTCGACTTCTCAGATCCATCAGCGTGAGCGGCTGCGCTGATGCCTCGACCCCTCCCAGGGCAGGTCACGGCAGCATGATCCTTCCTGCCCCGACTACGCCCTTCTCCCATCCATCATCAACACCCATCGTTTACTGATCCCCCTTTCCCATCTCCAAGGGTCTTTGTCGATGCGACGATCCGACCAGATATCGATCCTGGCCAGCTCGATCTGTTTCGATCCCTGAGCTTTCCGACGAATCGATGCGGCCCGACGTCAGCATGCGTTGCCGTGCAAGTTGGTGTTGCTGATTCGATTCGATGTCGTTTCTGTGCCGATGCAGCCCGATCCCGACACACAGTCTGATTCGATGTGGTTTTCCGGTTCGATGCTAGTTGACCTTCCCTTCCCCCCACCTCCTCCTGCTCCTCCTGCACCTCCTGCTCCTCCTCCTCCTCCTCCTCCTCCTCCTCCTCCTCCTCCTCATTGTGTCAAGAAGACTGTTCCTCAGGGAAACGGGTCCTGGACTCTAGAGGTGTCCCCAGGACCACCCTTTGAATTTGATTTGCTCTCTGGTTGCCACGGGGCCTGGGGAGGGCCCCGGGGGCCCAAAAAAACGAAGAGTTATTTTCAGGACCCGTTTCCCTTAGGACCCCTCTCCTGCGATCTTCATATGCGCATGCCCTCCCGCCCCACACACCGCGCAACCTCGCGGCGCGCGGCCCCTGTGGCCAGTGGCCAGCACGCAAACTTGACAGAGGGAGGGAGCAGGGGAAGGAATCCAGATCTTTGCATCTCAGAATTCAGAACCCAGTAGAACAGGCAACGGGTCAGTTCTTCCAACCGCCTGCCGGACCGGTGAGGTTACCCAATTCGTGTCCCCTCCCTCCCGGGGCAGCTTTGCCCAGGCACGTGAGCCAGGATCCAACCACTTGGGAGGATGAGGAGGAGCAGGAGGAGGAGGAGGAGGAGGAGGAGGAGGAGGATAGTCATCGCTCGCTCTCCTCCGTTCTCATCCCCTCGTCCGCGAGCGCAGGCTGAAGCTGGGCTACGACACGGTCCCGCGCTTCCTCGAGATGTACGGCAGGCGGGCCCGGCGGTTCCGTGCCCCCGCGGCCCAGCCCAGAAGAGTAGCATTCGGTTCCTTGCCCGCGCCCTGCGATCGGTGTGCGGGAGCGCGGGGGACGGGAGGGTGGGGGAGGGGAGGGGAGGTGGGTGGGGAGCCCGTCGTCGTCGTCGTCGTCGTACTCCTCCTCCTCCTCCTCCTTCTCCTTCTCCTCCTCCTCCTCCTCCTCCTCCTCCTCCTCCTCCTCCTCCCTCAAGTAACATCTCGGCCCAGGCTTGTCTGTTTTGGCTCCAACCAGCCTTCCGCCGAGGTGCCGATTGCCGCGTACCGTCAGGGGTGTGTTTCGCTGAAGGCGCACTGACTCTGACCCGCACTTGAGGGGGAGCGAGAAGCCGCCGCATAAGTGCAATCGGTTTGTGTTACAAGGCTACGGCAATATCCTTGCATTTTTGGGGGTGCTTTCTCAGTTCGGTCGGTGCCGAATCCGGTCATCTTCAGCTACTGTTCGGGCATCACCCAAAGCCGCAGGGAGGGTATTGTATCATATTATATATTTTGAGTTGTGGAAGAGATTGGGGTGGTCTGTCTTTCATGCTCAACGGGACGGAGGCTCACATCACGTGGTGGGCAGGGGCGAGAGAGGCGCACGTCTTCATCAACGAGCGCCCCGCCTTGCACTTCACGGCTGTGGTCAACGTTGCGGCAACATCAGCTACAGTTCGAGTATCTCCCAACAACGCTTAGGGAGTGTACGGTTTTGCTCTCGTGAGCCAAGCACTGGTGGGTGGGTCAATTGTTGCGTTTCTTCAATTGTTATCATTTCATCTGGTGCGTTATTCGTGCAGTCTTCACACCGTGGCAAGAGGCCGCGGGGCGCAGTCTGGCGGCCGTACAAGTTGGTGCAAGTGTGTTAACCAAGCCCACGGTCACAATTATGGCATTCGCCCTTCTGGTTCGCCTTTTGGGAGTATGGAGTTGCTGTCTGCGGGCTGTGCGTAATGGGCGTATCCCAGGTCTCAAACACGCTGTCGGGCAACCTCGTCGAGCCACTGCCTCAGTGGAGGCTTGGGTGTAGAGCATCACGATTCCGTTTCTTGTCATCACTCCTCCCCAGCATGCGTTCGAAGGCAGGCCAGAAGCACCAGAAGTTGCTCCTGTGAAGGGCCCGCGCGGCCTGCGCGGGCGGGGGCCGCGACGGCCGAGTCGACCGCGGAGCCCCTCGCTCGAATGTCCTCGAATGTCCTCCTCCTCCTCCTCCTCCTCCTCCTCCTCCTCCTCCTCCTCCTCCTCCTCCTCCTCCCCCTCCTCCTCCTCCCCTCCCGCGCTCTCGGTGAGGGGGGTGCCTTTTGCCCGTTTGCTCCTCGACGGCGATGTGCTGCTCGCCTTTCCGCGGCGTCCTCGTCGACGCCGGATTGCGTCCCTGAGCCGGGTGGCCCCGCCGCTGGGCAGGGGTTTCTTGCGAGTCGTTCGCTCTGGGGGCGGGGGTGGGCACCGAGGCTAAGAGGACGAGGAGGAGGAGGAGGAGGAGGAGGAGGAGGAGGAGGAGGAGGAGGAGGAGGAGGAGGAGGAGGAGGAGGGAGGAGGAGGAGGAGGAGGAGGAGGAGGAGGAGGAGGAGGAGGAGAAAGAGAGAGAGAGAGAGATGGAGAGCTATTCAAAAATCAACAACACACTCATGCATAAATGTTTTGAGGTCCTCGAGGCGCGCTGTGGCTCAAGGACTGGCCCAAGTGGCCGTCCTGGCGCGCGCGGCTGGCCCGCGCGATAGTCCCTGATTCCAGCGGGGGGGGGGCCAGCACGACCCTCACGGGCCCCTGCTTCCCAAGGGGCAACGGGCCGGGATTGTGCACATCACATACCCGTTCTACTCCTTCATCCACCGCCTTGGGCGGGATATAAGGTTGATTTTTCATTGTAGGGGGAATCCGGGTCCTTTTAATTTTTGGCCTGCTCCCTTGCTCCCTTGCTCCCTTAGCTAAGGGAGCAGACCTGCTCCCTTGCTCCCTTGCTCCCTTAGCTAAGGGAGCAGCCCTGCTCCCTTGCTCCCTTGCTCCCTTAGCCGCTAAGGGAGCAGCCCTGCTCCCTTGCTCCCTTGCTCCCTTAGCTAATGGAGCAGCCCTGCTCCCTTGCTCCCTTGCTCCCTTAGCCGCTAAGGGAACAGCCCTGCTCCCTTGCTCCCTTGCTCCCTTAGCTAAGGGAGCAACCCTGCTCCCTAGCCCCCTTGCTCCCTTAGCCGCTAAGGGAGCAGCCCTGCTCCCTTGCTCCCTTGCTCCCTTAGACGCTAAGGGAGCAGCCCTGCTCCCTTGCTCCCTTGCTCCCTTAGCTAAGGGAGCAGCCGTGCTCCCTTGCTCCCTTAGCTTTCCCTTGCCCCACCCCTGGGAGGGTACAGGTGTAACGTCGTTAGGGTGTATGGGCAAGGGCGCAAGAGTGCAACGGTGCAAGGCCCCTGCCACTCCCTCTTCCCCGCCCCCCCCCCCTCGTCCCCCTTGTGCCCTCTCCCCCCCCTCCCTGCCCTCCCCTCCCCTCCCTCCTCCGCCTCCCCCGTGCCCTCCTCCCTCTCTCCCCTGCCCTCCCCCTCCGCTCCTCCGCGGCCGCCCAAGAGGGAGGTATTTATTTTCTAATACATACCGCCCCTCCGGGGGGCGCCGAAGGAGCGCCCCAAAACGGCCGAGGATAGCTCCAAGACGGCCCGAGGACTCAAGAGGGCTCCAAGATGGTTCCAAAGGCCCTCCAGAAAGCCTCCGAGGGTTCCAAGAGGGGCTGCAAGGGAGCAAGGGGGGGGGGCAAGGGAGCAAGGGAGCAAGGGAGCAGGGCTAGCTGAGGGAGCAAGGGGGCAAGGGAGCCAGGGAGCAAGGCTGCTCCCTCAGCCAAGGGAGCAGGGCTAGATAAGGGAGCAAGGGAGCAAGGGAGCAAGGGAGCAAGGGAGCAGGGCTGCTCCCTTAGCGGCCAAGGGAGCAAGGGAGCAAGGGAGCAAGGGAGCATGGCTGCTCCCTTAGCGGCTACGGGAGCAAGGGAGCAAGGGAGCAAGGGAGCAAGGGAGCAGGGCTCCTCCCTTAGCGGCAAGGGCACAAGGTTAAGAGGGTAAGAGGGTACGAGGGTGCAAAGCTGCAAGTTCGCAAGGGCGCAAGGGCGCAAGTGCACTACACAGATTGCACTACATAAATCGCACCCGGTAGACCGCACCACACCTGTGGCACCACCTAGCTTACACGACATATATTACCCCATATAGATGAGGCCATTACCACCTTTTTTTTAGGCCGTGAGGGGAGAACACGACGTCCAAGAGACTACACGCCTGAAATCGCGGAGAGACCGGTACACCCAAAATGAGGATGTCAATCTTATGTTGTCCCGGCTTGCCGCCTCCCGCATGCACGAACATGGACAAATCGAAAACATAAAGTGGTTGGCCTTTCTTCATCTCCTCCTCCTCCGCTTTCCCCCCCAACGTGGTGACGTCAGCCCGGCCAGCCACTTTATGTGTTCGATTTGTCCATGTTCGTGCATGCGGGAGGCGGCAAGCCGGAACAACATAAGATTGACATCCTCATTTTGGGTGTACCGGCCTATCCGCGATTTCAGGCGTGTAGTCTCTTGGACATCGTGTGCTCCCCTCACGGCCTGCGGGCTGATCCCATTCCTTGCTCTAGTGCGTTGCGTTGTTGGAAGGGGAAAAAAAGATGAGGTCATTACCACCTACCACAAATATCGCACCACCGCTTACACCACCTATCCCACTCAAGTCATACTGCGCCACACGGAGAGCACCACATATCTTACACCACGTGGCTTGCACTACGTACATTGCACCACATAGCTTCCGCCACACAGCTTGCACCACATAGCTTGCGCAGGTATAGCTTGCGATACCTAGCATGCCAGAGCACATTGTTTGGGGCCCACGCTGGCCAGCATGTCTTTCCCCTTATCCTCTCGGGACACCCCCCCCAGGCGTGGTGGCAGGCGGGCGGCGGATCATGAGCAAATCTTTTGAAACAGCGCCCCGCCCCCGAGAGTTCCACGATGGAATCCAGCAGTGACTGCGGAGGACGCAGGAGCAGGATGAGGATGATGAGGAGGAGGAGGAGGCGGAGGAGGAGGAGGAGGAGGAGGAGGAGGAGGAGGAGGAGGACGGATGAGGAGTGAGGAAGGGAGGGAGGAGGAGTGAGGAAGAGTAGCGGAGAGCAGGAGTGAATGGGACGATGTGTGATGAGGGGGGGTCACAGGACCGACGAGGAGCCCCGTCATCACCGAACCCGCCAGCACCCCTAGCCATTCTGGCTCGACCCATGGCGGATCGCAGCCGGAGCCCCCCGGCACGCCATCAGCTGGCCGTGTGGGACCCCTACCTCCCGGAGGGGGGCCAGCTCGAGCACGGGGTCTCGTGGGATCCGTACTTCGCTGGAGGGCCAGCGGAGGCCGCCCCTCGGCCGTCCCCACGGCGGTGGCGCCGCCCATCTGTCCATGCGCCGTGGGCCGTGAGGTCGCCGCGCAGGCGTCGATCAGACGCAGGCACGCGGAGAGCCACGGTCACCCCGCCGCAGCCAGAGCGCTCGTCCACAGCGCGGGCACCCCGGTCGTCCACAGCCAGAGCGCTCGTCCACAGCGTTGCCGTTCGGGCTTTGCGGGGCCGAGGTTCCGCCGCTGATCCTGCGAGTGCGCCGCAGGCCAGCGGCCCGCCGTGCAATCCCCGGCAGACCGCTGGGCGGCTGGGAGACGACGTCGCGCGGGTGGCTGCAGGGAGAACCGCCGAAGTTCTGCATCAGTTGATGCAGTGCTCGCTCCCCTGCCCTGAAGCGGTCGGCGAAATGGCGCCGCAGTCCCAGAAGCTGGCCGCTGGCGTTTCTGCGCGGCTGCACGGTGAGGATGTCTTCGTCCTCGCGGTGTACTCGAGATGGCGCGTCCCGCGCGCAGACGTCGTGCCTCTGCACAGGGGCGGAGATGGCTGGGTCGCGCGCCTGCGCGACGCGCGGACGGTGGACGCGCGATCCTTGACGGAGGTGCACACTTCCTTCGCACCCAGCCCAAACGAGACTGGCAGGGGCGCAAGCGTCCATTTCCAGCGGCGCGCCCCCTTGGAGGCCCAGGGCGCAACTTCGAGCAGTGAGTTCGCCCCCGCGCGCGGCCTGGCGAACCAGTGGGCCGCGCGCGTTGCGGCGCCGCGGGACCCCGCAGAGACGACGCAGCTTTGCGGCAGCGTGGCCGAAATCCAGCCTCAGGCTTTGCGGGGCCACGCGGCCGCCAGCGCCGCCATGGGCAAACCGCACGGCGCCCAACCAAGAACCGATCGTGTTGTGCAAGTCCGCTATATCCTCGATGTTCCCTTCCCGTTGCCGTTTGACGCGCGCCCTTGGCGCTGTTCTCGGGACGTCTGCGGGCGAACGTTTCCCGTCGCAGACGAGGATATACGCCGCGCGTTCCCCGGCATCCTCGTCCACCGGCCGCCCCGGAGCGCACCGATCTACATGACAGCGGCCTTCCTGACGTTCGTCGTCCAGAATTTCTACGACGAGCTGAACACCCGCGCTGTCCGTCGCAGGATCCTCAGTCTGTACGCTGCCAACGCTTTATCTTTGCAGCTCGGCTCTGGCGCGGTTGCCGCCGTGACGGCGGTGCCGCCAGCTGGTGCCTTGCGTTCAATGCTGAAGGTGGCGCTCGGCAACTTCCTGGACAAAGCTGTGGCCCGTGTACAGCGCCTCCAGTGCCTGTACAATGGTCCGCCGACCTTCCGACCACATGCCCCGCGAGACCCCCCGGGGGGCGGGGCGGGGTGGGGGGGTGGGGGGCAGGGCGGGAGGCAGCACATCGCTTGCCAAAGGGCTGGAAGATCAGGCGGGCCCCCAGGTCTGGTGATCCGAGGCGACGGGAATTTCAAGCTGGCGAAGCGAGCGCGCCTTCCTGTCTGGGGCAGGCGCTTCCACCTGCGGCCGTTCACAGTCGTCCTGGCGTGGGCCGGGACGGACGGTAGCCTGCTGCAGCCCGTGACCCTGAAGCGCGGGGAGACGCTTACCTCCATCGTCGAAGACTTGGCGCCGCTGCTGGACCGCATCAAAGCAACCCGCCTCGCTGCAGGACTGCCGCCCGAGGCGTGCGCCCCCGTCTTCCATGCCACGGACAACTTCCGGATTCAGCGCAAGCGGCTCCGGGCCTTGCACAGGCAGAAGTGGCCGGAGTTGCACGCGCGCGTGCTCGCGCGCACCCCGCTGGGCGACGCCACTGGCACCGCGGACGTGGACGCGTGCCCGACCCAGATCACGGGCGACCCGCGGCATGACGTCATCGCCCTGAGGAAGTTGGCCCCTCCGACGTGCAACGACTGGCGCGATTTCATCGCCGACCACACCGACGCTCTGAACCGCCTGTCCGCGCCCGCGCCCCCTCCGCCAGCGCCAACCTTGGGGGCTGTGCCCCCGCGGCCCTCGCAGGAGGCGCGGCGCCTCTTGCGCTTCGGCGTGGAGCAGCCCGCGGATGCTTTCCGCTGGGAGGTTTCCTTGCACCCGCCGGCCGCGCGGGAGCTCCGGGAGCTGCTCGGCTCCGCGGGCGCGTTGCAGTCTCCCGTCTGGACAGACGAGTTCCAGGCGCTTCCGCCGCGAGGGACTCTCGAGCGACTGGCGAAGCGCCTGGGAGCCACACTGCACCCTGCCAGCGGGTTCCACAACTTCGTTGACCAGCCAGGCTTCAAGAGGGAGATCCGCCGCATCAGGAAGTGGTACAAACCCGGGAGGAAGTTGACCCGCGCCCGGAGGGGGATGGTCAGGAGCGAGGCGGCGCCCGCGCGGGTAAGGGGAGTGCGCAGCGTGTTCAACGCGAAGGTGAAGACCCACTATAGACGTCTGCTGCAGGACGTCAGGCTGGAAGGCCTGTTCGCCTGGCGCGATGCCGCCGCGGCCATCCGGGCAGCGGGCATCGCAGTCCAGAGCGGGACCGTTTCGGTCGAGCGCGTCTGGAGCAGCCTGCTGGACATGTTTCCAGACCAAGCTCGGAACATCAGTCCAGAGTGGTTCGCCTTGTGCAGTAATGTCGCCATCCTCAGGTTCAACTACAGGCACTTTCACGTGGGCCGGTCCCCCCCCTGGTGCGACGGGGACCCGCTCCTGGCGGAGAGGATGGACCACTTGGCCGCCCAGCTGCGGCTTATGGCGGCCCAAGGCCTGGACGACGCGGGCGGCGCCATGGCGGCTCTCTACGAGCCTTTTTCTTGAGGCCGCTGTGGCAGCGCCGATGCCGATGAGCTGGCGGTGGCCGCCTGCTCGTCGGCGTCCGCGGAATGCCTGGGAACCTCGGAGCACCTGCCTGGCGACCGAGGCGAGGCGCCCGGGAGTGGCCGGGCCGGGGGCTCCGAGGGGGGCGAGCCGGGCAGCGCGCCGATTCCTCCGCATCCGCGGGCGGCTGGGCGGCTGCGGAGGACCTGCCCGGCGACCGAGGCGTGGCGCCCAGGCGTGGCCGGGCGGGGAGCTCCGAGGTCCCGATCGACATATACGCGGCGGGGGAGAGCATTTTGCTTAGATTTCCCGCTCGAGCGATTAAAAACAAGAGGAGGAGGAGGAGGAGGAGGAGGAGGAGGAGGAGGAGGAGGAGGAGGAGGAGGAGGAGGAGGAGGAGGAGGAGGAGGAGGAGGGGAGGAGGAGGCGGAGGAGGAGGCGGAGGAGGAGGAGGAGGGGGAGGCCGAGGAGGAGCAAGAGGAGCAAGGGGAGGAGGACGAGGAGGGGGAGTGGCAGTGGGAGGAGCACGGGTTTGCGCAGATGGAAGGAGGGCACTGAAGGAGCAGAAGGGAGAAGGGGCTAACAGGTGACAGGCCTCAGGGCTACCAGGTGACAGGCCTCCGAGCTAACAAGTGACAGGCCTCAGGGCTAACAGGTGGCCGGCCTCAGGGCTAACAGGTGACAAGCCTCAGGGCCAACAGGTGACAGGCGCCACAGCTAACAGGTGACAGGCGCCCCGCGCGGGCAAGAGAGAGCGGAGAGGAGGAGGAGGAGGAGGAGGAGGAGGAGGAGGAGGAGGAGGAGGAGGAGGAGGAGGAGGAGGAGGAGGAGGAGGAGGAGGAGGAGGAGGGAGGAGGAGAGGAGGAGGAGGAGGAGGAGGAGGGGAGGAGGAGGAGGAGGAGGGGCGGAGGGAGGAGGGGAGGAGGAGGAGGAGGAGGAGGAGGAGGAGGAGGAGGAGGAGGGAGGAGGAGGAGGAGGAGGAGGAGGAGGAGGAGGAGGAGGAGGAGGAGGAGGAGGAGGAGGAGGAGGAGCGAGGAGGAGGAGGAGGAGGAGGAGGAAGGAGAGGAGAGGAGGAGGAGGAGGAGGAGGAGGAGGAGGAGGAGAGGAGGAGGAGGAGGAGGCGGAGGAGGGAGGAGGAGAGGAGGAGGAGGAGGAGGAGGAGGAGGAGGAGGAGGAGGAGGAGGAGGAGAGGAGGAGGAGGTAGGAGGAGGAGGAGGAGGAGGGAGGAGGAGGAGCAGGAGCAGGAGGAGGAGGAGCAGCAGGAGGAGGCGGCGGCGGCGCCGCTGTCGTCGTCGTCGTCGTCGTCGTCGTTATCGTCGTCGTCTTCGTCGTCGTCGCCGCCGCCGCCGCCGTCGCTGTCGTCGGCGTCGTCGTCGTCGTCGTTGTCGTCGTCGTCGTCGCCGCCGCCGCAGTCGCGGCCGATGTTCCCACCGACTTTCTGACTGACCGACTTTCTGACTGACGGAGTTTCTGACTGACTTTCCGACCCGCCCCGTGAGGGTACTGGCGTGCCTACTCGAGGATGCTCCATACTTTAACGGCCCGCCCGCGGACCCGACCCGACCCGACAGGGTCCGCCCGACCTGATCCGTTAGGGTCCGCCCAACCGGACCCGAACCGCCCCGTTAGGGTACTTGCGTGCCACCTTCATGATGCTCCATACTTTGATGACCCGCCCGACCCGACCCGCCCTGACCCGACCCGTTAGGGTCTGGCTGACCCGACCCGACCCGACCCGGTAGGGCCCGCCCGACCCGACCAGCCCCGACCCGAGCCGTTAAGGGGCTCGCGTGCCAAATCGATGATGCACCATACTTTAATGATTCGCCCGAGGTACTTGCGTGACAAGTCGATGATACTTCCGTAGCTATTGGGGCTCAAGTGGCTGCGACAGACACTGGGGCCGAGCACACTCTGCAACCGGCCCATGGCACCGAAACTGTCGCAGAAGGCTCGGGCTGTGCAGAAAGCCCGGGCAAAAATTGCACGCGTGCAGAAACAGTTGTACAGTTCTTATCCCGCGGTGCCGAAGCTCAGCAGAGGGGAGTATAACACGAGGTACATCCAGTGTCAACGCAATCCTGATTCGCTGCTGAAGGCTCGGCGCGTGCCATGGTGCAAGGAGGAGGGCCCGAATGACAAATTCATTAAGTATTCCTGTTGGCCGTACAGCGTGTTGCTTCGCAAGGGCACTGCTGACACGAAGTGCAAGGAGGAGATTTTCAACAAGGGTTCATACAGCAGATCTCTCACGAGGGGCTGCCGCGCCTGGTTGGATCTCGGCGCCCACATAGGTCTGTTCAGCATCGCCGCGCTGATGAAGGGAGCCCGAGAGGTCATAGCTTGCGAACCGTTCGTGCCCAATTATGAGTTGGCCAAGCGGAACACATCGGGGTTTGGGGTGACAGTTCTCCGGCAAGCCGTGGTTGCGCACTCCGAATGCGCGCGGGGCCATGTTGATTTTCACGTTTGCAAGAACCCTGCGAACACATGGAGACACTCTGTCGTCCCGACGCGGGGCCGTACTGTTATCAAGGTCCCCAGTATTAGTATCGACGATGTAGTGCAAACTTACACTCAGGTGGACGCAGTCAAATTGGACATCGAGGGTACAGAGGTTAGCATATTGGCATCTTACACATGGCCGAAGAGAGTGAAGGTTGTAATGTTCGAGTATTCCTTTTCTGTGTTTGAACAGGTTAAGACTTTCAAGAATGTCATCAAATCAGCCCCGCTTCGCGCATCCGCCCCCGGCCCCGTTTCAAACCATTCGACTGGGGAGTTGTCTTGACGGTGGGTGCGCAGCGCCGCGCAATCCCGGGACGCCGAACCCCTCCCCCGGAGGGGAAGCAGAGGGGGTGAAACAGGAGGTTACTTGAGCCACCGGGCGCCCGAGAGGGGCCGCAGGATTTCTGCAGACGCAGGGCTTCGCGTGCGAGTTTCCTCCTTCAGCATTGAAGCGGCCAGAGGGCCAGAGGTTCAGCAACCGAGACATCATAGTCCATTGCTATCGCTAGGACCGAAAGAGGCCCATGCTCATTGCCAAAAGGATGGCGGCCGACAAGGACGACCACGGCGGCGACGGCGACGCCGACGACGGCGACGGCCACGGGGAAGACGACGGCGGCGGCGACGACGACGCCCGCGGCGACGACGACGGGGGGGAGAGGGCGCCGGCGACGCAAACGACGACGACGACGCAACCGACGACGACAAGCGTCACGACGCCCGGGAGGGCGACGCCCGGGGAGGGCGACGGCGACGACGACGCAACCGACGACGACGACGACGACCACGACGACGCAACCGACGACGACGACGCAACCAACGACGACGACGACGCAACCAACGACGACGACGGCGACAGCGACGACGACGGCGACGACGACGACCACGGCGACGGCGACGACGGCCACGGGGGGACAGTGTCCACAAGGCGTCCCGATGGTGTCCCTGTGGTGTCCCGATGACGGCCCCGTAGTGCGATCCGAGTCCAGGGAACACTTCTGAGCCGACCGTCGTCGTCGTCGTCGTCGCCCTCGTCCTTTTCTGCCTCGCCCGCGCCCTTCGGCCCGGCCGCCCCGCCCGCCGGCTCGGCTTCGCCGCGCGGGGCCGGAGGGAGAAACCGATTGGCGGGAGGAAGGAGGAGGAGGAGGAGGAGGAGGAGGAGGAGGAGGAGGAGGAGGAGGAGGAGGAGGAGGAGGAGGAGGGGAGGAGGAGGAGGAGGAAGGAGGGGGAGGAGGGGAGGAGGAGGAGGAGAGGAGGAGGAGGAGGAGGGAGAAGGAGGAGGAGGAGGAGGAGGAGGAGGAGGAGGAGGAGGAGGAGGGGGACGCAGGACGCAGCATAGAAAATGGAGTCATGCAAGCACGTTTCGAAGAGGGTCCCTCTCCCCACCGCCCCGTCGGCAGCAGCAGCAGCACCCCCCGCAGCCTCCCCGTCCGCTTGGCTGCGCCACCCGAGCTGCTCAACAGCTAGGGCGAGCGCCTGGAGCATGGGCGACGGGTCACATGTGGCCCCTGGCTCCAAAAGCGTCTTGACACTGAGGAGGAGGAGGAGGAGCAGGAGGAGGAGGAGGAGGAGGAGGAGGAGGAGGGAGGAGGGAGGACGGAGGACGGAGGAGGAGAGGAGGAGGAGGAGGAGGAGGAGGAGGAGGAGGAGGAGGAGGAGGAGGAGGAGGAGGAGGGCTGGCGGCCGGCCTGGGGGCCACGGCGGCGCCGGCGCAGGGGCGCGGCGGCGGGCGGCGGTGGACGGCGGCGGCGGCGGCGGCGGGCGGCGGCGCCGTCGTCGTCCTCGGACCCCATCCCAGAGCCGACGACGACAACGACGACGACGACGACGACGACGACCTAGAGATGTGGATACAACGGACTCCACGGGTTCGTCGGACGCATGTGGCTTGGAAATCGCCTATCCGATCCCAGTTTGCTGGAACCCGGGGCTCTCGACCCCATCCTGGATCCCGGAGCCTCTCGGGCTCCGTGCTTGGGCCAGGGCTCTCGACCTCATCCTGGATCCGTCGACTCATGGACGCAGGCAGTGCTGGGCAGTACATTCTCTGGAGCGTGCGACCCCAGGCTAGGTGGCACGTCGTCGTCGTCGTCGTCCTCGTAGTCCTCGTCGTCCTCGTCGTCGCCGTCGTCGTCGGCGTCGCCGTCGTCGTCGTCGTCGTCCTCGTCGTCGGCTTCGCCGTCCGTCGTCGTCCTCGTCGTCGTCGTGGTCGTCGTCGTCGTCGTCGTCGTGGTCGTCGTCGGCTTCGTCGTCCGTCGTCGTCCTCGTCGTCGTCGTCGTCGTCGTCGTCGTCGCGTCGTCGTCGTCGTCGTGGTCGTCGTCTGCGTCCTCGTCCTCGTCCTCGTCCTCGTAATTCGTCGGTTCTCGTCCTCGTCGTCCTCCGATTCGGTCGTCCGTCCCCCACCCCCGAGAGCGGCCGGGTTCGTCCGCCATTTTGCTCATCGCATCTTCCCGGCCCCGGACTGAACAGCAAAATATTGTCATGTGGGACGGCGGCTGCGCGTGTCAATCTTATGTTGTTCCCTCCAGGGCCGCGAGGACGAGAGGAGGGGAAGGGCGGGCGAATGCGGCCGCCCCGGGGGTGGGCCGAGGCCGACCGAGGAGGCCGAGGAGGAAGAGGACGAGCACGACGACGAAGAGGGGGAAGCGACACGCGCGGCCAGCCACAAAAAAAAGACCCCCAGAGGGAACAACATAAGATTGACATGCGCAGCCGCCACTGGGCATGTCAATCTTATGTTGTTCCCTCTTGTGCATTTTGTTTTGGGTGGCTGGCCGCGGATGTTGGTCCCCCCCTTTCTCGTCCCCGTCGCCCCCCTTTCTCGTCCCCGTCGTACTCGCCTCGGTACCGTCCGTCCCTCCCCCCCCGAGAGCGGCCGGGGTCGTCCGCCATCTTACCATCGCATTTTCGCGGCCCTAAGAATTGAACAGCAGAGATTGACATGCGGAGGCGGCGGCTGCGCGTGTTCAATCTTATGTTGTTCCCCCCAGGGCCGCGAGGACGGGAGGAGGGGAAGGGCGGGCGAATGCGGCCGCCCCGGGGGTGGGTCTAGGCCGACCGAGGAGGCCGAGGAGGAAGAGGACGAGCACGACGACGAAGAGGGGGAAGCGACACGTGCGGCCAGCCACAAAAAAAAACCCAGAGGGAACAACATAAGATTGACATGGGCAGCCGCCGCTGCGCATGTCAATCTTATGTTGTTCCCTCTTGTGCATTTTGTTTTGGGTGACTGGCCGCGGATGTTGGTTCCCCCCGTCCCCCCGTGGCCGTCGTCGCCGTCGCCGTGGTCGTCGTCTTCGTCGTCGTCGTGGTCGTCGTCTGCGTCCTCGTCTTCGTCCTCGTCCTCGTAATTCGTCGGTTCTCGTCCTCGTCGTCCTCCGATTCGGTCGTCCGTCCCTCACCCCCGAGAGCGGCCGGGTTCGTCCGCCATTTTTGCTTTTTTCTTTTTTTTTTTGCTATTTTTTTTTTTCTTTCCTTCTTTCTCTCTTTTCTATCTTTATATTTTCTTCTCTTTTTTCTTTCTTTTTTTTTCTTTTTTTTCATGATACTCCGGCCAGACTGAACAGCAAACAATTGACATGTAGGGACGGCGGCTGCGACGTGTCAAATCTTAATGTTGTTCCCTCCAGGGCCGCCCGGAGGGACGAGAGGAGGGGAGGGCGCGATGCGGCCGCCCCGGGGGTGGGTCGAGGCCGACGAGGAGGCGAGGAGGAAGAGGAGAGCACGATGACGAAGAGGGGGGACAAGCGAAGAAGAAGCGACACGTATCAAGCAGCAACAATCACCTATAAGCGAAAAAAAAGAGTATCATGCTCCCAGAGAACAAGCAGTACAAGCGAAAAAGCGACGCACAAGAAAGCGACACGTGCGGCCAGCCACAAAAAAAAGAACCCCAGAGGGAACAACATAAGATTGACATGGGCAGCCGCCGCTGCGCATGTCAATCTTATGTTGTTCCCTCTTGTGCATTTTGTTTTGGGTGGCTGGCCGCGGATGTTGATTCCCCCCTTTCTCGTCCCCGTCGCCCCCCTTTCTCGTCCCCGTCGTCCTCCGCCTCGGTCGTCCGTCCCTCCCCCGCCCGAGAGCGGCCGGGTTCGTCCGCCATCTTACTCATCGCATCTTCGCGGCCCTAGACTGAACAGCATAAGATTGACATGCGGAGCGGCGGCTGCGCGTGTCAATCTTATGTTGTTCCCCCCAGGGCCGCGAGGACGAGAGGAGGGGAAGGGCGGGCGAATGCGGCCGCCCCGGGGGTGGGTCGAGGCCGACCGAGGAGGCCGAGGAGGAAGAGGACGAACACGACGACGAAGAGGGGGAAGCGACACGTGCGGCCAGCCACAAAAAAAAGAACCCCAGAGGGAACAACATAAGATTGACATGCGCAGCCGCCACTGGGCATGTCAATCTTATGTTGTTCCCTCTTGTGCATTTTGTTTTGGGTGGCTGACCGCGGATGTTGGTTCCCCCCGTCCCCCCGTGGCCGTCGTCGCCGTCGCCGTGGTCGTCGTCTTCGCCGTCGTCGTCGCCGTCGCCGTCGCCGTCATCGTTGTCCTCGTCGTGATGGTCGTCGTCGTCGTCGTCGTCGCCCTCGTCCTTTTCTGCCTCGCCCGCACCCTTCGGCCCGGCCGCCCCGCGCGCTGGCTCGGCTTCGCCGTGCGGGGGCGGAGGAAGAAGCCGAGTGGCGGGAGGAGGGAGGAGGAGGAGGAGGAGGAGGAGAAGGAGGAGGAAGAGGGGTAGGAGGAGGAGGAGGAGGAGCAGGGGTCAGGGCTAAGAGGTGACAGGCGTCAGGGCTCTCTGGCCACTCTGGCTCCAGCGACGCCCGTGGGCAGGGGGGGTCCCGAGCGTCGCACAAGTACCCGAAGCATGCGGCCTGCGGCTTCAAAGATGGTGCCCGTTTCGGGCGGCGCGGGGCGTGGACCCCAGGGGCAACCTGAGTTCGATTTCCAGGCCTTGCGTTTGGAACAGGAGGTGGAGGCGGAGTCCAGGCGAGACGAGGAGGCGCGGAGGGCCCGCGTTGTTCTCGCCGATCGCGACGCCGTCGCCGGAGGCGACACGACAGTTCTCTTCGCCCTCGACTCGCACTGGGTGGGTGCTGTCTCGGCGGCCCTTCCCGACTGGCTCAGGCTCCAAGTGAATAGGCAGGCCATGCACGAAATGTTGCTTGTGAAGGCCAAGGCGTGCAAGTGGTACTCCACGCCCCCACACAAGTACTGGGACGATGCGTTCAACCGCGTGGCGTCCGTGTGGCAACGGCCTCTGACGGAGCAGGTCGGGCCGAGCCTGACGGACTGGCTTCGCTCGGGGGCGCAGACCGTGGCCGCCGCTCTGCTGGAGCAGCCAGCGCCCACCAGCACGGATGCCCTGAATTGGCTCCCGAGCATCTTTCATGCTGTCCGGTGCTGGCCGCAGGCGATGCCCTTCGACGTCGAGGGCGGCGCGGCAGCCGCCGAGGCCGAGGCCAAGTCCGACGCGCCCCCGCCAGATGCAGCCCCCGCCGGCGCCTTGCACCCGACGTCGACGCCCGTGGAGGAGGGGGGCCGCGGCGAGGCGGCGGCCGCCGAGGCCAGTGCGCCGCTGATGGTGGAGACGCCGCGGGTGACCTCTGGCGCGCGGGCGGCCTCGCCTGGCCAAGGGGAAGAAGCCCCCAGGGGGGGGCAGCACGTGTCCTTCAAGGAGGGAGACAAGGTGCAATATTGGAGCGACTCCAAATGGGAAATGGATCGACACCATTGTGGATGCGGTGCGCGAGAAGGACGGCGTTGTGTCTTACGACCTCGCCTGCAAGAAGGGTTCGTCGGCGGATAAGGTGCGACCGTCCGAAAATATGACTACGAGGTCGGCGACGCCGTGGAGTACTGGAGCACCTCGGCCGTGCGATGGCTCAGAGCCAAGGTGCTCAAGACGGAGGGGTGCCCCCCGGGCCACGTCGATCTGGACATCAAGCCCTCCGCGCCGTTGGCCAAGTTGCGGCCCCACACGGATGGAGCCCCGCGCGCCGCGCCCTGCGCGGGCGCGCCCCCCGCCGGCGCTGCCCAGCTCCTGCCCCAGGAGGAGGCCGAGGGCGATGCCGCGGCCGCCGCGCCCCGCGCGGATGCAGCACCCGCGGAGGAGCTGGCGGTGGCCGCCAGCTCCCCGCCACACCCGGGCACCCCGGGGGCGTCGACCAGTGCTGAGGGGCTGGCGGTGGCCGCCAGCCCCCAGGCATACCTGGGCGGTGCTGAGGAGCCGGAGGGCCTGGCCGGTGCTGAGGAGCTGGCGGTGGCCGCCAGCTCCCCGGCATGCCCGGGCAGTCCCGGGGCCGCCGCGCCGGCAGCCCTCCGCGCGACTCTGCTCACAGAAGACAGGGCGTTCACCATCCTCGGCCCCGCGGTGGCAGAGCTCATGCTCGGAGGCGGCAAACCATGCGAAAACAGGGATCGCAAGATATTTCGGCCGGGGTGGCACTGGCTGCACATCGGGAAGAACGACGAGAGCCCCGACGCGAAGGCGATCTTGCAGCGCACGGCGCCCCACGCTGCAGCTAACCCAAGCTTGCCCCGACGCGCCCTGGTCGGGATGGTGCTTCTCGGGGCACCGCGGCCGCCTGGCGAACAACCTGGCCCATGGGACATTGGGCCTATCTGCTACCCCATCCTCGCGGCCGTTGCTCTGGACGCCCCCATTTCGCCAGTCAAGGGCGGCCAGGCCCTGTGGCGCTTGGAAGAGGGTACCATGCAGGCCGTGGCGGACGCGCTCCCCGGGGCTGAGTACCGGGAGTTCCCCGGGGCGGCGAGCGCATTGCAGCCGCCGCCTGGGGGGCGCGCGGCTTCGCCGCCGAGGCCGCCCGCCGCTGCCATAGACACTGGGTCTTTGGATGATGACTACGCCACGCAGTTGGCCATCGTACTCCAGGACGGCGCCAGCGACTCCGAGGGCGGCGCCAGCGGCTCCCCCAGCGCGCCTTGCACGCCGCCGCGGTCTGTGGCCGGGGGCAGCGAGTCCCCGCGCGCCGCGACGCCTGCCAGCGCCGGTTTGCGCGACACCTATCACGGCATCGTCCTGTACCAGGAGGGCCACAATGGGCCCGGCTCGCGCCTGGACCCGCCGACCGAAGACCCGCTCGATCCCGGAGGTGACATCTCCCACCGCCTCCAGCGCGCCACCGCAGCGGAGTGGGGCGAGATGCACGCCAAGGGCCTCTGGGACGGATTCCAGGACCTCGGCTCCGTCGAGGCCACCGTCCACGCCGCCCTCGCCGAGATCCTCCAAGACACCCGGAGCCACCGCGAAGTGGGCTCGGACGCAACGTTCGGCGTGCGCCTGCTGGCGCCCACGCCCTTCGTTGCCGCCACCCGCGCGCTCTGCGCGAGGGGGGGCTGGCCAGCGGAGGCCGCGCTCTTGGATCTCATGGCGTTCACAAACTTCCTGGAGACGCCGGGGACGACCCTCCGAGACCATAAGAAGGAGATTCACGCCCGCGCGCCCACTTTGCCATGCCTGCAGGGGAACGAAGTGTCGAAGCGCAAGAGTTCCAAGAAGAAGTTTTTCTTCGAGACCCTGTTTGGCACGGGCCCAGATGAGTGGAAGCAGCAGGCGTTTGTGTGCAACGACGGTACCCCGAAAGGCATGAGGCTGGCGATCAAAAACCACAGCCGGCTGGCCATCGTCTCAAACGAGTCTAACAGAACCTACGAGACGCCCTGGAGCGAGAAGGCCATGGGCATACATCCTGTCAGCCGGGCCATGGCCTGCACGCTGTGCAACTGCGAGACGGATAACTCCATCTCGGGGATGGGCGCCCACCGCAGCATGTGCTATAACTTTCTCCACGCCGTCTCGGGCCAGTGCGAGTCTGTGGAATGGATTGCGCGGCCCAGCCCCGGCGGCTTCACGAAGAGGCTCGCTCTCACGTCGAGCCCGCAGACGCTGCTCAATCCCGACCAGCAGGCGGACGACTCCCACCAGTTCTTCAAGGATTACGCGGCCTGGGGGTTCGAGCACATCATGGCGCGCGGGGGGCCGCGGGACCGAGTGCTCTCCAGCCGCGCGCGCCCTGTCTTCCGAGATATCCTGCGGGCGATCGCGTCCTTCGTGGCGCCGGAGGGGCCTGCGCAGAGGGCGCTCAGCGAGAGGCCGGACAGCGGCGAGTGCGCAGATATTGTCTAACCGCGCTATCTGGCACCTAGCCCACCAGCATCTGGCACCCAGGAATTAAGGTTCATAACTGATAATAAAATCCTCGCGCGTCGTCCTCGCCAGAGGTGGTACTGCCCTCCTAGGCCCTCCTCCAGGCCCTCCTCCAGGCCCTCCTCCACCTCGCCCATGGGCCCTCCAAGCTAGGCCCTCCTCGCCCTAGAGTCGCCCTCGCCCTCCTAGGCCCTCCTCCTCCTCCACCTCGCCCATGGGTGCCCACACTCGCTCTCTCCCTCACACAGTCCCATCGCCCCCCTCGCCATCGTCGTCTTCGTCGTCATCATCATCATCACCGCCACCATCATCCCGACCCCCCCTTCTTCTCCCTCCTTCCCATATCTTC
>CAUYUJ010015471.1:215000-339398 GCA_963575745.1 Prorocentrum cordatum | reverse complement strand
TCTCTTCCCTCTCTCTCTCTCTCCTTCTCCTCTCTCTCCCTCCCCCCCCTCTCTCTCTCTCTCTCCCTTTCTCTCCCCATATCTCTCCCCCTCTCCTTTTTTTCTCTCTCACTCTCCCTCTCCATCTCTCTTCCTGTCTCTCTCCCCGGTCTCTCCCTATCTCCACCTCCATTTCAATTCACCTGGTCCGCCGCTGGACACATATGTAAATGCAACTATACCCTGGATGGTGCCTGATCTCAAGCCCCCTCGCGTCGTCCGCGACGTTCTCCAGGGCCCCCCCCAGCGACGACCGCCCTGCAATTATGGCCACCTCCTCCAGCGCCGCCGCCTCTGCGTCGGGCCACGAGCCGAGGACGACCATCTTCCTCCATCGAAGGCAGTGGCCATCCATCCACCCGCGGCGCCCTGACCTCCAGCTCGGCCCGCCCCGCCACCGCCACTCAGGGTCAGATGAGGAACCAATGTACGCGCCCCTTAGCCCCGCGCAGTGGCGGCGGAGGGCCTCGCCCACCCGCCGTCGCAACTCGTTAGCGCTAACGCCCAACAATGGGCCTAGGTCCGTCGCGACGATCTCAGCATGAAGACGCGTGGCGCGCGCAATGACGTCGAGGCTATCGCTCTGGGCATATTCCCATTGTAGCATTGCTCGCAAGGCGAAGAAAAAATCATGCTGCGAGCCCTGAGGATGCCCCTCTCGGAGGGCTTCCTCAGGGCCCCTTCTTCTCCTGTCGTGGCTCCCCGCGCGCGGCGCGACAATGCCGCCCGAAAAACAGACCGCCTGAAGCTCGCGTCGTTCTTCTGGAGCGAGGGGGCGGGCCCACCTTCCGAAAAAGGAAGCGAACGAGGACCCAGCAGTCGCTCCGCCGGCGGCCGCCGCTGTCGCCGCTGCCAAGCCTGCGTCCTCCACGGGCGCTGCGTCCGCCGCGCCCACGTCCCCCACGTCGTCCTCCACCACGTCTGCCACGACGTCCGGCGCGCCTGCGCCCACTGACCAGGGGGGGGCGCGCTCGGCGACCGCCGCGGGGCCAGCGGCAGCCACGCCGCCAGCCCTGGCAGCGCGGGCTGCGCCTGCCACGTGGGCTGCTGCAGCGCTGGCCGCGTCAGCCGCGCTGCTGGCCCCTCCTACAGTGCAAGCCCATCTGTCAGCGCGGTTAGCCCCAACCGCGCCAACCATGTCAGCTCCAGCGCCTGCTGTGGCAGCTGCGTCGGCCCCCCCTCCAGCGTCTGCCCCGCTGTTAGCGTTATTAGCCCCAGCAGTCGCGTTGGTCGCAATGCCACTGTTAGCCCCAACAATGTTGAGGCAGTCGTTCAAACGACGACGCACCTGTCGTTGGCGCTGCCTGCGAGCTGCAGCGTCGCCATCATCCAGCTGGGGACTTCTGGCCAGCAGGCCTGCAGCGAACCATGGCTCAGGCGTGGCTGCAGCGAGGCGCGGCGGCCTCGCAGGCGAGGCAGGCGAAGTGAAAGCGCGGCTGCGCACTGTGCGGACGACGCCTGGCGCCGACGATGCAGCTGCAGGCGCCAGCAGTGCAGATGCCGGCGCCGGCTCAGCGGCAGGCGCTGGCGACGCGGCAGTCCAGCGCGCGAGCCCCGGGCGGGCTGCCTGTTCCTCCGCGCCCTCGTCGTCCGACAGCAGTAGCCCCAGCAGTTGATCTCCAAGCCTGGCCCTGCTTAGCGCTGGGCGAGCTGGCCGCTGAACACCGCCATCATCGCCCGACAGCAATAGCCCCAGCAGCTCATCTCCAAGACTGGCCATCTACGCTGAGATCGCTGCGCGAGCCAAAACGGCCGCGGGGAAGCAGCGCAAGCTGCGCGGGGCGACGAGGAAGAGAAGGAGGTGGTGGGGGGAGGGGGAGGAGGAGGAGGAGGAGGAAGGGGAGGCCGAGACACAAGAGGCAACGGGGATTGGAGGTGGAGGAGGAGGAGGCGGAGGAGGAGGAGGAGGGGGAGGAGGAGGAGGAGGAGGAGGAGGATGGCGGGGGCGCGGGATGCCCGCCTGCTGCGCCCCCATTGTCGCAGCGTCGCATTGGACGCCGCAACAAGGGGGAGGGGATAGCGAGGAGCGAGGGTCAGCAGCGAGCCCACTGGGGGCCCTCTCCATGGAACCCTCCTCTTGCTCAGAGTATTGGGGGGGGGGCCTCTTGGGGCCGCCTTCCTGTGGGCATCGATCAATCAGATGCAGCGGTGGTGGTGGTGGTGGCGGTGGTGGCGGGGGGCTTAAAGACCCCTTCCCCCCCCCCCCCCCCCCCCCCCCCACGCACGCACGCGCACACACGCGCGCACACACACATGCACACACACAAACACAACTACAAACACACACACACACACGCACACACACACACACACACACACGCACACACACACACACACACACACCACCACCCCACCCAGGACACACACACGCGCACACGCACGCACGCACGCACGCGCACACGCACGCGCACACACATACAAACACACACACACACACACACGCACACGCACGCACGCACGCACGCATGCACGCACACACACTCTCACACACACACACACACACACACACAGACACAGACACAGACACACACACACACACACACGCACACTTCTCTCTCCGGGACGATCGATTTCGCTTCCTGGGCGGCTTTGACTAAATAATATCAATATTTTTCATAGCGGGAACGCAAAATAAAACATTGCTTCTCAGAGGAGGGCCCTGAAAGTACGCGACAACATTTCTCAGGCAGGGCACCTCGGAGCATGTTGGAAGCCATATCTGGCGATCTGCGGTGCGGTGGGACGGAGGAGGAGGCCATCTGGGGGCATCACTGGCGGCCCTCGTCCTTTCGCCATCTTGGGCAATCTTTGGCGCTCTAAAGAATCGGCCAAACCCTTGCCGCCTTATACATGTGTATGAGTATGTATATATGTATATATATATATATATATAAGTTTGTATAGGTCCAGGGGGGGGGGGGGAGGGGGAGAGGTAAAAAACCAGGTCCAGAGGGGGGGGGGTAGGAGGGGGAGGGGTAAAAAAAACCCTCCCAAGGGGAAGAAGGAGGTTGGAAGAGGAAACTCTTTAGGCCACCTACGCCCTAAAGGGCCGGTGGGATTCGCTAGTAGTAGACAGACCACCTGCGGCCAGAGGGCGGCGGCAATAGTCGCGGTGGCGTTGGAGCGGCGGCACTGGTGGCGGGAGCGGCGGCAGTGGCGGTAGCAGAGCGGCAGTGACTGGGGCGGGGCGGCAGTGGTGGTGGTGGTGGCGGCGGCGGCGGTTGGCGGCGGCAGCGAGCAGCAGCGGCGGCGGCGGGCTGCTTCTTCGCCCTGCCCTCCCTGTGGCCCAGGTGGGCAGCGCTGGGCGGGCGCTGCTGGGCCTGCCGGCGACTGGTGGCGCGCAGGCGTCGCTCGAGAAGGCGTTGTTGCTGGGGCTAATAATCGCTGCCGCCCCCCCCCCCCCTCCCCCGCAGCAGCCGCCGCCCCCCCCCGCCTCCCATGGCGGTTGGCGGTGGCGCGGGGTCGAGGCAGGGGGGGGCGGCGGCTCGTTGGGCGGGCTAGAAGGTGGCGTACGACATGCTGATCGGCGACGCCCCGGTGCCTGGGTGGTCCGATCCGCAATCGCAGCAGGACTTGCTGGTTGGGAAAGACAAGGGGGGGCTGGTAGGTAGCTCCCCCTTAACCCTGGGCCCCTCCTCCCCCAGAGGCCGCTTGCTACCAACAACCTGGGGTAGTGGGGGCAGGATGGGCCGGCCGCCTGCTACAAACCTGGGGCTAGACATCATCCCCCCTGCCTGGCCACCTCGCGAGGACCAGCTGGAGACCCGGGTCTTGGAGGCGCTAAGCGCGGAGCACCGGCGGCGCCAGTGGGCGGCGGTGGTCGAGGAAGACCGCCGTCTCGCGACCTTGCCGCGCGTGCACTGGCTGTCGACTTATCCGAATAATCTCATTCCATCGAAGCTCTTGACGGGGTGGGGCATGAACTGGTGGCTCGGCGGCGTGGCGGCTGTGCAGGATAGGGCTAATAGCTTGGACTGGGACATCCTGGTGGACTGCCTCGGCGCCGGGCCTGGAGGCGGGGTGCGGCAGTGGGCGGCAGGGCTAAGGGACCCAGTCCACTTGCCAGCATCGTGGAATTACCACGGGGTCGCGCAGCAGCTGAGGGGTGCGATAAGAACCCTGGCTGCGGCGCCGCGTGGGGCTAAGGTGCTCATCTTCTGCCGCCAGGGGGAGTACCGGTCGGCGTGCGTGGCTGCTGTGTGTCTCTGCGCCATGGGGCTAATGAGGGTTGAGCAAGCGGTGCGCCTCGTGCGCGCGAGCCGCCCCCAGGCCCTCCCACCTGGCAACTCGCGCGCCATGGAGGACATCGCGAAACTCGAGAAGCTCTGGGAGAACGAGGGCGAGGCGCTAAGGCATGCGGCTGCGGCAGGCGCCACCAGGGCTCGCGGGCGGCTGGGGGGCGAGGAGGGGGAGGGAGGAGGGGGGGGAGGAGAAGGAGGAGGAGGAGGAGGGCGACGACGACGAGGACGAGGGCGAGAACGAGAAGGACGAGGACAAGGTGGAGGAGGAGGACGAGGAGGGAGGAGGAGGAGGGAGGAGGACGAGGTGAGGAGGAGGGAGGAGGAGGAGAAGGAGGAGGAAGAGGACGAGGAGGACAAGGAGAGGGGGGAAGAGGAGGAGCAGGAACGTGAGGGGTCGGAAGAGAAATAGGAGGAGGAGGATGGGGGGAGGGAGGAGGATAAGGAGGAAGAGGACAAGGGGGATGATGACGAGGACAGGGGGGGAGGAGGAGTGGACGGGCAGGAGGAGGCGGGGGAGGAGGAAGACGATGAGAGGGGACGATGATGTGATGAGGAGGTGAAGAGGAGGAAGAGGAGGAGGGGAAAAAGAGGAGGAGGCAGATGATGAGGGGGCGTAGTTCGTTCCAGGCAGAGTGATGAGGGGGGGGGCCCTGCTGCTGTCCCCCCTGTCTTCCATCTCCATCTCCTCGTCCTCCTCGTCCTCCTCGTCCTCCTCCTTCTCGTCCTCCTCGCCCCCCCCAACTTGGCTCCCCCTCCTCCCCCCCTCACCTGCTGCTGCTGCCCCCCTCCCCCAGGCTTCGACGAAGCCCAGTTGCCCTTGGGGGGGGCCGCCGTCACCGTGGCCTTCGAGCGCGGGTGCGCTCGCGTGAAGGGCGAGAGGGAGGCGGGGGGCTAAGTTTCGGCGGGGCGCCGCCGCCGCGGGCGCCGCCGGAGCTAAGGTATAAGCGGACAGACGGCGCCTGGTTGCCGCAGCGAATTTGGGAGAAAAGGTGGAAGAGACATAGATAGGGAGTAAGAGGGGGGAGGAAAGGGGGGGGGAGGAGGAGGAGGAGGAGGAGGAGGAGGAGGAGCAGGATGAGGAGCCTCCCCCCTGACGACGAGACGACTACCATGCTTTTTATACCCGAAGGCTAGGGGCAAGAAACAGTACCGAGTTCAAAGGCAAACAAGACGACGCGTCAATCATCTTCTTGTGGCTTTCCATCGCGCGGGCTTTAGCAACACCACGCCAGTGCCCTCGCCGCCCCCCCCCAAACAAAAAAAAAAAAAAAAGAGGGCCCCAGGGGGGGCATCATCTATAGGCAGGGGGATGCGCTTGTCCAAGGCAAGCGCATATTCAATTATTAAATGAGAGGAGGAGGAGCAGGAGGAGGGGCCAGGAAGAGAGAGGAGCAGGAACAGGAAGAAAGGAGCAAGTCATATTTGACTCGACATTATTTCCTGGCGCGTTCCCCCGCAGATTGGATTCCATGTGATCTTAGCCCATCCATGCGATCTTAGCCCCCATCGCGCGTTCAATTCCATTAGATCCCATGCCCCCCAGCAAGTGAATGAGAGCCCCAGGAGGGTTGAATCCTAGGTGCCAGATGCAGGTGGGCTAGGTGCCAGTTAGCGCGGTTAGACTTTAGATGCCATTGCCGCTGCTTGGGGGTTCTTCAAGGAGAAGGTCGACTACGCAGACACAGACCTCGCCCGCGTCTCCAACGCCAACGCGCGCTTCGACGAGTTCCTCCGGTCGCGGAATGGCAATATTCCGCCCGAGGACGGCCTGGGGCACCACGCGCTCATGCACGCGTGCCATTACCTCCTCCGCCAGCTCCGCGTTCATTGGACGTGCTACGTTTGGCGGTTCAAGATCTTGCAGCTGAACCAGTACAGCTTGAAGAACGTCGCGGCCTACCTGTCGCCGGGCGGCTGCGCCCCGGTGCCCCCCTCGAGGAAGAGGGCGAAGGGGCTGGAGGGGGAGGCTCGGCCGCGGCTGAGCCAGAGCGACGTGATCCGCCGGGCCCTGCTCCAAGATGCCCGTCTGAAGGGGTCGGCCGGCAAGCAGGTCTCGGCCAGTGCCGCGCGCCGGATCATCAAGGACATCGGCGGCATCAGGACGTCAGCAGGCTCGTCGGCTGGCCCGTCAACCGGCCCGCAGGGTCTCGCAGCCGCCGTGCATGCCGCGATCGCGGGCTACAAGAACTTGGGGGCCTTCTTCGCGTGTCCGACGCCCCTGGGAAGCGGGCCGCCGGCGGCGCGGAGGCGGAACCGCCCCGGCAGAGGGCCAAGGACTACACGTTCTACAGGGCGCCGGCAGAGGGCCTCGGCGCCAACGCGCTCCAAGAGGTCTCCCGGTTGGGCCTCAGCCTGGACACGTTTGACTAGCGCGCAGAGGGGCGCCCGTGCTCATTGCTTGGCTGCAGGGGTAGCCGGCTTGATGCTCCAGCGTGGCGCGTGGGAAGTATGCTAATCATTGAGGCAGGCGACGTGCGCGGGCACTTGCAGGAGCAAATGCGGTGCCAGGATTGCGCCCTTGCCGCGCAATCGGCCCAGCATTGGCCATCGATGTCGGCTCGTCGGCAAGTTTCCCGCCCCGCGCCCTTTTCGCTAGAGCACTGGCACTGCACGGGTGAACAGATTGGGGCATTTTGTGAAAACAGACTCCTCCCTGTGTTCTCGGACCGGCGTCCATCGCGCTTGGCCCAGTGCAGATAGACAGCGTGCGCGCGTTACGCGCAGGCCCGCCAGATGAGGAGCGCGCGCGCCAGGGGAGGGGCCCGGCGGGCCTGGCCGGTCTGGTGGATGATGGCCGGCGGGGAGCAAATGATTGGAAAAAGCGCGAGGCGCTGTTTCAAATGATTCGTTCGCCCCCGCGCAGGGGCCCGCGATGGGGGTTGGGGAAGTCGGGGGCCCGCCCGCTGGCATTTCTCTCTCTAGAAGGTCTCCTGCTCGGGGCCGCCCCCGCAGCCGAGCGCCAGGGATGCCGCGCGGGAAGCCTGGCGCCAGGCCGCGGTCGCGCAGCCGCGGCCGGAGGAGTCGCAGCCGCATCCGGCGCCCTTCGGGTAGGGGAGTGGAAGTAGGGGGAAAAAGTGACGACAGTTGGTTTCAGAGGCATGCGTTCCTGAAGGCTATTTCCATATGTTTCGGAGTACATCTGAAGGCTATTTCAACATTTCGCACGTTGAATTTCCACCGTTTTGCACTTCGGATATTCGTTAGTTTCATAGCAAAAACACGCACGCACTCGTTTTAGGTGTTGAAAAAACAATTTTCGGAGTTCTGGGGAACTGCTTACGGGGAGTGCAAATCCACAGCATACTGATTTTCATGTTGAAGTGTTACAATTTGGAGCTCCAAATCCCGTCGGTGTTGCACATGTGAAGTTTGACGTGCGAGGACGGGCGGGGTGGAAAGGGAGGGGGGCATGCTTCCAACCGTAGCCATTTTGGCTCAGGATGTTGAGTTTCTTCGAACAGAACATCGCAGTCACATCTGCTACTCTGTGTACAATCGCGACAGATGATGATGAAGGAGTATTGCTTTCAAAGAACGATGTTGTGAAACTTGTGCAGCATTTTCGTTCCAATTTCAATCTGGGCCGTTTCCTGGCAAGGAATGGCGAATTGATATTTCAATTGGACAGTGTTTGTGCGCATCATTCACATGACGGCTACTTCAGACTTGCAGTGGTGGCATCGGTGGTTGAAGATATTTTCGGAATTGTTCCTTCTATGTTTGACTGGGGTCGCGTTCGGCATAAAATATTGGAGCTCGTGTCACTGTCCAGGCAACCGCGGCCCCGTGGCCAAGCGGCCGATGCGCCTGGCGACGGGGGCCCGTCACCCATGGAAGATACCGTGCAGGCGGAGCTTCATGTTGTCAAACATGATCTTGATGTTGCAAAGAAAGAAATAGAACGTTTGAAAGCTGCAAACAAAAATGCTCAGACTTGGATATAAAAAAACATCACCAATGTTTCTCCAGGAAGAAAAAGTTGGCCGTCAAACGCAGGAGTCAAGTTGAACAGTTAGAGAAAGATCGAGATGCACAGCGGTTTCGCAAACATGATTCCGCGAGGAGCCACTTCACATTGAGGGGTGGCCTCACGCTCGCACTCAAACGGGTTCTGAGCAACGGTGGGGCCGCCTCCCTCGGCTTAGCCTTGGGGGAGGACATGCATCGAACGACCATTTGTGATAAGGAGATAGATTTGCGACGGTCTCTCATGGCAGCTTCGAGAAAACACATTCGATATTGTTTGCATCGGCTTCTATTGGACGAGGCGGCCGAGGGCGACTGGAGGTGCATGCTGACGTATTCGCGCGGCGACGCCACCAACAGCCAGCGTTGGCAAAAGTCGAAGCTGCGCGTCCACGAGGTCGAGACGCATTTCATCCTCGACGGCTTCGGCGACTCGGCCGATTACGCCGCGGTGCTAGATGGCGTGGTGTCGAGGCGATCGACTGGGACCCTACTCGTGGTTGGTGAGGGCTCTGGCGAAGCAGTGTATGCGTTGAACAACAAGCAGGATCAACCAACGGGAGCGGACACGCTCGACCATGGACTCCAAGCACTTGCTCTTCTTGATGCTGAGTCCGATGGTGATCGCGATGACGGTTCCAGGGGAGGGGATGGGGTAATAGCAGAGGAGTGAGAACATGTGAATGATGATAACAATGGGGAGGAGGAGGAGGAGGAGGAGGAGGAGGAGGAGGAAGAGGAGGAGGAGGAGTTAGGATGTCACCCCCCGTCCGCGCAGGTTCTGCCGCCGTCGTTGCTGCCGAGCCCGTGGCGGCGTGGTGCGACAGGCTCGACGCTTGGGGAGGGCAGAGGATTTTGCATTTGAGCGTTGGGTGCACTGATGGTGGTTCAGACGAGGTGTACAGCAGGGGGTTGAAGCGTGCAAAAGAGTGTAGGAGTGCTGTCGCGTGGTCGTTCGATTGCGATTGCCACCACCACGTTTACGCTCTCATGGTGCACGACGGTTTAGAGCTCATGGACGCATCTGCTACCACACAGTGCGGTTTCAAATATTATGCAATTCTTGCGAAGATGATGAATGTTTGGAGGCAGTTCGCCGCCGACCTTTGGAAATGGTGCAGGGCAGCTCACGGCGACGCAGTGGCTTCCAAGTTCTCAAAGGTTCCTCCGTCCTGCGTTTCGGAGAGGTGGGGGTCGGTGAGCGCCTGTGAGAAACACGTTCTGGGCATATCTTGGGATGTGATTCAAGATGTCTTCTTTCGGACCCTCGCGCAGAAATCAACTAAGAGACGCAAAAAGGCAAAGGCAAAAGCAAAAGCAAAAGCCGGCCTAAAAGGGCGAGGAAGAGGGAAAGCGAAACCGAAGCCAAAGCCAGCCCCAGTAGCACCAGAGCTTGGGAGTAGCAGCTCTGACGAACAAGCTGAAGATGCCGAAGCGCGCCCGCTAGCAGAGGATCCGCAGCTGGAGGCTGTAGAAGCATTCCAGAAAACATTTGCGAGATGGTCTCGCGAGACCATGCAGGGAATAAACAACAAAGTGTTCATATTCCTGGTTCTTGCAGGCCAGCTGTCAAGAGCCCCGCTTGACCACATGCACAACTTTTTCATGAAAAAGGTTCCCCCCCTCGAGGTCACGCGCTTCGCGCAGCTCATATTCGGAAAGGCCGATTCGATATTGTTGGATTTACGCAAACTCATCGATGACATTGTGCCGATCACTGCCAGTTTGTGTGATCATATGCCACTGGATATGTATGTTGCGTGCGTTCATTTTGTCAAGGGGTTTGCTTGGAGTAACAGCGTAAACTTTACGAGGAGAGTCGTCAGGCCGATGCGTCAGTATCCACTTTTGTTATTGGTGTTGGCGAAGGCCGAGCCGAGCACGGCGTGCTCGGAGAGACAGGGGATCGCTAGAGATATCTTGACCACCGACAGCAACAAACTCCACATCAACGCAATTATAATGAAATGCTTATTCAGGCCGCAACTTGAGGAGTGCGCGAGGGACGGAACTTTAGGGTGCTCGCTTTGGGTGCCGATAAGGTTGGTTTGTATGAAGCTAACTGGCAGCACTCAGGAGATGGAGGCCTTAAACAAGTTAGTGAAAATGGCTTGTAAGAGGGCACCTACTATTTCCTTGGGCTTACTTGACGCCAGGACCCCGCTGGCATCTGAACTGGAGGAGGGAAGGGGGAGGAGGACTAGGACGAGGCGCGAGGTCAATGCCTGGTGTGTGTGTGTGTGTGTGTGTGTGTGTGTGTGTGTGTGTGTGTGTGTGTGTGTGTGTGTGTGTGTGTGTGTGTGTGGGGGGGGGGGGGGGGGGGGGGGGGGGGGCGAGTTGGGCGAGGGGGATCCAGGATGAGGGGGAGGAGGGAAACGGCGCGCCCAGCAGGATTGGCATTCGCCGCGAGGTTGGTCTCGGACATCGCAGTTGCAAGGATATGAACTGGTCTGAGATATCTGATCGTTGCGCCAGGTTGCTGGACGAGGCAACGAGCACTCACGCCGAGGGTTTGGAGTTGTACGGCAAAGGGGATTGGTTTGCGACCCCCGCGGCAGTGCCCATGCCCAAACCTCGGCGGGATGCAGAGATCGGGGCGCAGCTGTTGCCGAAGCATGCGGACTGGGTTGCTTCGCATGCTCTGGTTTGGCATCGCAAGGCCAGGGAGATCGGAGACGTCTGCGGAAAAACTGGTGCTGGGATTTAGAACCGTGGGGTCCCACAGCTTTCCCCTACCCCCTCCTCTTGGTTTCCCCGACCGCTGGGTCCTTGGGATCGTGGGCCCGTGGGTCCGTTGGGCTGTTTCCGAGCCCGTAGGTATCCGAATACGCCATGCTCTGGATCGGGATGCAGTCTGGGTTCCAGGTCCGCTGTATAAGAACACGTGCTTCTTCGTGAAATGCAGGGAGGGGGCCGATGACCGCGTCGAGATACCCCTCGACCCGAAGGCCACGGAGGGCATGTTTACGATGGATCTGTTTGCGCAGTATGCCCCGATCCTCTGTGACAACCCAGGCGATAGCATCGAGGCCGTCTACTGCAGTATTTCGGAAGACATGCGCATCGTAGAAACACACCCCCTATTCACGATGACGAGCAATCTAGCAGTGAAGATACACAAAGCAAAAAAAGATGTTCGAGACCTTGTGATCGACGAAGCGGCAGCTGAGCTAGATGCGATCAAGGCGGCCGAGGGCGGGGATGACGCCCTGCCAGACATAGATAAGTTGGACCCCCTCGTTGAGCCTGCCGTTGCTGCTGCTTACGGCCACGACGAGTCGACTGCAGCTAAGATTACGGACGCGGACATGACTGAGAAGTTTGCCAAAGCAATGGCTGAGAATGGTTACGACGAGGCCGATGCTGGCATTTTCGGCGGTCTCGATGCAGCCAGCGCCAGTGGCAGTGGCCAGAAAGCTAGGTACGCTGCTAATTTCGAAACTTGGAAAACCGAATTCGCAGCTTCAGTTGATATCTTAGAAGAACGGCGCAGATGTTTGCGCGATGGTGAAGGGCCTGCCCTTCGCCGAGCAGGGAAGGATCTAGCCCTAGTTCAAGTGGAGGTAGATGGCAGGGTGGAAACTGTTATCGCGCACTGGCAAACGTCGCCGCCAGCGGAGGACAGGCTAGGGATAATTCTTCCGCTGGACGACCGTGGAGTGCCTAAGTATCAGGTCGGCGTCGATTACCCGCCGAAAGTTGGTGGCGCTCTTAGGCGGCAGTGGACGCCTTATGCGGGGCCTGTCGTGTTCCCTGCTGCAGGCGTGGAACGCGTCAAGGCGACAACGTATCGTTTGTAATTTATACGTATCCTCCTCGTTCTCCACATTTATGTCATCATTGCTCTTGCCCTCGCCCCATCCGCCGCGGCGAGGCTACTGATCAACGGAGTCGGGTTCCTGATCCAGTTCTCCGGCTTCAGAGGATGCGGGGGGTCGCCGCCCACAGCTTGGCCGACTGCGATGGGAAGGATGATGCCATGGGGGATTGCCCCGTTTGCAAGAGTGCCGACGGCGGGCTGTTCACATGCTGCGTTCGCTTGCTGAAGTTTCACCGCCTCTGCAACGCAAATCTCGTGACTGCGTGCGCTGATCGCGCACCAGGCGTGTTCTTTTGCAGGGTGCCGCAATTGATTTTCCGAGCTGGGGAGCCCAGGGGAATGCGTGGCCTGTGCCACCTTCGCACGGCCGAGTTGCATGCTTGAACTGCCCCCTGGCCCCCCGCCCTGCCTTGGAAAAACAAACCAATGGCCCCAAAGGCGCGGTTGCTTGTGTTTGGCGCAGGGGGGGGGGGGGGGGCAAGGACAACAAACAACAACAAACGACAACAAAAACAAAGGAAAGGAAAGGAAACGTCCTCTATCCTCCAGTGGCGGCCAGACATAGCCATGACATGGAGAGCCGTCGTGTAGCTGACCAGGCGAGAATGACCAGGAGAGAAGCTCCCCCGCCATCAGTTCGAAGTCCCCTCATCATAAGTCTGGCACCAAGGTAAACAGTACAAAGTCACAGGCTCAGGCCCTGCGTAAGTCTCAAGTCCCCTCGTCATAAGTCGGAGCTATGTCTCGGTCGCCCCTGGGTCCACGATAGGTTTTAGCTCAAGCATTGGCGCCAACTGACTTACAGCGATCGCAGTATCAGTGATTCGATCTCGTCGAGCACTCGCGGACTGACTTGCCAGCCATGCCCGCTCCAGCTACCATCACCCCCCAGTTCTGGGACAAATAGTTCGGCGTCGATGCGACCTGCGAGACGGCCTTCGAGGGTCTCACTGGTTCGAGGTTGTGGAAGGAGTTGCTGGTGACGTATTGCACCGAGCGCCACTCTACTCTCCAAGTCTTGGGCATGAGGACGGGCGCCGACGGGAAGTGCACCCTCTTGCTCAAGAGATGCCCCGATGTCAACCCGCGGAAGCAGTACCAGATTGTCAAGGAATACGCCAAAACTCTCATGGATAAGGGCCTCTTCTCCGAGATGCGCGGGCAGCCCATCGCAGTGGAGACGGGTACGAGCTGCACTGATGGCGATTACTTGATGATCGCGGGAGCGACTTTATGCGGGGCGTGCAAGGTTGTCCTTGAGCCAAAATGTGATTTTCAGGAGTGACTCCCCACCCACCTTGAGCCAACATTGCTACGGGGGGAGAACGTAGAGGAGGAGGAAGAGGAGGAGAAGGAGGAGGAGGAGGAGGAGGAGGATCGAGTAGCGAGAAGAAGGACGACGAGGAAGATGCGGGGAGGAGGAGAAGGAGGAGGATGAGGGTGGGCGGGGGAAAAACGCAAGAGGGATAAGCGGTGTAGGAAGATGAGGGGCGCGCGAGCCCCCCTTGTCCTTCAGGATCAGCTCCTGAAGCCATGATGTCCTTCAGGACCACATCCTGAAATCATTATGTCCTTCAGGATGGGATCCTGAAATCCTGATGTCCTTCAGGATTGGATCCTGAACTCCTGAGGTCCTTCAGGATTGGATCCTGAAATCCTGAGGTCCTTCAGGATTGGATCCTGAAATCCTGAGGTCCTTCAGGATTGGATCCTGAAATCCTGAGGTCCTTCAGGATTGGATCCTGAAATCCTGAGGTCCTTCAGGAGTGGATCCTGAAATCCTGAGGTCCTTCAGGAGTGGATCCTGAAATCCTGATGTCCTTCAGGATTGGATCCTGAACACCATATGCTCTTCAGGATTGGATCCTGAACTCGTGATGTCCTTCAGACGTGGATCCTGAACTTCTGATATCATTCGGTCTGATCAATTGTAATGTGAGGTTGATCTGAACTAAGATACCATACCATGATTTTGATGATTTTAATAAGGCCAGCATTTCAAATACTATAAACATTCTGCCAGGTTACCGCGGACATCGACACGACCAACGTCTACATCCAGGACATAATCAGGGATGGCATGTCCAACATCATGGTGTTTCGTCGCGACTGTCCCAAGGAAATCCAGCGCGCAGTGAAAAAGATGCACAACAAGTTTCACAACGGGTCCGATGCCACATTCGTGGAGCTGTTCGAGCTTGTGGACGAGGCCGAGAAGACGTGGGCCGCTCACAAAAAGGCCGCCGAGACTTTTGTCAAAGTACTGAAGGACAAGAGATGACGAGGAGTGAGGATTGAGGAAGAATGGCAAGAAGAGGAAGATGATGATGATGAGGAGAGAGTGTATGAGGGAGAGGGGGTGGAGGAGGAAGAATACACCTGGAAAGGCCTTACGGCCAGTGCCGCCGACCCTGGAGACGGAGACGCCGAGGACGGCGACGACGACGACGACCTGATGGCCCTGCCACAGGCTCGGGACATGGGGCGGGGTGGAGGGAAGAGGAGGAGGAGGAGGAGGAGGAGGAGGACTTTTCGAAAACATGAACCTAAACGAAAAACACGTGCGATCCTGAGTGCACTCCGCACTTTACCGCTAATCTCGCACTTGATAAAAAAGGGATTCTTCGGATTTCCCTTTTTATTTCAAGTTCCTTTTTCCCAGCAGATCAGCCGCGCATGGAGTGTCTGGTTGAAGAGAGCTCGACTGCTAAACGAAAAACAACGACGCGTTGTCACGACGCGTCGCAGTGTTTCTCCAGGTACGGCCTTTGTGGGCTGTCGTTGGTGCACGTTTCATTTCCACGTTGAGTTTATTTTGTTTCTGTCGCAATTGCCGCTTCCAGGCTGAGCGCATAACGGTGGCATCGTGTCCTAAGAGCGGAGACTACCGCTACGAGAAACTCTACGAGCGCTACGTGCTCAGCCATTTCGATCAGTTCAAGACCTGGGATCACTACGACAACTGCAAGAGCTTCACCCACAAGATGCACGCGGCCAAACTCTACACCCCGTGGAAGGAGGAGATGGAGCAGCGGTGCGAGTTCCTCGACAGGGGAATCACCAACAAGCTCGTGGCCAAAGTATGCAACACCCTGTTCCTTCGCATCATGGACTTCAACGGCGCCGTGGGACAGCGCGTCTTAGAGTTAGCTTTGATGGAAGCCCTCAAGATGGTTGCTCCGATGGAGGGTGCCGACGGCTCGCGGGTGTTCCAGCGCGAGAGCGACTTGAACAAGATCAAGAACCTCAGGGCGCCAATGAGCACGTCCCAGGTGTTCCTGAAAAAGAAGCAGGGGAAGCGGTCCAACGTGAAAGCCAAGGCGGCACCCCCTATGAAGAAGCCCAAGAAAGGCACCCAGGATGAAGCTCTCGTCCTGAACGTGCCAGCTGAGGAGATCCACGATACGGTATCCGCCGACAGCCCTAACACTTCGAGGAACACGCTGTTCTTCGACGACTTGGTCAACGCTATCTGCCAGCCGCTGCAGCACTTGCCGATTGCGCGGTACAACACGGAGGTGATCCGCGAGCTCTTCAAGTTCGGCTTCATTTTCTGTTTCGAAGGCGCCGTGACCATCAGGGGGGAGATGTGCACCGACTGGTCGAAGGTTCGGAAGATCTTCAGGGATGACAGCATCCGCGCTCACAGGGGGGACCTCATGGTCAAGGAGTACGAGATTGCTCATGGCGATGCCGATGCTGGTGCCGCGAGCTCTTTTGCTGGCCCCACGGTCGGTAACGTCCAAGCCGTCAACGACGCGTTGAGCCAGTTCGTCGGCGATGAGAAGTTCGTGCTCGGCATGTTTGCAATCGTTCGCCAGACGAAGATGCATGATATTTTGGTGCAGCCAGCTTACTTGAACGTATCGATGAAGCTCTACCAGCAGCACGTGGAGGACGTGACGCCCAAGGGCGATGCCGCGGCCGCCCCCGTGGCCTGGACCCACGTATCGTTCCTCGAGTGCGCGCGCAGGGTGCTCAAGGATACGTTCTCGCACAGGTGGACGGAGTTCGGCACGCGCTTGCTGCCGATCGTCGAGAAGGAGGCCGACGACTCGAACATTTCCCATCTCACGGTGGGCCTTTTCGATACCAAAGCTCATGTGCGCCGCTTCTTCGGGCTTCGGGCTTCCTACGTGATCGGCATGCTCGCGAACCTCGGCTGCATTGCCGCGCCGAGCGCCATACAGGCCCTTTACGACAACATCAGCATGATCAAGGAGCGCGACTTGGCCGTGAAAGACGATAGGTGGGTCGCCATGTGGAGCGTCGTCATCAACGCCGCGATGATCGACCCCGACCAGTTGCGCGAGAAGCTCGAGGCCATGGTGGTGGTTAAGGACCAGGCGGCCTGGTTCGGCAATGACGCCGACGCCCCGTCGTCGCTGCCGCTCTCAGACTCCTGCGGCAGCTCCCCCGCCCAGCCCGATGAGGAGCAGGCGAAGACGACGGTGGCGGAGGCGGAGGTGCCGAAGGACCAGGCGACGGAGGCGCCGAAGGGCCAGGCGAAGAAGGAGGCGGAGGGGGAGGCTACGACTCCGAAGGCCAAGACCGTTGCCGATCCCGCAGCGGGCTCCTCGACGGCAGCGAGCGGCGGCAAGACGACGGGCTCGACGTCGCACGCCATGGCGAAGGTGGAGATCGAGATGACGTTGACAGCCATCGCTTCACATATGGCTTGCTCCGAGGTGGGCGCCCCCGTCTTGGCGTCCTTCATGAAGCACCTGGAGGCTTTCATTTACGACGCGATCAAGATGAGCAAGCTTCCGTCAGTCGATGTGAAATCGCCGACGAAGCGGAAACTGGGCAAGCAGACGTCGAACGAATTCAAGCCAGATAAGGCACCTGCCGCGGGTGCCGCCGAGGTCTGGGGGGACTTCGCGGACGCGGGCTTGGACCTCATCAAGGCCAAGCTGGGCGAGCCCGACAGCAAGGAGAAACCAGAGCTCGTGGCCACGGAGGCTGGGGGTCGACCGATGCAACGACCCAGCTAAGCCTCTGCCCAACCAAATCAACCATCAGCGCAACCAGTCATATTTTGGTGTTTTTTGAAAACCAAAAACGGACGTGACTATATCGTTAGACGTTGTTGGTTGTTTGGGAGTGGTAGGGGTTTGGCTCGGGTCCGCGCTGGCGTCGCGCCCATGCAGATTACGCCGTCCATCTGCTTGCACTTCTACGGGACAGTCACCCGCGCGTTGGTGAAGGACGCGCTCCACGTGTGCTCCGCCTTCGGCATTGACTTCTACATCGCGAAGGAGGGCGTCGACACTTTCCATTCGCAGCTGGGGTTTTGCCCTGCCTGGATGGTGAATGTCAAGCAGCCCAAGGAGAAGACCCTGACCGACGGATCCAAGAAGCTGGAGCCGCCGACTGTCAACCTGAACCACAAGAAGGAGACGACGTCGATGCATTGCACATACTCGCACATGGGGAAGACAATGACAGTGCACATCCCTGTCACGATCCACTCCCTGGTGCCCTTCGAAGGCTTCCACGGGTTTACCGACACCATCCTCACCCGCGCCGTGATGACTGACCAGATGACTCTCAACCAGTCGAAGCAGGCGGTGAAGAAGGGTGCTACCACCACACAGGGGGCGCCTGAGGAGTTCAAGGGTGCAAAACATTTGTATCGCTGAAATGGGCATCGCAATAATCCTGGCTTTAGCTCGGCTAGTTTTTCGGTGGCGAGGTTTTTTTGGATACAGACACGGAACGGGTGCGTTGATCGACTCGTTGGCTCCGCCCTTTGCCAGACATGTAGACCTTTTCGGGCTCAGGTTGCGTTGAGCGGTTGTCATCTCCCTAGGTTGGCCTCGTCAGAGGCGGCCTCGTCGCTGTGGAATCCGCCTGTGCGCGTGGTGATTTACCTCTATCTCTCTCCGGGCGGGCCGCCCGACTTCATGGGACTTATACTTCGCTCGGTCGGCCTGCTCGGACATTTAGCTGGCCTTCGGTGCAAACCGCGCGCGCGCAGCGCAACCTGGCGGCTTGCGTTCTGACGGGGAGGGGAGGAGGGGGGGGACGACGAGGAGGAGGAGGAGGAGGAGGAGGAGGAGGAGTCAGGTCTAGCAGCTGCCCAGCCGCGCCCACGCCGTCTTCGCACATCTACAAATCGTTTCGGAGTGGTGCGAGTTGCTCGCTGGAAAAATACATGTTAGCCAGCGTGGACCAAACAGTGTGTTTGGGCAATCTATGTGGTGCAACCTATGCGGTGCAATGCGGTGCAATCTACGTGGTGCTATCAATGTGACGTAATCTACGTGGTTATGAACCCAATAAGGGCAGGCACTGTTTGGGGAACAATGGTTATCCAGATCCCCTCCCCCCTTCGCTGCCCTCCGTCGGCCCCCTATCAGTGAGAAGGGGGCGAGAGGTGAGAGGGGCAAGACCTCCAGACCTCAGCCAGGCCGGCCTGGGCCAGACCTCAGCCTCTCGTTCCCACCGTGAAGTTTGGGCTCAAGCATTTGCATCTACCAGTGATTTCGTTGGCCGAAGCGCCCGAGATGGCGCATCGCCCCCGCTCTCAGTCTCGCTCCCCGCGCAATGGCGATGGCAGCATGTTCGACCAGCTCAGGCGCAGGGCAGCGGGATCGGCCCAGCGGGATCAGCAGCCACACGCTCAGCCAGTGGCGGATCAGCAGCCACAACCACAGGTGCCACCACAGTTGCCGCAGCCTCAGAACGTCAGCCACATCCTCGCCGACGGCGAGGGAATCTGCTACGACTTCAAGGTCCACCCTGGAGGCCACGCCTACCCCGTCGGCCTCGGCCAAGTGCGGACGACCGTGATTCATCTTCACGACGTGGTGGCAGAATTGCGGATCTGGCAAGGGGGTGCAGCAGACCACCCGTTGTTCTTCGACACGCACCCGTCCCACATCATTCGGAAGTATCGCAGTCTTCTGATGTGCGCGTTGTGTGGGAGGTACGTGCAGTCGGCGTGGCCTATGTGTGGTGGTGGTCAGGTTGGCTTGCGCACGCCATGCCCTGGCTACCGCAACTGCTGGGGCGTCAGGAGCATGCAGAGGATCGCTCGGGGCGAGTGCCCGAAGCAGGGTGGCCGCTGGGAGGACGAGGCCGCTGCTCCAGCGGCTCCGCAGGCGCCTGCTCCAGCGGCTCCTGCTCCAGCGGCTCCAGCAGCAGCAGCAGCACCTCACATCATCGACGTGAACGATAGCGAGGCCAGCGCCTTCGGCAGCTCGAGCAGCTCCGACGGCTTCCAGCAGGATGATTCGGATTCGGACTCCTGACCAGCCCGAAAAGTAGGAGCAGCAACGCTGGCTTGCAGTTTTGTGGTCCAGCTTATGTTCAGGCCATTCGCATGTGGGAGTGCTTATGGCCAGCACGCTCGTTATTTGGCGCATTTCATATTTCAGTCAGTTCCGATTCCAGCTCGGTATGTACCAGCTTAGCTTCACCATCATAGTTTTTCTGCTCGGTGCTGGTTTTGTTCATAGTTTCAGCCAGTGCGTGTAAATGCGCTGGCGACCACGTGCGTCTGTGAGTGTGTGCTGCGTAGCGCAGCCTTTCGCCGTTTAAAGCTCGGCTTCAGGCTGCATGCAAGCTCGGCCATGTTTTGAACTTTGAAGTGTACGCGCGCTCTGATGGAAATGAAAGGGGGCGCTGAGGGACAGAGAAAGAGAGAGAGAGAGAGAGAGAGAGAGAGAGAGAGAGAGAGAGAGAGAGAGAGAGGGAGAGGATAGGGGGCTCTCTGTCCTTTGCGTTCCCCCCCCTATATCCCACGCCCCCCCCCTCTCTGAGAGAGGGGGGGGGAGTAAGAGAGAGATAGAGAGAGAGAGAGAGAGAGAGAGAGAGAGAGAGAGAGAGAGAGAGAGAGAGAGAGAGAGAGAGAGAGAGAGAGAGAGAAAGAGATAGAAGAAGTCTACCATATAGGGAAGAGGCGAAAAAAAGGACAGGGGGCTCCTCCTCCTCCTCCTCCCCCCTCTCTCTCGCTCTCGGTCTGCCGTCTGAAGCCGCGAGGTGGCTTCAGGGAATCTCTCGATCAGATCAGCTTGATAAATTCGCGACGCTTCGCGTATATCCGATATCCCCGTGCGCCCATCCAGAAACGATTCCACATAACAGATATACGCTCAAACCTGTCTTTAGGATTGGACCGACACTCCTTCAGAGATCACGATGCTGCTGAATCCGTGACACTTCGTATCCCCAGAGGCCCAGCCAAGAACGATTCCACGGGGGAGGCGCGGCAAACTATGGGGGGGGGTGACGCAACCGACGCTACGTCAGCACCCTCCTCGCCTTAACTTTTCCGATTCGCCAATTGCATCTTCATTTCCTCATCCATCATTTTCCTCTTTCCTTGCCCTCCCTCCTTCTCTCCCTCTCCTTCCTCCTCCTCCTCCTGTCCTCCTCCGCCCGCCTCCTCCTCCTCCTCTCCTCCTGGAAATCATTGAAAACGTTGTTCGGGGGCGCTGGCGGTCAGGGCTGTTTGTCTTCACTTATCCGTTGGAAATCCACTCCCCTACCCTTCGGGGAGCGCTGGTCGGATTGACGAGGCCGACGACCTCGAGGAGTTCTTCCGCGACCGGCCCGGACTCTCCGAGGGCGATTGGGACGGCGTGCGCCAGGGCCAGCGGGGCCGGCGCCGACGCCGCACCCGCGGCGTGAGGAGGCGAGACGGAGACTGGGACTGCCCGAGCTGCGGGGAGATGGTGTTCAATACCAAGGACCGCTGCTTCAATTGCGGGCAGGCACGACCCGAGGACTCGCCCGACGCGGGCGGGGGCGGGGACAAAGGAGAGGCCGCCCGCCAGCCCAAGGGACCACCGGACCAGCCCCAGCGGCGGGATGACGCGGGGCGAGTGTCGCTGCCGATGCCAGGAGAGCGCCGGAGGGCTCGCCGCGAGGTGGGCGACAAGGTACACTACTGGAGCGAGACTTATGGGAAATGGATCGTCGCTGAGGTGGTGGCGCTGCCGGCCGCGGGAGTCCTGCAACTGAACATCAAGCGGCGGGTCCCCGAGGCGCAGGTTCAGGACGTCGACGTGGCGAGGCTCCGGGCGGAGTTCGACGGGGTCGCAAACGACGGCCCTGCTCCCGCCCAGCCATGAGCGGCCTGGCACCAGGTGGCCGAAGCCGAGGGGCGCGTGGCGCGCGTCCCCGTGGCCGATGCTGCGGCATCCCAGGGCAGCCTGGGAGCTCAGGAGAACCTGCCTGGCGACCGTGGCGAGGCGCCCGGGCGTGGCCAGGCAGGAGGCCCCGAAGGGCTGGACTCGTCTGGGCGTCTGGGCCGCGCGCTGGCGCCGGGGCCGCTGAGTTCCTGATAGGCTTCTCCGCGGCAGGGCGGATCGAGGCGCGTAGGAGTTCGCGCGTCCGCAGCGGGGCGGGGCGCGTGAGGACCCCTTGGGAGATCGCCAGTGAAAATGAAGAGGAGGCGGTAGGAGGAGGAGAGGGAGGAGGAGCAGGATGATAATGAAGAGCAGTAGGCCGGAGGGGGAGGAGGAGGTGCGCGGCCGAGGAGAGAGAAAGAGAGAGTGAGGAGCGCTCACAGGTTGTCCGCTTGCACGCATTCGGGCAGCCTCGTCAGGCTGGGATCGCAGTGAGCCACTTGCCCCCCCTTGCTCCCTTGCCCCCCCTTGCTCCCTTGCTCCCTTGTCCCTTGCAGCCCCTCTTGGAACCCTCGGAGGCTTTCTGGAGAGCCTTTGGAACCATCTTGGGGCCCTCTTGAGTCCTCGGGCCGTCTCGGGGTCATCCTCGGCCGTCTTGGGGCGCTCCTTCGGCGCCCCCCGCATTAGAAAATACACGCCTCCCTCTTGGGCGGCCGCGGAGGAGCGGAGGGGAAGGGCAGGGGAGAAAGGGGGGAGGGCACGGGGGAGGCGGAGGAGGGAGGGGGGGGGAGGGCAGGGGGAGGGGGGGGGGGGCACAAGTGGGAGGAGGGGGGGACAGGGAAGAGGAAGAGGCAGGGGCCTTGCACCCTTGCACTCTTGCGCCCTTGCGCCCTTGCCCATGCGCCCTAACGACGTTACACCTGCACCCTCCCAGGGGTGGGGCAAGAGAGAGCTAAGGGGGCAAGGGAGCAAGGGAGCAGGGCTGCTCCCTTAGCTAAAGGAGCAAGGGAGCAAGGGAGCAGGGCTGCTCCCTGAGCGGCTAAGGGGGCAAGGGAGCAAGGGAGCCGGGCTGCTCCCTTAGCGGCTAAGGGAGCAAGGGAGCAAGGGGGCAGGGCTGCTCCCTTAGCTAAGGGAGCAAGGGAGCAAGGGAGCAGGGCTGCTCTCTTAGCGGCTAAGGGAGCAAGGGAGCAAGGGAGCAGGGCTGCTCCCTTAGCTAAGGGAGCAAGGGAGCAAGGGAGCAGGGCTGCTCCCTTATCGGCTAAGGGAGCAAGGGGGCAAGGGAGCAGGGCTGCGCCTTTAGCTAAGAGAGCAAGGGGGCAAGGGAGCCGGGCTGCTCCCTTAGCTGCTAAGGGAGCAAGGGAGCAAGGGAGCAGCCCGAAATCAGCACCCCGGATCCCGCCCACGCTGAACATTTTGGACGCACGTCAACCGCATAGAAGACGTCTCTATGGAGGGCAGCGCGTTGACCCAGCCCGTAGCAGATTTATGTTTGGCGGCCGCTCCCGCCGTCCTTCCGCCTCCTGGGCTGGCTGCCCCCGCAGCTGCTGCGGCCCCGGGCGCGACGGTCGCGGGCTCGTCCGCGGCGGTGCGATTGCCGGGCGAAGTGTTGACGCAGTTCGTGGAGCGGGAGATGCTGCAGCATTTTGATCCAGTGCGCGCCAGGCAGCTGGTCGCCCCCGCCCCAGCGCAGCCGGTCGTGGACTGCCCCACGGACAGGCCAGCTGGCGGACAGATCTTCGAGAGCCTGGCGTACGACGCTGCCACTTCAGATCCTTGGCGAAGGCTTGGGCTGGCCATGTACGAGGGCCCAGGCCCCACGCCGGAGATGCTAAACGCGCGCGCCCGGGCGGCGCGCCTGCTGGGCAGTTTGGCGACTCCAGAGGACGCCTGCTTGGGCGGCTGAGGACCTCCAGAGAGTGGCGCAGTTTCTCGAGTCGCTGGGCTGCGCCGTGCGACATCGCGAGGAAGAGCTGCCCGCCATCCAGAAGGCCCGCAGGAAGCTCAAGGTCGGACGCCTGCCGCTTCTCAAGGAGCTGGGCGAGGCTGCGTGCCAACTTCTCCGGCAAAGTGCCCTGGAGGACGACGAGCCCATCTACGCCAGTGGTCGGACGTACATAGCGTCGTGAAGGCTCTGCAGCCAGCCACTGCGGCCCAGGTGATTCGCGCGTCCCGGGGCATCGCTACGTTCTCTGAGAAGGGGGATGCCCGCTTCTGGCAGAACGCTGCTGGTCGCCGTATCGTGGCGTGGGCTCCCTCGGATACTGATGCCCTCGCCCGCTGCCTAACCGCGGGTTTGCGGATTGCTGATGCGACGCAACGCACGCTTTCCGTGAGAATGGTGGCGACAGTGCCGCTTCTGCTGGGTATGTCGTCGATGTCAGGGGCCATGGATCTATGGTGGCCCCCCCTGCTGGGGTCAAAGTGGGCCTCGCTTCTCTGCTGCTGCCTGGTGGGGGGCGCCTCCCTGGAGATGGTCATGCCCGGCCAGGGCGGCCCCCGGCATGTCAAGGCCAGTTTGGCCATCTTCACGCTGCGCCACGAGGGCCCACGAGCAGTGCCTCACCTCCTTAGGCCTGCAACCCCTCTCCTGCAGCTCGCCGCGGTGCGCACGGCCCACATGGACATTGCCGGTCGAGTCCTCACCTCGCTCGGCTATGGAACTCTCCTCCTTGGGCGCCCCCTGCCGGCCGCAGGCGGAGAGCCCCTTGAGCATTCCGGAGCGGCCGCGCCTGCGCCTCGAAGTCTTCTTCCCGGAGACGCTTCCAGACCTGGGCGTGCTCTTGGCCCTGGAGCGGCTCCGCGGCAACTGGCTGCCAGCTGACGCCTTCTACGGCATGGGCACCATGTGCGCGGCACCCGACGCCCTGGCGCTCGAGACGGGGGAGTCCCCGAGCTGGCATCACCACTGGCGCCTCTGCTCCCAGATGGCGTTTGTGGATCGTGGCCGATTCCTGGTTTTTACATCGTCGACGGCAGACGCGTGGACTTCGACCATGGACGCCGCGCGCCAGGAGGACTCCACGGATGTGGGGGCGCGTCTGAATTTGAAGCCCTCGCGGCATGAAGGACGCACTGTGGCCCATTCGTCGGCGGCCCCGCAGGCTCCCGCGGCCGCTCGTCGCAGGGGCCAGGACAGCAATGTCCCTCGCGACTTTCTCACGGATGTGTCTATCCTGAATGAGGTGGGTCGGGGGGGCGGCGCAGCGGTGCGCCGTCTGATGGATCATCTGATCCAGGCGGCAGATTTGCAGCCGCAGAAACCGGCTTATGATCGGGGGCCCTCCTGGGGGAGTGCATCCCCTCAGCCGCGCAGGACGCGATGCACCCGCCAGATCAAGTGCGCTTGCTCCTGGGCCACGCGACGACGCGCGCAAAGTTTGCGCACGGTCTGTCACCCCACCGGCTCGGGATTCCCAATAGATGGGGTCGGAGCAGATGAGGCCGTGCTCGACGGGGGGGCGCTGCAGGTGGGCCGGGACCTTCGCCGTCAGCAGCGACGTAGAGGAGGCGCGGGGGCTGCCGGGAGACTGCCAGCGGGGGCGGGCCTGAGGGCAGCCCGCTCCCGCGAGGCCACGGTAATTCATGCGGGAGTTCACATCGTGGCGGAGTCTGTCGAGGAGGGCTGGCGCTTCGACGACGCCCCGTCGCTCCGCTCCACCCCGGCGGCGCCGACTGGCAGGGCCCGCGCTGGGCCTCATGCCCGCCCTCATCGCCCCGCCGCGATTGGGGAATGCAGAGGGGGAGTTGGAATTCAGGATTTTGAGCCTCCGCGTGGAGCGGGGGGCGCAGTGGGCCGACTCGCGCCGCCGGAAGCCGGCTGTTACGAGCTCTGGGCATGTTGCCGCCGACGCAGCTGCCGCTGCCGCTGCCGGCCCTCGCCCTGCCTCGCACGCCTGGCGCTGGCGCTCAGCCAGGGGGCGCGCCGCAAGGGCCGCTTCGAGGTGATGCGTGCCTGGCGGCGTGGAACGCCCAGGCCTTCTTCGCGGCGGATGCCTGGCAGCACGAGGCCAAGACTCGTAATCTTTTCTAGCTGCTGAGTCGCAGCGACGGGGCTCTGCTATCGGGGGCGCGCGGCGCCGACGGGGGGCCATCGAGTCTGGCGGCCGCCGCCCATTTGCCAGGCGCGATGGTCCGCGGGGGCCACTGCCGCGCAGGCTGGGGCGGGCATCGTGCTCAGGGAAGCCTTCCTCCAGCAGTTCTCGAAGCCTCCTGTGTGAACGGTGATCTGGCCAGGCTGGGCCGCCGCCCTCTCCTTGCGGGGTCGGCAAGTCGATTTGGACATCGTTGTGGCGCATTTCCACGCAGGCCACGAGGTGGCCCAGGCAGACTGCTACGGGGCCTTGCCCGACGAGTTGCATTCGGGCACCTCTTTCCCAGCGCTTCGCGAACGTCTTCGGCTCCGCATTGCGAGATTCTTAGGCTTGCGCCACACCGCCGATCCATTTTTTTTTTTTTTTTTTTTTTTTTTTCCGCAGGGTTTCCTGGGGGGCCCGGGGGCACGTTGGGGGCGCCTTGGAGCCGAAGGTTCGAAACGTCCGTTCCAGTTTGGGGGCTCATGGGGCCGTCTTAGGGCGGCCCCGGAGGCATCTTGGAGGGTCTTCGGCGCCGCGAAAGCCGAACCATCGTATATCGAAGAAAATTCGGGGGCCCCTTGGAGCCTCTTGGAGGCCTCTGGGGAGCCTTGGGGCCTCGAGGGCCTTTTGAGGGCGCCTAGGCGCCTTTTTGGAGCCTCTTGTGGCCTCCCGGGGGCCTCTAGGGGCGGGCGGCTGGAATGTTCGTTCCCTTTCGGGCCCCTCTTGGGGCTGCCTTGGAGCCTTTTTGGGTCGTTTCGGGCGCCTCTTGCGCCGTGTCGGGGGCTTCTTCGGAGCCTATGGGGCCGTCTTAGGGCGGTCTTGGAGGCACCTGGGAGGGGATTCCGCGTTGTCAAGGCGGGAAATCGCATGTGCTAGACATGTATGTTTTCCTGAAGGGAATTTGACGATTTGGGCCTCTTGGGGGCCTCCTGCGAGGTTTCTTGGAACGTCTTGGCGGCCTCTTGGGCCGTCTTCGGCCCATGTTGGGCGTCTTGGAACGATCTCTCGGCCCAAATATAAGCGTTTTGGACAGATCATTCGGCGTCTCGGGGCCCTCTTTGGACCGTCTTGGGGGCCTTGGGCGGCCTCAGACGCTGTCGCGGACCTCCAAAAGGAGCCATGTCTAGACCCCCCTGGTGGGCTTTGGCCGGACGCCCCCCCTCCTTTCCAAATCGACCGGACCAGGCTCCGTGGAGGGGTCTGGGGAGGGGGGGCACCTCACGCGCCGATGATCCCCAAGGGGTCGGCGGATTTGTGGCCCCGTCGGAGCGGCGACTGACAATCCTTGGAGGCGACTCAAATTACGTGCCGCGGCGCATGGACCGACGAGCCGCCACCGCGGGAGACGCCACTGGCTGGCGGGGCTGGCGGGAGGAAAGACCTTTTCAGGCCATTCTGGACCAGCCATTCGGGCCGCGCGCGATGCGCCGGCCAGTCGCGGCCCACGGTTCAGCATCGTCTAGGGGGCGCCTCGACAGGATATGTTGTAATAGCCACGTCTCTGAACGGCTGGATCGCGACGTTCGTGCCGTGGCCTTGGAGTGGCGCCCGGGTCTTTCACGCCATCGCGCAGTCCTCTTTGCCCGTCGCGCGCCAAGTCGCTCACCTGCTGGGCCCGCGGGGCATCCAGACTTTATGCGGCGGGCGGCGCTGGAATTCCAGACCCGCTGCCAGGAGCAGCCGCGGGCCCCCGGTTTGCGCCGCCTGCGAATCATGGAAGAGAGTATCGCAGCGACGGCGGCTCATCTGCATAGGGCGGAGAGGGAACACGGGGCCGTCGTTTCGATCGAGGCGAAGCTCGGGGTGGGAACGAAGTTCTCGAGGGCCGCCGAGGCCAAGGCCATGGGTTTCAATGTGCCTGCAACGCGACTCTTATCTTGCATTACTGGTGTCAAGTCGCATGAGCTCGGCGGCAACGTGGGCCCGCCGGCAACGGGGGGGCTCTCCAGGGCCAGGGAGTTGGAGGGCAAACCAGAGCGGCGCAGGCACGGCGCAAAGCCAGTCGCCACCTCTATCGCCTCGCCCCCGGGCGGAGGTCTGCACTGCAGGCGCTGCTATCGCGCGACGGCACCCGCGCGACCACTCCAGAGGACTTGGCGGCCGCGCTGAACAGCCACTGGGCCGAGGTCTTCGAAGTCAACGGCATCAATGCGGATTTGCTCCAGGCGTGGTTGCGCGAGGACTCCGAGAGTCGCGTCGGCGCGACGGGGGGGCCCCCGGCTGGCCCCGCCCCCTCAGGGGGCTGGGCCCCGTCGCACTCCGAGGTTCATCGCGTCCGAACGAGCCAGCGGCACATGCGGCGAGCGATAGCCGTGTCGGGGGATTCGGCGCCGGGCCCAAATTGGATTCCATATTCAGCCGGCGCCGCCTTGGAGCACTGGCGCGCTGCTCGAGGCCTTCCAGGATTGCTGCGCCGAGGGCGCCCTCGCGAGGCTGGCGCAAGACTACCCGTCGTCCAACGAGTGCTTGCTGATCTCCCTCCCCAAGAAGGCGGCGGGGCCGACCGAGCAGAGGCGGGAGTTTTTTCTAGCCAGGTGGGGTGCGACCTTTACAGTTGAACACTGCCAATCGCCTGCCGGCGAGCGCTTGTCGCCTGGCCGTCGAGCCCGCTCTCGCAGAACGTGTCGCGCAGTTGCAAAAAAGGGTTCTTGCTTGGGCGGTTGATGATCTCGAACGCACTAGAAATTGACGAGGCCATGCTGGTAGCCGCCTTGCAGGAGGAAGGGGTATACGCCTTCTTCTTCGACTTCGCTGCGGCGTTCCCGCCCATCGAGCATGGCTCCCTGCGCGCCTTCTTCGCCGCCCTCGGTTGGCCCGCGTGGTTGCGGAATGTCCGACAGAGCTCGCATTGGAACAAACGCTGCGTGATCTCGCTGAGCGGCGCGCGATTCGGTGGATTCGCAATTTAACGGGGCATGCGGCAAGGATGTCCTCTCAGTCCGCTTCTGCCCGCGGTGGTCTCCGACTTGCATTTGCGTCGACTCCAACGGCGCTTTCCGACGGCTAACCTCCAGGCATGGGCGGATGACTTGGCTGCGGTCTTGCCGCGGGCTCTTGAGCACCTCCCTGCGTTGCGCGCCGTCTTCGAGGAAATCGGGAATGCCCATCTTATGTTGACTAGCAGCAACATCAAAAACGCTGAGCATGGCAATGGGGGTCTCACCGTTTCAGCTTTCGGAAGCACGAGCGCGTTGCAGGGCTATGGGATATCGCAATTTCGCATTTTTTCCCCAAGTCACGAACGTGCGGCAGGGCCATGGGATTCTCGTTTCCTCGGCCGTTCCCGAGTCCGGAACGTGTGGCAGGGCCATAGGGACTGATTGAAGTTAATTTTCCGAGCAGGCAGAGCATTGGAGTTATTTTGTTTAGCGCATCCAACACACGTTCGTGGCCCCTCCTCCTCCTCCTCCTCCTCCTCTTCCTCCTCCTCCTCCTCCTCCTCCTCCTCTTCCTCCTCCTACCCCCCCGCAGCTGCCCAGTCTCGAGCTTCCCCGAGTCTCCGAGACTCCAAGCTTTCGAGCCTCTTCGAGGCACCGAGCCTCTTCGCCCCAGGGGCAGCGATAGGGGGGGATAGGCATAAGGGCACACATCGATCCCCAATCGCCTGTGATCGCAGAGACTGGTTCGATGTCCTGAACCTGCCCAGGAACGCTTGTATTCACGATCGGGCACCCATCATCCTCAACCTCCGCCGGGAAAATCGTTGATTACCCCCGCCAGACCCCGAATTTCATTATCCCCCGGAGATTCTTATCAGGGGCAGTCGGTTATTGGGTGCACGTGGCGTCCGTCCTCTCGTTCCAGGGGTAGCTGGAGCCGCTCCCCGATGACTTTGACGCCGCGGAAGACAGGGCATGCGGTGCGCTCTTCCCAGGGCCTGCCCACAGCATGGAGGGCTGGATCACAGCACTGGCGGATCTCCGTTCACTAGGCTGCCCATGGGAGCTGCGAGACGATCGGGCCGGGTGGTACTCTTCGAGGCACAGGGCGACCTGCATGTGCACGTCCGCGCCAGACGCATGGATGCGCTCCTCAGCAACGTCGACAGCACCCTCGCCCGGGAGGCCTGGCTGAGCGCGTGGCGCCCTCGATGTTTCCTCTTGCAGTTGGCGCGCGCGGATATCCAGGTCTCGCAGATGATCAGCGTCTCCAACGACGGATCTGCGTTTCCAAGATCGACCGGGATGGCAGCGCTGAGTCACGATAGTCTGTCGGGGGCTTCCGGGAGCACACGCGAAGCGCCATCTCCGGCGCAGGTTGGATCGTTGGAGTATAGCCAATGTCCCTGGGCGTAGACCAACGCCGGCACTGTGACACCTACAGCAACTGGCGGGTCACTGCCATCCCCGGGAGATAGCCGCCTACTTGCGGACCGTCTTGAACGGCTGGCGCGCGAACGACAGGTTCCAGGGCGCAGGCCCCTGCCGATTTGCTTGCGGCGGCGGCCTGGACAAGCTGGAACACCCTGCCTTTTGCCCCACACTGAAAAAATATGTTTCCGAGTTTCATCTCCCACCTTTTGCGTCCGGATTAGAGCTGGACGTTTTTCTGGGGCTACAGGAGTTGCCGGTGCAGGTGGGCACCTCCACGGCTACCCTGTGCCAGCGGCAGGGGGTGGCATTGTGCACTTTGTACCGTCTGCGCGGTGCCCTCCGCCATGGGGTGGTGGAGGCGGCGCACATCCCATTCAGGGAGTTTTGCCGCCAAGGCGCAACAGGTATCGACCACAACGGCGATTCGGTCGGGCCACTCTGGATACGTGTTTCACATGTTGAGTGTCCTCCTCCTCCTCCTCCTCCACCTCCTTTTCCTCCTCCTCCTCCTCCTCGTCCTCCTCCTCCTCCTCCTCCTCCTCCTCCTCCCGCTTAACTCCTCTGGCCAACGGCCGGCGCACGGAGGGGACACTCATTGTTTTTCTCGTGGCGGCTTCGCGCCGGGCACAGTGGCTTGCACCAGTAGTTCGGTTGCTCTCACAGGGGGGCACGATTTGTTCCGCCCGGGTGGTGCCGCCCTGCCACGCAGCCTCGGCGCTAGGGTTAAGTCGGGCCTGTCCCTCTACAGGGGGAATGTCAAAAAATTGTCAAAAAAATAGTCTGGGGATTTTTTCTTTGTATTTTTGACAAGTTTGAATTATTTGTTGAGTATTTTTGCGTATTTTTCGTCGAAGGTCCCCCTGTATAGGGGGACGCGCCCGACTTGACGCTGGGGGGGACAGAGGGTGTTAACAGATCGTGCGCGCAGCCTGCGGTGACAAAAAATGTTCTGGGGTGAGGGCCCCATGGCGTCGCCTCGGGCACCGCCCCTGGCGTGCGCACGCGTGCCAAGGGACGGGGTGTTTAGTGCCGTCCGAGAAATCCGCGCGGATCTCATAAAGTTTCTCCGTTGTGTTGCCCCACGAGAAAGAGAGACGAACAGGGAGAAAAAGAGAGAAGAAAGAGAGAGAGAGAGAGAGAGAAGAGAGAGAGAGAGAGATAGAGAAAGTAACTAATGAGAGACATCGGGAAGGGAATATTGCCACGCATTGGCACTTCTGATTTAGAGAGAGAGAGAGTGAGAGAGAGAGAGAGAGGAAGACAATAGAAATAACGAGAGAGAGGGAGGGAGAGAGAGAGAGGGATAGGGAGAGACAGAGAGAGAGAGAGAGCGACAGAGGAAGGGAACAGTTATGGATCTAGACGTTTAAACATTAATTAACATGTGGGGGAGAGAGAGAGGGAGAGAGAGAAAGAGAGAGAGAGAGAGAGATCAGGCAGAGCCCAGAAGAAGCCAGAGAGGCATCAGAGAAAGATGAGGGAGGTGAGGGAAGGAGGGAGGATGGATGGGCAAAGGGAGGGAGGACAGAGAGAGAGAGAGAGGGCCGAACAGCACACAGAGAAGGTCTGGCGTTGCGGCCGCGCGCGCGACGGCGCGGCCCGGACACAACGCACAAACAGATGAGCCTAAACTGTCCGGAGCCCATCGGATAGGTGGTGTCGGCGCTGGACGCCCCGTGGTGGCACCTCCGGCACTGCCCCGTGGCTCGGCCCGCGCGCCAGCTGGCGCGGTCCGCGCGCCGATCCGAAAAGTCCAGGCGGGCGTCTGCGAAAAGTCTAAGCTCGTGCCGATGCCTACTCCTGAGCTCCAGATGCTGCAGACATCGGGCCTCGTCGAGGCCGACCGCCATCAGGAGGAGGGGGAGGAGGAGGAGGAGGAGGAGGAGGAGGAGGAGGAGGAGGAGGAGGAGGAGGAGGAGGAGGAGGAGGAGGGAGGAGGAGGGAGGAGAGGGAGGAGGAGGGGAGGAGGAGGAGGAGGAGGATTGGAAGGACAGGGAGGAGGAGGCGGAGGAGGAAGAGGAGGACATCTCCCGCCTGCCCGGTCTTCCCCTCCTGGAGACCGCCCGCCGCGAATTTTCGAAGACACCCCCTGGGGAGCCTGGGCGCCTCCCGGCGTCCCAGGAAATGCAGTGCAGGCAGTACACGGCAGGGTCGGGTCGGACGGGGCGCCCGGGCACCCCCTCCCTCCCGTCGCCGCTGCGCAGCGGGCTGCCCTCCAAGCTCAGCGCCGAGGGCACAGACGCTACCACCTCGCTGGTCGCTGCAGGGAGGGAGGGGCATGGCTGAGTTCAGCACCCTCGGGAGGATGGAGGGGGAGAGAGGAGCGAGGAGAGGGAAGCGAGGATAAGGGAGGAGGAGGAGAGGGGAGAGATGAGAGAGGCAAGGTAGACGCGCTCGCGCCATATCTTACAATCTACCCCTCCCACCCATCCCTTCCAACGGTGTTGATTTTTACTCTATCCGCCGACGCGTGCCATAGCGGCCTGGAGTTCCAAAAAAGGACCCATCGTGCCGTGTTCAATCGGGAAATGGGGGCTGCTTACATTGGAGGAGGAGGTGGCTGATGAGCAGGAGGAAGGGGAGGAGGATGAGGAAGGAGGAGGACGAGGAGGAACATCAGCAGCAGGAGCTGGAGTGGGAGAAGCGGGAGGAGCAGGACGACCAGGGGAAGGCGGGGGAGGGGAAATGAGCGGGCCGACCACGACGAGGACGCACGCGGACCCAGAAAAGTGGCACGCGCTCTGGCGACAGCGCCAGTCTGAACGACAGGAGCAACGCGCGGATGCTAAAATCAGGCCCGCGCCCAAGCGGCAGCACCGTTTTGGGAGCGGATTGAACAAGCCTAGAACATCTCAACGTTTGGAATCTTGTGCGCAACAAGACAGCAGCGATCTTCGGGGGAGAGGAGAGTAGTATTCGTATTGAGTGAGTGTATAGAGCAGGAGGATGATGATGAGGAGGAGGTGGAGGTGGTGGAGGAAGAGGAGAGGAGGAGGAGTTGCCTGAGGAGCCGAATGAGCCAAAAGAGCCAAAATAACCAAAAGAGCCGGAGGCGGAGGAGGAGGAGGGGGAGCCGGAGGAGTTGGAGGAGGAGGAGGAGGAGGAGACGGAGGAGCTGGAAGACGGAGGACGAGTCGGAGTCAGAGGAGGAGCCAGAGGAGGAGGAGGAGGAGGAGGAGGAGGAGGAGGAGGAGGAGGAGGAGGAGGAGGAGAAGGAGGAGCCGTAGCCATTTTGGCTCAAGGGGCCTGCTCCTGGACTTCCCAACCTCGCTCAAGCGCGGCCAGCAGTGACGGCCATTTCGGCCACGGACCCAGTGCCGCGCAGCAGCCCATGGCGAACTGGAGCTTGCAGCGTGGCAGCAGACAGCAGCAGCGAGATGGCCGCCGCGGAGGTTGGACCTCGGACTGGAGGAGCTGGTCCAAGGACAAGAATGGTGAATGGAAGAAGCAGGAGCAGAATAAGCAGTATGTTGTGTGTGACACGTGTGGCAAATGGAAATGGATCAGTCGTGCGTACAAGGACCCGTTGTGCAAATGCGGGGCCATGCTACTCTCCAATATGCCGAAGAATGAGGAGCCCACTGAGGATGACCCGCAGCTCATGCGAATCGTCCAGGGGTTGCAGGGGCTTCTCGGGGGACCGCAATTGGAGGTTTTCAAGAAGCAGTACATTGCCGCTGCTGACGGAGGCGAGGATGAGGATGAGGAGACGGGTACCGACCGTGGGACCCAGTTATCGCAGCAAGTCAGCCTCGCCAAGCGGTCAATGCAGAGGGCCACAGCATACAAGGATGAATGTCAGAAACGAGTCGAACAGCTACGTGAAGAGTTGGAGCAAGCAGAGGAGTCCCTCGCAGTGGCTGCGGCTCAAGAAGCAGCAGCCAAAGAGACGGCCGCCGCAAAGTCCAGGGAGTGGGCGGCCATAGTGCGCCCAGAGGAAGGGGCACCGGAGCCTGTGCCCGCGCCCCCAGTCGCAGGAGCAGCGGCCATGGGCGAAGCCGAGCAGCGCATCTTCGCCCAGTTCCTGGCGCCACCAGGGCCCGCGGCGGCAGGCGCGGCGCCCGCCCCAGGCGCAGTGGCGAGGGCTGCCCGCCAGGCAGCCATGGGAGCGGGCGTCAGCGGGGGCCCCAGCGGCGGGCGGACCCAGGGCGGTCGCGGCAGGCGCGCCGCCGCATCGCAGCCCCCAGAGCGGCGCAGCACCAGCCCACGGCGAGAGAACACCATGCAGATCGACGGCGGCGAAACTGAAGTTCCTCCTCCTGCTCGTGATGGCCACGCTTTTCGTGGGCAATAGTGAGGCAGCCATCGCCGACCACCCGTACATAGACTACGCGGCCAATTTTGGCTACCCGTCCTTCTCTCAGGCTAAGGGAAATGCAAGTGGGAAGGGGGGGTCTCTAGCAATCTACGCCGCGAATATCACTACATGGAACAATACCGCTAAGAAGTATATATTGGACTCTCGTTTCACAGCAGACGTGTGTGTTCTGACAGAGACGCACCTCACACTAGACCGACATGGGGATGCTCGGAGAAAGTTCCAGAAGAGTGGCTGGAAGACATATCTCTGCCCTGCCACACCCACCGCTCAGGGAAGCCAAGGCGGGATCCTTCTTGGGGTTCGATCTCACCTCTCTTCTGACGCTCGGGTCAGGGGAGCCAAGGGCCACATCGAGCCTCTTGCAATAGGGACCCGATGGACCAGTTGTATTATCAAACTCGATGGGGTGAATTTCTTGGTTGTCGCCGTATATCTGATTTCAGGGGTTGGGATGAACCAAGCAAATCGTGATATCGGCACGGAATTCACCGCCCGCATCCGCACGCAGAAGCTCCCCTACTTCATCGCGGGGGACTGGAATGTTGTTCCTGAAGATTTGGAGAAACCCATGAAGTGGCCTTCCTGGGTACGTGGGGTCTTGGTTGCCCCAGAAAATACGACGTGGACGTGCTCGAATGGGCATCGCATGCTGGACTATTTTGCGGTCGACCAGCTTCTTGCCCTCGACACCTCCCTCACGTCAGTCCTGGGGGGCCCGTGGAGACCGCACTTAGGCGCGGCAGGAGTTCTGGCACGCGCAGTCGCTCAGAAGGAGATTTTGGCATGCAGTCGGGCCCCCCCTCTCCCCAAAGAATACTCTGGAGCCAAGCACTCGTGGGAATACTATTACGAGAGGGCGGAGGAGGAGGAGGAGAGCATGAACCTCACACCCACCTACCCCGTCTGCGCCCAGCATGTCAGCAAGCAGATTACCCGAGATTCTGCCATCTTGAGTCGTGCCCTGGAGCTGCAGGAAACCCACAACAAGGTGGGATCCCAGTCCGCCCCGCAGCGAGGTCAGTGTGCGCAACTTCTCAGGCGTCCTCTGCTGCCGCCAGCGCCCCAGACGGGGCCGGCCACCAGCGACGCACACCGGTGGCAGCTGATCGTCGCACGCGCGCAGGATCCTGATCGTTTCCTGCGACGCCCTGGGCCCCATGCACAAGTTTTTGCACTGCAGGCGCTTTTGAACAAAATTATTCCCAATCTCAGATGGCCAGAGTATGTCGACCCCGAGATTAAACATGTCATTCTCGAGTATGTCACAGGCCAGTTCTCGGACCTAGAGGTTTTCGAGGCCAATTTCCAGATTGGGGCAGGGCAGACTCTTGGGAATAATCTTGAACAGATACCTCAACATTTCCAGAAGAAAGAAAATCAGGCGTCTCGGAAGGCTTTCCAGGAGTGGATCGAGGGGGGCCTTAAGAAAGGAGGTAAGATCTCACATGCCATCACCAAGGGCCCCCCCCCCCCCTCCTGAAGAACAAGATGTGGCACCTCTAAATGGGGCCCTCACCGATGACCCCGTCCTTATCACGCAGCATAAGCTCACCTATTGGAAGAAATACTGGAGCCCAAAGGGGCCCCGCCAGTGCCCTGAATATCCCCCCTGGCTTCAAGAGCTCCGAAGAGTTGCCCAGCAGCGTGCTGCCCAGGAGCCTGATTGGACAGAAGCCGAAGTGTTTGAAGTTGTTCGGAGGCACAGCCCTAGCTCAGCAGGAGGTGCTGACTTGTGGCACCCGCGCGAGCTCGACGCCCTGCCGCCCGAGGGCAAGACTGCCGTCACCGACCTGATCAATCAGGTTCGGACGACCTTTAAGTATCCCGCGCAGGTGCTACTCAACATGGCTCGTCTCCTCCCTGGAAGTATCGAAGCCGATTGGCCCATCACCCATACCAGCAGTTTCTATCGGATTCTAGTCAAGTTGCACCGCCCAGGCCTCGCCGCGTGGGATTCAAAAAGAGCAGGTTTTTGGGGTGAAGCCATCCGAGGATCATCGTGCCTCCGAGCAGCCCTTTTGAGTGAAGTGACAGCGGAGCTGGTCACCAGTTTGCAGATGCCCCCAGCAGAGGCATTGATTGACGTCGAAAAGTTTTTCGACACCATTTGTACGGAGTATGTCTGCGGGGAGGCCATCAGTCTTGAATATCCCACCATCCCGCTCATGCACGCCATGATTGTTCATCAAGCAGCCAGATTCCTGTCCTCTGCCTCGCTAGGATGCTCGTCGCCCACGTGTCCGGCCGACAGCGTCCTGCAAGGCTGCGCCCAGTCAACATCTCTCGCCCGCGCCTTTCTGTTTAACATCTTGGAAGATTTACGCTACCAGTTTCCACGAGTTCGTTTTCGTACCTGGGTTGACGACCTGAGGTTGCGAGTTTGGGGTTCGTCTAGGGGGACCTTGGAGGTGGTTCCAGAGGCGATGGCGTTCCTGGGTAAGAAGCTCGAGGCCCATGGTTGCAAGCTCTCTCCTAAATCCTGTGTTCTCGCGTCGGCGCCTGGGCTGAGCGTCAAAATAAGCGAGCGCACCAAGGAGTTGGGGTGGGCCGTCAAGACCAGTGTCCAGGGGAGGGATCTCGGCCTGGACACTACCTTGGGGCTACGGAGGCGCTTGAAGATTCGGAAGGAACGTTTCAAGAAGGGGCTCCAGAGGCTCAACGGGATCACCAACCTCACCAGGACCACCAAGAGGAGCCGGAAGCTGGTCAATACGGGGGCCCGTCCACAGCTCTTCTGGGGCCAACAGGGGCAAGGTATTGCGCCGACAGTTCTCAAGCAAGTTCGGGGGCGACTTGTCCGAGGGCTCGGATATGTTCCCAAGTATGGATGCACGACGGCAGGCTTTGCTTTGTCAGCACGGGGACAGCAGCAGGAGGATCCTGCGCATTACCTCCCCATGCAAGTCGTCAAGACATGGTTCGACATGGTCAACCAGAATCCAGAGTTGCACAAAGCAATAGGGAAAATATGGTCTCCTACAGTGGCACGTCTGGCAAGTAAGACCCGATGGAGTAAGGTTACCTCCCTCTTCTCCGCGCTCATTGCCACCCTTCATGACCTAGGAGTGTACATGGCGGGGCCCTGGGGATGGATCCTCCCTGACAATCAACGGTATAAACTCATTCCTGGAGATCTCAGAGCCCACCCAGACGGCCTTCCTGGGCGACTTCAGCGAATATGTGTCTCGGATTATCTTGGAAAGGGCCTCGCATTTCCATCTCGGAGGGGGAGCTGAGTTCGGGATCGACGCGTTCCAGTTTCAGAAGACCTATCGGAAGCTTCGGAAGGATAACCAGCCCATTCGAGCCAAAGCCCTCCAAGCCCTCGGGAAGGCCTCGATCTGGACCAACGCCCGAGTACACGAATGTAAACCAAGCCAGTCAGCGCGATGTGCCAGGTGTGGAGCACCAGTGGAGGACGACCTTCACCGCCTTTGGACATGCCCAGCGCACGTGCGCAGTACCGATGAAGCAGTCCTCGACTTCCAGTACCTCATCCAGAAGGCTATTGATGAGTTTCCCTCCTATCCAGTGAAATGGGGACGAGGACTGCAGCCAGCTGACTTTACGACAGGGCGCCTGGACCAACAACCACCCAGAGCCACCCTCGGAGCCACGGGGACCTTCATGATCCAAGGGGGCCATCAAGGGCAAGTTTTTGGTGGGGACCGACGCTGGAGGAGGAAGGTTTCCGAATGATCCGAGGCTGAGGAGAGTTGGCTGGGGGGTCGCAGTTAAAGATTCCGACCTCGATACCATAGGAACTTTAAGAGGGGGCCTGCCAGGAAAACAGACGGTCAACCGCGGAGAGCTCTACGCGGTGGTCAAGGCCGTCCAGAACCTAGCAGGTGAGATCATCATCGTGACAGATTCAGCATATGTATATCGTGGAGTCCTACGAGGGCCCCTCTGGCGGCATAAATGCGATGTAGATATATGGGAGAAGTTCTGGGAGGCCCATCAGAGCTTCGACGGGACCATGGAGTTCCACAAGACCAAGTCCCACCCCACGGAGAATGATTTCTGGGATTGCAACATCCAGCCCTGGGCGTACCTGGCAAACCAGTTGGTAGATCAGGTAGCAACAGATGCAGCAGCTCGAGTCCAACTTCCTGATTGGGTGACCCGCCCCGTCTTAGAAGCTGATCGTGAGATAGAACTCATCCAGAATCGAATCGCCGCCGCTCAGGAGTTTTTTCTGGGAAGTTGCCCTTGCCCCGCCGCCCGCCCCCAAGAAGCGGGGGCGGGTTAAGGCCCCAAAGAAGCGGGGCCATGCCCGGCATGTTTTGGAAGACGCCCCCGAGGGCCTCAGGTGCAAAATCTGCTTCAGGTACCAGATTCGCGGGACCAAGGAGTCTTGGCTCGGATCTCCATGCGCCCCGAATCACGCCCAGTGGTTTCACACGACACACCTCCCGCGCCTCCACGTCGTCCGCGGGGTCGCATTTTGCAGCAGGAGCGGGGGGGGGCGTCGTCAACTCGAGCCTTTAAGTTGAAGGAACCTTGCCTCCCCCCCACAAGCACGGGGAAGAGGGCGAGGTCACGGCTGCTACGCGGACTGCTGCCGCAAGGACTGCAGCAGTGGCCGAGCACCCTCGCCGCAGGGTCGCAGGAGGACTGCGCGCGGGCATTGGGGGTGCCAGGCCACAGGATCCCACAATGAGGTCCCGAGCGGGCCCGAGGAGTGCTCGGACTCCCCTTTGAAGCATGCCACATGCAACATGGAGGAGAAGGAGAGGTGGAGGAGGTGGGGGAGGAGGAGGAGCGGGAGGAGGAGCCAGAGGAGGAGGAGGAGGAGGAGGAGGAGGCGAAAGAGGAGGACGGAGGGGAGGAGGGAGCAAGTCGGAGGAACGATCAATGAGGAGGGAGGAGGAGGAGGGAGGAGGGAGGAGGGCGAGGAGGATCAGTAGAGGAGGAGGAGGTGCTTGTCCCCCAATCCCTCCACCTTTTCCCTTTCCCCCCTTCCTCCTCCAACCCTCCTCCGCCTGCTCCTCTTCCCGCCTCCCTCCTCCCCCCCACGTTCTTCTCCTCAACCTTCCCCCATCCTGTTTCTCCCGTGACCGCCTTCCGTTCCTCGTGATCCTCCCCTTTATCATCCGCATGATCCTCCCCCCCCCACCACATCTACCACTATATCTTCGCCCTAGTGATCCTAGCTATTGTTCCTCCCTCACTCCATTCCCCTCCCCTCTCTCTTGCAACTCGACCCCGACTCCTTCCCGCCCCTCGCGCCCTTCTCCTCATTCCTCCTCCTCATCCGCCTCCTCATCCTTCCCATCTCGCTCCCATCTTTCAGCCCAGAGTTCGCGGAGTATGCCACTTCGAGCGGCGGAGGAGGGAGCCCCCCTTCCCAGTTCCTGCGAAGTCATGCCATCTCGTGTGCAGCGCATGCCGCAAATCTAGGCATGCATGCGAGGAGCAGGGCAGAAGCGGCACCGTGGCTTGTGGCAGTACAGCGACGCTCGGGGGGGTCCGGTCTGTGCCCCCGGCAGGTCACGCTGCTGTACACGGAGGTGGGTTCGTTGAACGAGGCTGGCTGCGTCGCGGCTGACAGCCGATTCCCCGCTGCTCCCCACAGGGTGCTCGCGGTGAAGGCTTCGGAGTTACGGTCGGAAGCTCTGGCGTAGTCAGCGTGTGGCGCCGCCGGCGCCCTCCTCACAGCCTGCTCCTCAAGGAGCCGGAGCCGCGGAGAGCGAGCTCCGCGCTCGGGGCCTTCCCACAAGCTGGGCACGCACGGGCGAGTGTCCTAACCCCCCCTGGGCGGCTCCCAATCGGGGTCCCAGAACGAGCGCCTCGTTCGAGGCAGCCTCACAGGCTGCTCCGAAAGCAGAGAGCAGAGGAGTCGGAGCCGCCAACCGAGCGCCGGGCTTCGGGCGCCCCCGCAATGACTACGGGCGCGCGAACGGGCAAGGGCAACTCCCCCTGGCGGCTCCCAAACGGGGTGCCAGAGCAAGCGTTTCGCCCAAGACATTCCCACAATCTGTCTTGAAAGTGGAGGAGTCGAAGCCGCGAAACGAGGGCCTCGCTCGAGACGTCCCCACAACCTGGGCGCGACCGCGCAAGTGTCCTACCGCCTGGCGGATCCCCCAGTTCGTGGCGCTCAGGTGCTATGCCAGCTGGATCACGGTGGTCATAGGGCTTCTGAGTATGAGTGAGTCTGGATATGGGTGGGTCTAAGTGTGAGAGGTTGAGTGTGGGCGAGTCTGAGTGCGGATGAGTCTAGTATGAGCGAGTCTGAGTACGAGCGGCTTTGAAAGTGAGTAGGTCTGAGAGTCGGTGGTTCTGAGTACGCGTGAGTATGGGAGTGACAAGGGAGGAGGCGGCGAAAGGTGAGCGAGGCGGAGGCGTCACACTCATAACGCGACTCCCATGCTTAGGATGTGGAGCTCAATCAGTTCTCGAACCGTTTCAATACAGCGATTCAAACATTGAGAATATCGAAGGAAAAATAACAACATACATATAAACATTTGGCGCTCCGCGCGGGTGTCTTGGATCCGCGCTGGGCCCCCCTGGCGGCGCCTCCAGCGCCGCCCCTGGCGCGATCCTCGCGCCAGGAGGCCAGCGCAGATCCAAGAAATCCGCGCGGAGCGCCAACAGACCATGCCTATGGCGTTATATACTCTTCTAGACCTTCCCTTTTTGATCGATCAGCGACAAGTTGCCAGGTGTCTGCGCGCGCACTCGCTGAGACCATGCGGAAACGAGAGGTTGCCAGCCAGCGCGTCAAAGAAGGCCAATGCGGGACACGCGCGCACGCATGTCGGGCACGTTTCACGGCCATCGCTGCTCGCCAGCCCTGTCAAACAATAACATGTGGGCCACACGCGCGCGTCTCCGCGCGCATACGTCGAAATCCGTACCATGCAATTTGCTATTTTTTTGTAGAACAACAATGTTTGGTGAACCAGAGAACATTACGAACATACCCCAAAACGCACGACCACCCCTTAGAAGTATGAGAGGAAATTCGATGCGTTGCGTGCGCTTACTTCCCCATCATCCTCGTCAGCACATTATTTGTCATCGTCGTCAGCGTCACCACTGCCATCGTCACCATCACCATCTTCATTATCATCGTCGTCGTCATCATCATCATCATCACCGCCACCGTCATCATCGTCCTCGTCGGTGTCGTTGCCCGCTCTAGGTTTCCGCGCGCGCGCTTCTGCATCATCGTCACCAGCAAAATCGTCATCACCATTGCCAGCGTCATCGTTTCCACCTTCAGCACTATCAGTTTCATCGTTTCCATCGTTCCACCGTCGTCGTGAACATCATCATCGTCATCGCCATCGTCATCGTCGCTGCCGCCGCACAGCTACCTTTCGCCAATAGGTTGCGGCTGGGTGGGTGGATGATTGCGCAGGCAATGGAGACGGGCACGCGCGGATGCGGTCAAAAGTAAATGCACTACGTAGGTTGCATGTTCATGGTTATTGCGCACGGTGGTTATTACTCCCTCTCTCATCTTTCCCCGATGGTGCCATGCAGAGCACACTCGTTGATATGTCAAGTACGTCTTGTCAGACTCCGTATGGAATACCACCATGCGACCCACATCCGTGCACATGTCAAAATCCCTCCACCTTGGTTTCAGGGTGTTCAAACACACTCCAGACAAACACCATCAACTGCCTTGTGTTTTCGATTGCTGCCAGGCTTTGTACTCGCGCGCGCTCGCTGAAGGCGTGCGGAAACCAGTCTCTGCGTAGCCTTTCCTTTAGCAGAGACAGCGCGGGCCGCACGCGCGCGCATGCCGAAGTCATTCGACAGCCACCGCGCACCCGACACCTCTGTCAAGCAGTACCCTGCGGGCCACACGCTCGCGTCTCCGCGCGCGCACGACGAAACCTTTTCCACAAATAAGTTGCTGTGCGCACATGTTCTCGAAGCCATGTGGGCCCGACCCACTGAAACCACACCCATAGCGCTTATGAAGACAAACCAGTCTCTGGAGCAGAGCCCGGATTCCCTCGGGACCCATCGATATATGGATGCGAAAGGTTGTATTACATGATAGAGTGCGGAGGTTGTCTTTAGACTTGTATTGACAGTTCGCCACCCTTCATGTCGCTCATCATTATGAGTATGCTGCGGGTGTTTGTCGCTATGTTGCTGCAGTTGTTGGTGGGCTTTCCACATCTAGACTTAGACCACTAGTAAAGAGACCGAGGCTTGCAGAGTCGGTTTCGTTGTTAGGCTGGAGCGTTCTTTCATAACAGTGCCTTGTGTGCGCCTTTTGTTTGTTCGCGCGCGCTTCCTCATCGCCTTCAGCAGCACCAGCGATATCATAATCGCCAGCGCCGTCACCATCACCACACCTTCAACACAATCATATTCGTCGTCGTCATCATTGCCACCACCGCCGCCATCAATATCATCATCGTCATCGTCGTTACCGCCGCCTTCGTCACCAGCGCCAGTGTTCATCCGCATCGCCATCTCGCGCCCGCCAGGGTCACGGATTTGCGCGAGAGGGGTCGCCGCGTCATTGCACGATTCGAGTTGTGCCAACAAGTTGCCGGCGGGTGGCCGGGACATTTGTGCGAGCATGGCAAGGGTTCGAGGTGGTTCTTAGGGGCGCACGTTGGTAAATTTTCCGTTGCAAAATGGCAAGGCACCCGCGGCGTGACATCCGCACGTGCCCACCTTCAAGGATCGAGCAAACAAATCCGACCCACCCGCTCACCCGCAGTCTGCTGGCAAATCTCAGATGGCCATGATCTCAACAACGAGCGCACGCGCGCGTGGAACTCCCCCGCGCAGACGAGTCCGCTCTCCAAATCGCGACGCGTTGGTGGTGCTGGTGACGGGTGCGGTGCCAATGACGAGGGTGATGACAAGGGGGATGATTTTGATGCCGACGGCAATGGCAGTGGAGATGAGGGTGCTACGATGCCGACGACGACGATGGTGATGGTGACGAAGATGGTGGTGATGAGAATGACGGTGGCAATGATGACGCTGGCGATGATGATGACAAGGGCATTGGTGATCATCACGACGGAGTGCCCACGCACAGAAATTTGATGAGGGCGACGACTTCAACGATGACAGCGGTGACGATGATCCCGGCGATGGTGACGATGATTCGGGTGATGATGATGATGATGAGGACGATGATGGTGGTGTCACTATTGACGTTGACGATGATGATAACGATTGTCCTGGTGAGGATGATGAGAAAGTACTCGCCCGCAGAAGTGCAGACGTCGTGCCACGTTTTTTATTGAAAGTCAATTGGTCCTCGTATGTGTTTGAACGCCTCTGTGCTAACTTGTTGCCAAAGCCAAAGGTGTGGGACGGATGCTGAAGCGCGGGCGCGGCGACGCGCGCGCGCGTGGCCCGCATGATAGTATGTGACCAGGGTAAGTGGGCGCTCGATGGTGGTTCAACGTTTTCGACATGCGCGCACAAGTGGCCGGCATACTTTGATGTGACCGAGTGGCTAAGATATCACACCTCCCCTTTAGATTTAGCGAGCGTTCGCGCACAGATGCTTGACAACTGTTTCGATGAGAAACAAGCGTTGGACTGTTTTGGGTTAGCAATACTTTGGGGTTGTCTTGAACAAATATTCGGCTGAACTCGACCCGCGCGAGCTTCGGCGCGCGCGTGTGCCCCTTAACGCATGTGTTGCGTCTTGCCCTGCGATTTCTAATATAAGAAAAATGCTTAGATCAACGCATGTGCACAGCATACTGTTTTGTCGTTGGACATGGCTGCGACGGGGAGTCAATATTGATTTTGGTTGGGGTGGCTTAATTGTGTTGTTGCAACTGGCTGGCACGCGGACGGGGGGCGATGACCCCAACTTCTGCGGGGAGGTATATTTTAATCGTTTCGGGGATAAGAAACAGTCTCCAACCATCCCTCCCCTCGAGGCCGGTGTTTATGTGCTTGTTTTTGTGATGTTTATGTGTTTCTGTCTCATCTCTCATTTTCCATCTGCAACATGTCCATCCCACGTCATCCTGACAGCGACCCCTTCCCTGCCCACGTCAATACAATGCGGTGCGCATTGTATTCTATGACGTGCGGTGCGTTGGTTGAAGAGGTGTCGTTTGTAGAAGAGTCCCCATTGCAAAACAGCGACGATTGCAACAACACCACACTACCAGGCACATCCGCGCGCCGCGGCGAGCGCGCGCTTCATTTTCCTTTCAAAAACCATGTGTTGAACAACAAAACACGATTTTTCCAGCGACGTCAACAAACGTGCGCTCACTCGATCACAATCTGCGCGCGCACTCGCTCAGTCCTTGAGAAAACATAGGTATTCAGCCATACTGTCAGATCAGAGCACGCGGCCCACGTGCGCGCGGATGCCAGTAATGTTAAACCTTCATTGCGCGCCTACCAACTCTGTCAAGTAGCGCAATGCGGACCACACGTGCGCGTCCGCCGTTCGCGCATGCCGAAGAGGTTCCGAAACCATCTGCCCCTTTTTATTTGACCACCGAGGTGCTCAAACGCATACAACGCAGACCTTGCATTGCAGAGACAAAACACGTCAGGGTGTTCATATTCTTGCGGGCGCACGCTTTGCCACCATACTCGCCAGAACAAGCAATTCTATCACCATCGCCTGCGTCACCATTCCGGTCGTCAGCGTCGCCCTCCTCATCGCCATCTTCGGGATGGCCGCCGCCGCCGTCGCCCTGGCCACACGTCGGCGCGCGGGCACGTCGCCGTCATAATCACCAGGGACCAGCGTCATCACCGTCGCCAGCGGCACCGCTGCCCCGCCGTTATCGTCACAATCAGCTGCATAGCCAGGGTATTCGTCATCGTCGGTGTCGCCGACCACCTGTGCGTTACCAGCAACTTGCGGGCGGGTGGGTTCGATGTTTGCGCGAGGTGTGAGGCTGTCTGTTTGATTTGACATAGTCTAGTAAATTCCCCCCTGGAGGAAATTTGACTCTGGCACCCCATCCCGGCTGGGGTTTACTGGTCCTATCTCCACGTATAGTTTGTCCAGCCAACCATTCATATAGGTTAACCAGCGTGGACCAACAGTGTGTTTCTAGCACAATTTTGTGTACAATCCAGGTTGGGCAACATATAGGTATTTATGTATGTATGCATTTATGTATGTTTGTATGTTTGTATGTATATGTATATGGATACGGATATGGATATGGATATGGATATGGCTATGGATATGGATATGGCTATGCATGTGTATATGTATATGTATATGGATATGTATAGGTACATGTATGTATAAGTAGATGTGTACATATACACATACTTATATATGTATTTACATCGGAGGTGAGGGGGTGAGATCGAAGTGGAACGGAGAGCCCCCCTATTGGGAAATCGATCTCGGTTTCGTGTTCGTGCGTGCCGTGCGTGCGGGCGAGGCGAAGCTGCGTGGGCGGGCGAGAAGAAAGTCTCCTGTGGCTGAGGCGCGGCCGGACCAAATGTCTCCCTTCCGGGCGGCCGGTTGCCCGCGGTGTCCCGCCGGTGTCCCGCTGGTGTCCCGTGTGGCTGAGGCGCGGCCGGACCAAATGTCTCCCTTCCGGGCGGCCGGTGGCCCGCGGTGTCCCGCCGGTGACCCGCGGTGTCCCGCGGTGTCCCGCGGTGTGCCCCGCGGTGTCCCGCCGGTGTCCCGCGGTGTCCCGCGATGATGATGATGATGATGATGATGATGATGATGATGATGATGATGATGATGATGATGATGATGATGATGATGATGATGTTGATGATGATGATGTTGATGATGATGATGATGATGATTTTGATGGTGATGCTGATGCTGATGCTGATGCTGATGATGATGCTGCTGATGATGCTGATGCTGATGTTGATGCTGATGTGATGCTGATGCTGATGATGATGCTGATGATGATGCTGATGATGATGATGATGATGATGATGATGATGATGCTGATAATGCTGATGATCGAGTGAGATCGAGCGTGAGATAGATCGAGTGAGATCGAGTGAGATCGATTGTGAGATCGATTGTGAGATCGATCGAGGGAGATCGATCGAGCGAGACCGATACTGAGATCGATAGTGAGATCGATAGTGAGACCGATCGAGTGAGACGTTGGTTCCTCCCCCCCCGAACCTCCTTATCACCCGAAGGGTGGTCGTATAGGTATATATAGGTATATACATATATATACATATATATATATATATGAATAAATATATCAGAGTAAGCTGGGGGGCGGGCGGCCGGTGCCTGTACCGCCCAAGACGGTGTCAAGAGGCCCCGAAGACGCCAAAGATGCCCTCAAGACGGCCGACGAGGACTCCAACACGCTCCAGGATGGCCTCAAGAGGCTCCCCAAGAGGGCCCTGGAAGGCAAAATTCATAAATGTCCGAAAAGGTTTTTGAAGGATTTTGGCGTTCTCGCTTTTCCCGCTTCCCCCCTCGCGGCCTCGGAGGCCCTTCAGATCGCTCCAAAACGGCCCACGAGGCCCCGAAGAGGGCCTCAAGACGGCCCAGGAGGCTCCTCAGACAACCCAAGTGTGCCCCAAGAACGCCCCAAGAGGGAGCCCAGAGGGGGACCACGAACCGATGTTTCGAGGCCTCTGGCTCCAGAGGCCCCCAGTAGGCCCCCGGAGGCCACCAAGAGACTCCCAAAAAGCCCCGTGAGGCCCCCAAGAGGTCGAGCCCCACGTGGCCCCCAAGGTGCCCCCAGGGAACGGCCAAGAGGCCCACCAGCTCACCCCAACAAACCATGTCCCCAGAAAGCCTTTCGGGGACATGGTTCATCATGGGCCCGAGAGTCTCCGGGGGCTTCGAAGTAGCATCACGCTACTGGAGAGTTGTCTAGAAAGTTGAGTGGGAACATGACTGATCGCCTTCTCGCGGATCGTTTCGCACAAAGTTGCCCAAAGTGTTTTTTTGAACCGCGTGGTAGCACCTGGGATGTGTTCGGGCTTCTCCGTGCGCTGGGGCCTGAGTCTGTGACTTAGTGATCGGCTTCAGCCCGTCCTACAGAGGGGGCCAGGGGATCCTTCGGAGGGGGTCCAGAAGCGCTGGATGGATCCTGGGAGGTGTCCATCCGACGACGAAACGACGAATACGAGGACTACGACGTCAGCGACGCCGTGCCCCAAGAGGCGACGCCGACACTACGACAACGACGACGACGACGACGACGACGGCGCGCCCCAACATGCCTCCCAAGACGCCCCCAAGAACCACGTTCCCAGAAGGCCTTTTGGGAACCCGATTCATCAGGCATCCGCCCCCCTACGCAACAATCGTCCCCGAAAGCCTCCCAGAATACGGGTTGACATGCGCGGACTTCTTTCTCATTGCCCAGAATGTGTTCAGCGTTATGGGCATTTCTTCGTTTCTCGTTCAAACCATCCGGGGCCCATTACTTCAGTGGAGCAGTGACTTCGTCAAGTCGTCAAGGCCTGGGCCTGCTAGAACCTGAGCGCGAGAAGCGCGCGCGATGGTTCCAGTGCTTATGTATTTGCATATGCGTACATACATGCATGCATGCATACATACACCTATGTTTATATACATATACATACATATATTCAGATGTGCGCATCTATAGATGCTGGGCAACCTACGCGGTGCAACTCTGGCATGCGGTAGCCGTTTTGCAAGCTATGGTGTACAATCTACGTGGTGCAATATGCGTTGTGTAATGTATGTTGTATAATATATTTGCAAGCCAGGCGGTGCAATCTATATGGTGCGATTGTTGTTTCTTCGCAGTAAGTTGTCAACTCCACAATTCGCGCAATGATCCCACTTGCCCACCCGCAACTTCGTTTGCAAAGAACATGCGGTGGCGATTGCGACGAATGCTTGGCGTTAGCTGGTGCATCTGCGCAGCCGCCCCAACCCAAGCACGCGCGCGCAGCGGCCAGCTAGTTTGGCGCGACCGACGCGGCCGCGGTGGCGCTGACCGCCGGGCACATCCCAGCGGGCACTTCAGCGCGAGTCGGCGACTTGGGCGGGCGCGGTACCATGGCAACGTCTACAACGGTAGACTCGATGATAATAGTAGCGATGTTGGTGACGATCCTGTCAACGACAACGGCGCGGCCAGTGCGGGCGCGGATGCTGAGCGCGCCGACGACGACGATGACGGCGTCGTCGCGTCGGCGATGAAAGTGTTGGAAAGAGTTCGACATGCGTGCGCGGCCGACTCGCGAGAGTGGCCCGCATGGTTTTGTTCGACTAGGATCGTGACCCCCCAGCACGGGCGCAAGGACGCGCGAATGATTTCGGCATGCGCGCGAGAGGCCCGCTCGGAAAAATTCCGTGGCAATGTTGAAAACCATGGTTTCCTCAAGGATTCGCAAGGACGCGAGCGCGCGCTTTCTCGAAATCTGATGTTGCGAGACAGTGTGCTTTAAGAGTTGCAACGGGACCGGAAGTTATTGACGGACTTCGGCACGCGCGCGCGATCGCGCGGCAGTCGCTTTTGAAGTCGCAACGAAACCGGAAGCTGTTGACGGACTTCGGCACGCGCGCGCGATCGCGCGCGCGTGAATTTCGACTCATTGTACGCAGAGGCGCCTCGCGACGGCGCGCGCGCGAGGGCGATCAAACGATTTCGACGCGCGCGCGAAGTCCGTTTGGTAGCATGTTTCGGAAATCGTGAAAAGCCGATGGTTGCATTACGTCGCAAGAGTGCGCGCGCGCCTTTGCGAAATCGAAGGTTTCTGAAGGATTGCGACGTGCGCTCGCGGGAACGCGCGCGTGCGCAATCCGTCCCATTTTCAGCAAATCATGTTTGGAAGCTTGCGATTTGCGATGAACGAGCGGGCGTGTATAGTTTTTTTGTTCAAGAGGATGGCCGGGGGGGGCGATGCGCATTGGCTAGGGTGGTGCGAGCTCATATTTCGGATGGGTGATGGGGCAGAGCCACGCTTAAAGTGCAAGACAGAAAGAGGTGCTGATAGTCCCAGGGGGGCGGGGTAGAGTGTATATTGTGTTGAACGAAGATTCAATCGTCATATAGGTGTTAAAACGCAGGCTGCGCATTCCAATTTGCAGTCCATGTGCTGCCAACCATATGGCGCAAACTACGTGGCGCAATATAAGTGGTGCAGCCGATGTGGTGCAATGCAAGTGGTGCGTTGTACGCTGTGCAGTCGGCGCGGCGAGATTCGCTTGCCGAACTTGACGTTGTGAATTCCGCTGTCGCGCAATCACTCCACCCACCCACCCGCAATTTTGTTTGGCAAGCCAGCGCGGAAGCGATTGGATGGGCGCGCTGTGTTTTCTGGTGCATCGCTGCGGCCGCACTAGCCCGAACATGATCGCGCGCGCGCAGCGGCCAGCTAGTTTGGCGCGACCGACGCGAACGCGGTGGCGTTGACTGCTCGGCACATCCCGGCGGCCTTTCACTGCGAGTCGGCGACGTGGGCTGGCGCGGTACCATGGCAACGTCGACGTCGGTAGACGCGATGATGACAGTAGCGATGCTGGCGACGATGCTGACAGCGACGACGGCGCGGCCAGTGCGGGCGCCGATGCTGATCGAGCCGTTGACAATGACGGCGCCTTCGCGTCGGCGATGAAGGTTTTGGAGGGGGTTCGACATGCGCGCGCGGCAGACACGCGAGCGTGGCCCGCATGGTTTTTTTTCTGACACGGATCGTGCCACCCCAGCACGCGCGCAAGGGCGCCCGAACGATTTCGACGTGCGCGCGCACGACACCCCTCTTGTAGCATGTTATGTCTTTCTTATCAAGACTCGCACGAGGCGCGCGCCATTTTCCTTGGAAGTCGGCGATGCGAAACCATGTGTTCGATGTGTCTATATGTCTTTAGGGCACTTGATTTTGAAACCTTTACGAAACCGATTGTTCCAAGGTTTTCTGCGCGCGCGCGCGACGACGCGCGCGCGCGCCCCATTCTTTCCAAGGGGTTCTTAATTTTTTGGTATATGATAACCGAATGCGCGCGCGCATTTTTTTTGGCAGTGGGCGGCGGGGGGGCGATTCCGGCTGGGCCAGGGCGGCGCGGACTCATGATTAGAATGGGCGGTGGGGCAAAATCATACGTAAACGGCAGTATTAAAGGGGGCGCCGATAACCGGGGGGGGCTCATTTCTGAAATGGGGAATCTCCGCGGCGCGCTGCGCCTGGTGCATTTTTGTAACAAACGCGTGGGAACGCGCCATGATCTTGCAAACATCCCGCGCGCCCACCCGCAACTTCGCTTGCAAAGCCCATGCCTTGGCGATTGCCGTGAGTACTTGGCGTTAGTTGGTCCATCCCTGCGGCGGTGCCAACCCAAACGCGCGCGCGCAGTGGCCAGTTCGTTTGGCGCGACCGACGCGTCCGTGATTGCGCTGACCGCTGGGCGCATCCCAGCTGGCACCTCACTTCGAGTCGGCAACTTGGGCGGGCGCGGTATCATGGCAACGTCGGCGAAGGTAGGCACGATGATGCTAGCAGCGATGTTGGCGACGATTTTGTCAACGACGGCGACGCGGCCACTGCGGGTGCCGATGCTGATCGCGCCGTCGACAATCCCTCGCGTCCGCGATGAAGGTTTTGTAAAGAGTTCGCCACGCGCGCTTGCCCGACGCGCGAGAGTGACCCGCGTGATGTGATTTGACGCGGATCGCGCCCCCCCCCCCCGCCGCCCCCCACCCCCCCGCCCCGCCCCCGCGCGCGCGCATGGGCGCGCGAATGATAATGGCATGTGGCGCCAGAGGCCCGTCTGACAGAATGCCGTAAGCATGTTGAAACAACAAACCGTTGCTTTTTGTTCTCAGGATTGCGAACGAGCGCGAGCACTCGCTTTTTTAAACTGATCTGACGAAACCATGTATTTTTAGCCAGCTCGATTTTGAAATCGCGACGACAAAGACGGTTTTTGACGGATTTCGGCGTGCGCGAGCGACGACGCGCACGCGCGCGCGTTTCGTTTCGTTTCTTTTGCAAACGATTCTCGCGACGGCACGCGCGCAAGGGCGTTCGAACGATTTCGACATGCGCGCGCGAAGCCCCTTGGGTCGCACTTTTTTGAAAAATGTTGACGAGCCCAGGGCTTCTGTAAGAATTCGCAATGGCGCGCGCAAGTTGTTGTTGAAAACCTGCGTTGCGAAGCCATTTTTTTAAATATATATATATATATATATATATAAAAGTGGTTTGGACACTCGATGTTGAAATCCTTACGGCGCCGAAGGTTGTTGAAAGATTGTGGCGTGCGCGCGCGGCGACTCACCCGCGCGTGCACTTCGGCTTTTCTTCTGCAGAGGATTTTTGAAATTTTGTGGTGTTGGATAAACGAATGCACGCGGATAGTATTTTTTGCATAAGGATGGCGGGGTGGGTGCGATACCGGCTGGCTTGGGATGGCACGGATTCATATTTAGGATGGACGAGGGGGCAGAATCATATGGGCATTGCGGTAACGGTGTCGATAATCCCGGGGGGGGGGAATGAGCCTTTTTTAAAAGAGCGCAACTTGGTTTGCAAACTCTCTTAAGACCGTGACGGTGGGTACCAAATCGCACTTGGCAACGACGGCGACGCCGACGACGACAGCGACAACGACGACGACGACGCCGACAACGAGTACGACGACACCGACGACGTCTCCAACGACGACGACGACGCCGACAACGACAACGACGACGACGACACCAACGACGACGACGCCGACGCCGACGACGACGACGACGATGACAACGACGACGACAATGACGACGCCGACGACGACGACAACGACGACACCTACGACCACGACGACGACGTCAACGACGCCGACGACGACGACGACGGCGGCGACGACGACGACGCCGACGTCGACAACGAGGACGACGACGACGCCGACGCCGGACGACGACGACGAAGACGACGACGACGTCGCCAACGAAGACGACGACGAGGGAGGAGGGAGGACGACGACGGCGACAACGACGACAACGACGAGGGAGGAGGGAGAACGGCGACGACGCGAACGACGAAGAAGGAGGAAGGACGGCGACGCCGACGACGACATCGACGAGGGAGGAGAGAAAACGACGACGACGACAACGACGACGACGACGACGACGACGACGGCGACGAAATAGAAGGGACGACGACGAGACGCCGACGACGGACGACGACGACGACGAGGGAGGAGGAGGAGGAAGGACGACCACGGCGACAACGACGACGGAAACGACCACGACGCCAAAGAGGACGACGACGACGAACACGAGGAAAAACAGAGGACAACGTAGGCGACGACGACGACGACGACGCGGGAGGAGGGAGGGCGGCGACGACGACGACGACGGCGCCGCAAGAGCGCGCGCGCACGCTTTTGTTGAAAATCCGTGTTGCGAAACCTTGTGTTTTTGTGTGTTTTTTGGACGCACGATTGTGAAATCCTTCCGAAACCGATGCGTTTCGAAGGGTTTCGGCATACGCGCGCGACGACGCGCGCGTCTGCACTTCGTCTCATTTGCTGCAGAGGATTCTCGCGACGGCACACGCGCAAGGGCGTTCGACAGATTTCGACATGCGCGCGCGCGACGTCCGTTTGGTAGCATGTTGTGAAAATATTGAAAAACCTATAGTTTTCCCCTGGGATTTCGCAAGAGCTCGCGCGTAAGCTTTTTTAGCAAACCAGTGTTGCGAAGCCCTGTGCTTTTGCATGTTTTTGGAAACTCGATAGCGAAATCTTTCTGGCACAGAAGGTTTTTGAAGCATTTCGGCATGCGCGCGCGACGACGCGCGCGTGCGCTTTTCGTCATATTTTTTGCAAGGGATCCGCGAACAAATGTTATGTTAGAGCAAAACATGTCACCGCATTGTGTGTTTTACAAGGGAACCGCAGGGGGGGGGGGCCAGTTTGGCTGGGATGGTACGATTTCATATTTAGGATGGACGAGTGTGCAGAGAACATATATATATATATATATATATATATATATATATATATATATATATATGCGAAACCATACTATCCCAGGGGGAACCGATAAGTCGGGGGGGTAGAATCTATTAATATTTTTAAAAAGGAGAATCCAGGCGGCGACGAGGCGGCGACGGCGAGCACAGAAACGCCAGATCGCCAGCCACTCCCAGTTCCGCAACACAGAAATTACCCTGGCGACGTAGCCAACCCCTGCGCAATGCGGGGCATGAGTAGTTTGGGAGACGTTATACTGAGGTGATGGCGTGACATGGGCGCATATACTTCTACAAGCGGCATTCGTGAGGCTCACAGCCCCCCAGGGATTGCGATGTCCCGCTCAGATCTGCCTGGTGCCTCGCTCCGCTGGACCCACCAGCAGCCTTCGAAAGTGGCTACAGCTTCGCAGATCGCAGCCCCGCAGGGACGGCGAGGTCCCGCTCAGATCCGCGCGGTGCCTCACGCCGCAGGACCCACCAGCAGCCCTCGAAAATGGCGACGGTTTCGCAGATCGCAGCCCCCCAGGGGCGGCGAGGTCCCGCTCAGGCCCGCGCGGTGCCTCATTCCGCAGGAACCACCAGCAGCCCTCGAAAGTGGCGACAGTTTCGCAGATCGCAGCCCCCCAGGGACTGCGAGGTCCCGCTCAGGCCCGCGCGGTGCCTCATTCCGCAGGACCCACCAGCAGCCTTCGAAAATGGCGGCGTTTCGCATATCGCAGCCCCCCCAGGGACGGCGAGGTCCCGCTCAGGTCCGCGCGGTGCCTCACTCCGCAGGACCCACCAGCAGCCTTCGAAAGTGGCGACGGTTTCGCAGATCGCAGCCCCTGCAGGGACGGCGAGGTCCCGCTCAGGTCCGCGCGGTGCCTCGCCCCGCAGGACCCACCAGCAGCCTTTGAAAGTTGCGACAGTTTCGCAGATCGCAGCCTGCAGGGACGGCGGGGTCCCGGCCCACGCGATGCTTCATTCCGCAGGAACCACCAGCAGCTTTCGAAAATGGCGACAGTTTCGCAGATCGCAGCCCCCCAGGGACGGCGAGGTCCCGCTCAGGCCCGCGCGGTGCTTCATTCCGCAGGACCCACCAGCAGGCCTCGAAAGTGGCGACAGTTTCGCAGATCGCAGCCCCACAGGGACTGCGAGGTCCCGCTCAGGACCGCGCGGTGCCTCATTCCGCAGGACCCACCAGCAGCCTTCGAAAATGGCGGCGTTTCGCATATCGCAGCCCCCCAGGGACGGCGAGGTCCCGCTCAGGTCCGCGCGGTGCCTCACCCCGCAGGACCCACCAGCAGCCTTTGAAAGTGACAGTTTCGCAGATCGCAGCCCCTGCAGGGACGGCGAGGTCCCGCTCAGGTCCGCGCGGTGCCTCACCCCGCAGGACCCACCAGCAGCCTTCGAAAGTGGCGACAGTTTCGCAAATCGCAGCCCCCCAGGGACGGCGAGGTCCCGCTCAGGTCCGCGCGGTGCCTCACCCCGCAGGACCCACCAGAAGCCCTCGAAAGTGGCGACAGTTTCGCAGATCGCAGCCCTCCAGGGATGGCGAGGTCCCGCTCAGGTCCGCGCGGTGCCTCGCCCCGCAGGACCTACCAGCAGCCCTCGACAATTGCGACCGTTTTGTAGATCGCAGCCCCCCAGGGACGGCGATGTCCCGCTCAGGTCCGCCTCCCAGAAGCCCATGCGCGCCAGGTGAGCCAAGCGCGCCAGGCGCGCCAGGTGCGCCAGGTGCACCAGGTGCGCCAGGTGCGCCAGGTACGCCAGGTGCGCCACGTGCGCCAGGTGCGCCAGGCGCGCCAGGCGCGCCAGGTGCGCCAGATGAGCCAGGCGCGCCAGGTGCGCCAAGTGTGCGCCAGGTGTACGCCAGGTGCGCGCCCGGTGTGTGCCAGGTGCGCCAGGTGCGCCCAGCGCGCCAAGTGTGCCAGGTGCGCCAGCTGCGCCAGGTACGCCAGGTGCGCCAGGCGCGCCAGGCGCGCCAGGTGCGCCAGGTGCGCCAATGGCGCCAGGCGCGCCAAGTGCGCCAGGTTCGCCAGGTGCGCCAAGCGCGCCAGGCGCGCCAGGTGCGCCAGGTGCGCCAGGCGCGCCAAGTGAGCCAAGTGCGCCGGGTGTGCCGGGTGTGCGCCAGGTGCGCCAGTTGCACCAGGTGCGCCAGGTGCGCCAGGCGTGCCAGGTGCGCCAGGTGCGCCAGGTGCGCAAGCTGCGCCAGGTGCGCGAGGTGTGCGCCAGGCAGGCCCGCCAGTTGCGCCATGCGCGCCAGGCGCGCCAGGTGCGCCAGGTGCGCCAGGTGTGCCAGGTGCGTCAGGTGCGCCCAGCGCGCCAGGGGCACCAGGTGCGCGCCAGGTGCTCCCAGCGCGCCAGGTGCGCCAGGTGCGCCCAGCGCGTCAGGGGCGCGCCAGGTGCGCGCCAGGTGCGCGCCAGGCGCGCGCCAGGTGCGCCAGTTGCGCCAGGCGTGCGCCAGGTGTGCGCCAGGTGCGCGCCAGGTGCGCCAGGTGCGCCAGTTGCGCCAGGTGTGCCAGGTGCGCCAGTTGCGCCAGGCGCGCCAAGTGAGACAGGTGCGCCCAGCGCGCCAGGTGCACCAGGTGCGCCAGGTGCGCCAGGTGCGACAGGCGCGCCAGGTCTGCGCTGGATGCGGCAGGTGCGCCAGGTGCGCCCAGCGCGCCAGGTGCGCCAGGTGCGCCAGATGCACCAGGTGTGCCAGGTGTGCGCCAGGTGCGCCAGGCGCACCAGGCGCGCCAGGTGCGCCAGGTGCGGCCGGTGCGCCAGGTGCGCCCAGCGCGCCAGGTGCGCCAGGTGCGCGCCAGGTGCGCCCAGCGCGTCAGGTGCGTCAGGTGCGCCCAGCGCGTCAGGTGCGTGCCAGGTGTGCGCCAGGTGCGCGCCAGGTGCGACAGGTGCGCCAGGTGCGCCAGGCGCGCCAGATGCACCAGGTCTGCGCTGGGCGTGGCAGGTGCGCCAGGTGCGCCCAGCGCGCCAGGTGCGCCAGGTGCGCCAGATGCACCAGGTGTGCCAGGTGTGCGCCAGGTGCGCGCCAGGTGCGGCAGGTGCGCCAGGTGCACCAGGCGCTCCAGGCGCTCCAGGTGCGCCAGGTGCGCCAGGTGCGGCAGGTGCGTCAGGTGCGCCCAGCGCGCCAGGTGCGCCAGGTGCGCGCTAGGTGCGCCCAGCGCGTCAGGTGCGTCAGGTGCGCCCAGCGCGCCAGGTGCGCGCCAGGTGCGCGCCAGGTGCGCGCCAGGTGCGCGCCAGGTGCGCCAGGTGCGAGCCAGGTGCGCCAGGTGCGCCAGGTGCGACAGGTGCGACAGGTGCGCCAGGTGCGCGCCTGGTGCGCGCCTGGTGCGCCAGTTGCGCCAGGTGCGTCAGTTGCGCCCAGCGCGCCAGGTGCGCGCCAGGTGCGCCCCCCAGCCTTGGGCGCCAGCGCTGTGGCGTCACTGCGCAGGGCCCCCCAGCAGGCCTCGAAAATGGCGACAGTTTCACAGATCGCAGCCCCCCCAGGGATGGCGAGGTCTAATTTGAATCCGCGCGTGGCCCTCATTGTGCTGGGCCCCCCAGCAGGCCTCGAAAAATGGCGACAGTTTCACAGATCGCACCCCCCCCCAGGGATGGCGAGGTCTAATTTGAATCCGCGCGTGGCCCTCAGTGTGTTGGGCCCCCCAGCAGGCCTCGAAACTGGCGACAGTTTCGCAGATCGCAGCCCCCCAGGGATGGCGAGGTCTAATTTGAATCCGCGTGTGGCCCTCACAGTGCTGGGCCCCCCAGCAGGCTTCGAAAATGGCGACAGTTTCACAGATCGCAGCCCCCCAGGGATGGCGAGGTCTAATTTGAATCCGCGCGTGGCCCTCACTGTGTTGGGCCCCCCAGCAGGCCTCGAAAATGGCGACAGTTTCACAGATCGCAGCCCCCCGCAGGCAAGACAGGAAGAGGCAGGGAGGGAGGAGGAGGAAGGAAGGAAGGAGTGGAGACCACACTGCTCTATTCAAAACGAATACCCAACCAAGGAGGGTTGGGAAAAACGTTCCGTGCAAACGCAGCTTGGGAAATCCAATTTCATGCCAGCCGAACCGACCCCCCCTTCCGGCCCTAAAGTTTGCAAACAAACAGCATGCGGTGCACATGCGCAGGCCGAAGACGTGAAAGTAAATTGCGGGGCGCATGCGAGCACCGCCGCGCGCGTAAAGTCGTTTGAACATGTTGGCCATACTGCTAGACAGAAGCCATAAAGAACCATCGGCCAGTCAACAAATCAATCTTCATAATTCTGCGCCCGCGCTCTCTGAAATCTTATTTCAGCCACCGGTTTATTCCGTTCTCTTCAATCAGAGCATGCGGATCACTTGCGTTCGCATGTCGAAAGTTTCGACATGCGAACGCAAGTCGACACTTGGTGGGCGTGCGATGGAGGTGTCACATTCTGTGAAACCACCATCGCGCGCCCACCAAGTGTGTCAAATAACAACCATGCTTGCCATGTGTGCGTCTCCGCGCGCGCGTCGAAATCCGCTCAAAGCCAATGGTGCCATAACCAGTGCAGCACACAAGTGTTCAAACACATTCGAAGACCATGCGAGTTCCCACGCAACCATGGCACTGTGTGGGCTTCTGCGGGCGAGCATTCCTCATCATCCTCACCAGGGCAATCACTATCACCATTGCCAGCGTCAACATTGACACCGTCATTACCGCGATCATCATTATCAGCATCATCATCGCCAGGATTATCGTCACCCCTATCATTGTTGGAATTGTCGCCCTCGTCAAATTACTGCGCGCGGGAACGCCCTCATATACATTACATGCACTGTCGTCATCGCCGCAAGCATCATCATGCCACCGTCGTTCTCATCACCACCGTATGTGTCACTATCACCACTGGCGTCGTCGATATCATGTCGCCCCCATCCCCATTCTCATGGCCACCGGCGTCAGCGTCACCCCCTCTGTCACTGACATCGTCGGTGGCGTCGAGCCAGTCACCATCGTCACCAGCACCTCCCGGCTTGGAGGACGGAGTTGCCTGCGCGGGTGTGTTCCACGCGCCCGTGCGGTTGTGGGGATCATGGCCACATGGGTTTCACCAGCAGGTTGCGGGTGGGTGGGCGAGGTGGTCACGCGCGGATGTTGCGCGGTGGGTGGGTTCTTTTTTCCGGCAACAAAGATAGATGGCCCCCCCCCCCGTACCCCGAGTTCAATTTCTCGTCCTGGGGCATTGCAAATTACATACGAGTTTGCCTCTGTGTTTATATCCCATGTGATGTCATACCTTACCAGCCAGGCTGGTATCCACCACTCTCCCATCCCTGTCCATTACGACCATTCGCGCGCACTTCTGTTTTCCAAACGTCATGTCTCCGGAGCGCGGTGCCAACAAGTAGCACAAAGTCCGCACGCGCGCGCACAGGTCAAATCAGACCGAACGTCCTGCAACCATTCCAACATTGAAACGTATAACAAACATGAGTGCCCCCCCCACCACCGTCACACGAATAATGCAGATTATCTGCCCTATTGTTTTGAAATCGTACGGGAGCCATTCTGATTCTAGCAATCTCACCTACATCCGTCATTCGCGTGGACCCAGCATGCGCATAGCGCACGAAACCGCATCAAGCAATGCAGTGTGGGCCACACGTGCTCGCCGCCACGCGTGCGTGTCGAAACCAGTCCAAAACCATTGTTTATCAAAGCGTTTCAAGATAGAGTTGTTAAGCATCACCCTTGAATTGCTGCACGCGCGCACTTTCTCACCATCGCCCTCATTATCGACATGGTATCACCGTGATCATCGCCATTTTCAATCGCCGCCACTGCCGCCATCATCAGCCAATCACTTTCATCACCAGCCCATAGACATCATCATCGTCATCGTCGTCACCAGCATTGGCGCCATCATTGGCCTTGCCATTTTCATTGTCGTCATCGCCACCACCATCGCTAACATCATCATCGTTGCCACCGTTGTCGGCGTGATCATGATTTCGTGCCCGCCCGGGCCACCGACCCGCACTGAAGCGCTTGAGCGCCAGCGCGGCTTCTGAAACGCGCTGGGAAGGCCCCCATCGGCAAGCCCCATCGCGACCACAGCAGTTGTGACAAATCAGTTGGCCACTCTGCGCGCGAGCTTGCACGCGCCAGCTCAGCCGCAGAGAACCGCAATCGTGGCCGAATTGGCTTTGCCAAACAATTGCGGGCGGGAGGGTGGGATGATTGTTCGAGCAGTGGAGTTGAACATTTCAAGTTCTTAAACATTAGTCAGGTTGCATTCGGCGACTTGCACCACATAACCTGCACCACATAGAGAGCACATCGAGAGTGCAACATCCTGCTGTCTGGGGTCCACGCTGGCGAACATTCGCATCTACGGGTGATGAGGCGGAGGAGGGAGGAGTCTTCACGGTCAAGGCCGCGCTCCCGCGCGCAGCGATCCAGGCTTCATTGTTTACTTGACTGGGCCCAGGGGGGCGAGCTTAGAAATTGGCTTGTGCCAGAATTAGAAGAGGGCCATCTCCGACCCGATACCAGAGCAGGAGGGAATGCGGCTGTCGTTCTGCTGGCAGTCTCCAGCGCCCCGTCTCGGCAGGAGGAGGCAGATCGCCATGGGCAGCATGGGGTCCCGAGAGAAGCGGGGAACGGGGTCCTTGACCACGTGGGGCTCTCCTCGGGGACACACCCCTTCATCCCGAGCCGTTTGTGGTGGCCACGGGGCCCATGGAGGGCCCCGATGGGTCCGAAAATGGGGAACACCATCCTCCAGGACCCAACATGAGTGCCCCCCCCCCACCCCCGTCACACGAATGATGCAGATTGTCTGCTTATGTTTTTGGAATCGTACGAGAGCCATTCTGATTCTAGCAATCTCGCCTACATCCGTCATTCGCGTGGACCCAGCATGCGCATAGCGCACGAAACCGCATCAAACAATCCAGTGTGGGCCACACGTGCTCGCCGTTACGCGTGCGTGTCGAAACCAGTCCAAAACCATGGTTTCTCGAAGCGTTTCAAGATAGAGTTGTTCAGCATCACCCTTGAATTGTTGCACGCATACATTTTCTCACCATCGCCCTCATTATCGACATCCTATCACCGTGATCATCGCCATTTTCAATCGCCGCCACTGCCGCCATCATCAGCCAATCACTTTCATACCAGCCCATGGACATCATCATCGTCATCGTCGTCATCAGCATTGGCGCCATCATTGGCCTTGCCGTTTTCATCGTCGTCATCGCCACCACCATCGCTAACATCATCATCATCGTTGCCACCGTTGTCGGCGTGATCATGATTTCGTGCCCGCCCGGGCCACCGACCCGCACTGAAGCGCTTGAGCGCCAGCGCGGCTTCTGGCACGCGCTGGGAAGCCCATCGGCAAGCCCCATCGCGACCACAGCAGTTGTGACAAATCAGCTGGCCACTCTGCGCGCGAGCTTGCACGCGCCAGCTCGGCCGCAGAGAACCGCAATCGTGGCCGAATGGGCTTTGCCAAACAATTGCGGGCGGGAGGGTGGGATGATTGTTCGAGCAGTGGAGTTGAAAAGTTCAAGTTCTTAAACATTAGTCAGGTTGCATTCGGCGGCTTGCACCACATAACCTGCACCACATAGAGAGCACATCGAGAGTGTAACATCCTGCTGTCTGGGGTCCACGCTGGCGAACATCGGCAACTACGGATGATGAGGCGGAGGAGGGAGGAGTCTTCACGGTCAAGGCCGCGCTCCCGCGCGCAGCGATCCAGGCTTCATTGTTTGCTTGACTGCGCCCAGGGGGGCGAGCTTAGAAATTGGCTTGTGCCAGAATGAGAAGAGGGCCATCTCCGACCCGATACCAGAGCAGGAGGGAATGCGGCTGTCGTTCTGCTGGCAGTCTCCAGCGCCCCGTCTCGGCAGGAGGAGGCAGATCGCCATGGGCAGCATGGGGTCCCGAGAGAAACGGGGTCCTTGACCACGTGGGGCTCTCCTCGGGGACCCACCCCTTCATCCCGAGCCGTTTGTGGTGGCCACGGGGCCCATGGAGGGCCCCGATGGGTCCGAAAATGGGGAACACCATCCTCCAGGACCCGCCTCCTTCACGCTAAGAGGAGGAGGAAAAGCAGGAGGAGGGAGAGGAGGAGGAGGAGGAGGAGGAGGGTCGAGGAGGAGGGTCGAGGAGAAGGAGGAGGAGGAGGAGGAAGATACACGTTCAGGTTGCACTCACAAGCACCGGGCAGCCCGCGACCTGCCCCTCCGCTCCCTGCGGGCGGGCCAGCCGCGGCGGAGGCAGACGCGACGCTGCGGGGTTGTTTTGTTGGCTGCTGGTCGAGACGCTCGGCGCGGCTGCCCTGACTCGGTGCCTCTGCGGTCGGGAACGTCTGCTTCGCGCGCCGCTCCCACCGCTTCTGGCCCACCGCGCCTCGGCGTGGCACGCTGCGGAAGAGAAGAGAACGCCCGAGCCCCCAGGCGGCCGCGTCCCGAGCTCCTCCACCGGCCTCCCGCCAGGCGGGGCGGAGCGGCACGCTGCCCTTCGGGCAGGGCGTGGCGTGTCGCTGGGGCCGCCGGCCGCCGCGACACGCGAAGCAAGGCATCCCGACAGATCTGTGCACACGCTGGTCGTTGAAAGCAGGCGTTTCTGGATTCCCACATCCCAATCTACTTCAAGCGCCTTCCTACTTCAAGAGTGGACTTGCTCTTGCTGTGGTTTGTCATTTTCTGGGAGGGCCTGTTCCGAATCTATGTGATGCGCCTTCCCACTTCATGTTTCTTTCTACTTCTGTCGACCGACGTGTACACGTATACAAGTCTGTATACACTGTATATATATATGATATATATATATATATATATATGTATTATAAATCATATTGCGCCGGGAAGCTGGTGCACCTGGCGTGGCCGGCCTGGGTGCGAGGTGGACAACCAATTGGCGGCATGTCCCTATGGCTGGGCGTGTCGGAAGTCCGCATGCGTGTTCGGCGCGCGGCCTCCAGACGCTGCATGTATGGGTCCACCCGTACGTGTGCTCTCCAGCTGCTCGGTGGGAAGGTTGGCCCGCCCGAGCAATGTTCCACGAGTTTACTCAGCCCGATCAAGAATAGCCACGCATCTGGGCTCAAGCTTCCCGCAGAGGGCGGCCAAGGTTTCTCTCGGATTGCCGATCTCTTGATCCCTGAATCCACGTTGTTCGTTGTTCGCCGTCGTTTGTCGACGCCACTCGTCGTTCGTTACTCGGCCTCAGGGCTTCGCCGTCCATCGCCAGTCGTTATTGACGCCGTTGTCGTCGTCGTCGCTGTCAGCTCTTCGGCCTCGTCGTTGTCCAGACCTGTGCTGGAGCGCGCCAGTCGCCCCAGCCAGAACTTTCGGCGCACATCGGAGCGCGTGACTGCGAGGGCCCGCAAGCAGGCCCCAGGGCCCAAGAAGGGCGAGCAGCGCTGGAACCTGTACCATCCGTATTTTTCCTTGTTGTATTATCATTCGGATTCGTTAGCTTGTTATTGTTGTTCAATTCGTAGTCTGATGTTTCTTGTTGCGATTGTTCATACCGTCCTGATTATTACTCGCCGAGGTCGTCGTCTTTGTCGTGGTCGAGGTCGCCATTCGCCTCTGGTCGCTCGTCGAGGTCGTCACCGTCTCCGTTGACGCGCAGGTTATCGAGCTGTGGCGCCACGGCCGCGGTACCACCGCGATGGAGAAGTCGAGGTCGCCGGCCGCTGAGCGGAGCGCTCCCCTTCTCTGCCCTCCTCCTTCCTCTTCCCCCATCATCCTAATCCCTCCTCCCTCTCTCCCCCTTCCCCCTCCTCCCCGTCGTCAGCCATCCTCCTTGATCCCTCCTTTTTCCCCTCCACCCTCCTCCGCCTCATATTGTTCCTCTCTCGTTCTCCCCTTCCTCCTCCTCCTATCCCGCCTCCTCCCTAGGGGTACCTCCTCCTTCCCCACGCTTCCTCCTGATCTTCATCCTGCCCCTCATCCTCGAGTGTTCGATAGCACCTGCTACTGGACAGCCATGTCCCTCTTGGCTTCCATACCCCTCCCGAAGCCCGCAGATCTCCTCACAATCATCCCGACGCCCAGATACCCCCAGAGCCGTCCTCCCCCGCCTCAGATCACCCAATACATAGCCCCCATACCGCATCAGCAGACGCACCAATTGGGACCATGGTTGGAGCTCCCTTGGGGGGGGGGCAGGAAGCGTGTGCGGGTGTGCCGAAGTGGGCGCGGGGGGCGCCATGCGGACGCCCCTTATTGGGGCATGGGTGGAGCCCCCTGGGGGGGCAGGAAGCGTGTGAGGGGTGTGCCGAAATGGGCTAGGGCAGGACCAAAAGGAGGAGGAGGAGGAGGAGGAGGAGAAGAAACAAGAGGAGGAGGAGGAATGAGGAGGAGGAGGAGGAGGAGGAGCAGGAGGAGGAGGAGGAGCAGGAGGAGGAGGGCAAGGAGGAGAAGGAAGAGCTGCGCGGCGCTGCGTACTCAAAACGAGGACCCAACACACTAGAGGGTTGGACGCTCTCTTTTTCCCTGACCCTGCAGAGGGCTCCCGTTTAGTGGTCCCCTGGGGGGGGGTCCTGGGGTGGACCCCCCGGGACATGGCCCCGGCCACGCGACGAAGTCCGACAGAAGTCCGGCGCAGGACGGCGGAAGACGGCCCGCCCCAGTTTGGCGGACGCGCTGTCGGGCGGCACGGGCGGCCCCAAGACGATCCGCAAGATGGTCCAAGAGGGCCACGCGTCGCCGACTGAGCGGTCTAGACGGCCCAGCGAGTCCCGAAGACGGCCTGGGAGGCCTCCAAGAGGCTCCCCTGGAGAGCCCCAAGAGTCAACATTCACTGATTTTCTTTAGGTGTTTGAAGGTTTTTCGCGCTCTCGCCTGTTCGGCTTCCCGACGCTCGAGGACGACCCAAGACACCCCAAAGATCCCCCCAAGACTGCCTAAGAGGCCCCAAGGCAGCGCCAGGACGGTCCAAGACGCCCTCAAGACAGCCCTCCAAGACGGCCTCATAAGGCCACGGGAACGCTCCAAGAGAGCCCAGAGATGAGGCAGGGAACGACATGTCGGGCTCCCCGCACGAAGGGACCCCGAGGAGGCCCCAAGAGGCCCCCAGGAGGCCCCCAAGAGGCCTCCAAGAGGCCCCGAAAAGCTTCGAAGAGGCTTCCAGGAACCCCCAGAAGCCTCCAAGACGGCCCCAATACCCCTCGAGAGAGCCCCACGATGGCTGGTGACGCCTCGACAAAGCGCCACAGCCCCAAGCGGACAACACGGGAATCAGCGTCACGCGCTCTATGGACATCCTCTTCTTTGCTGTCCTCTTGCTCGAGAGTCACGCCCACTTGTCCTCCAAGAGGTCTCCCAAGAGTAGGGGAACGAAGAATGACATAAACATAAAAACTCGGAGGTCCGCGGGGATTTCTCGGATCGGCGCTGGACCCCCCTGGCGGCGCCTCCGACGCAGCCCCTGGCGCGCTCCGTGCGCGAGGGAGGGGGGTCCAGCGCCGATCCGAGAAATCCGCGCGGACCTCTGAGTTTTTATGTTTATGTCGTTCTTCGTTCCCCTAAAGAGACCCCCAAGAGTCCAATCTCATTGATTTCTTTCAGTTCTTTCAGTTCTTCTCTGTTTTCGGCTCTCCGGCTTCATAGCGCTCCAAGGAGGCCCGAGAGACCGCATTTGGTCTCCCAGGCGGGCGCCCAGACGGTCGAGGACGCCCCCAAGACGGTCGAAGACGCCCCCAAGACTGTCTAAAGACGGCCCCAGGAACGCTTCAGGAACGGCCCCAGAAGGGGGGGCAGGGACCAACATTTCGGGCTCTCCGCCCAGAGAATCCCCAGGAGGTCCCAAGAGGCCCCAAGAAGCCTCCAAGAAATTTCCAGGAAGCCCCAGAGGCCACCAAGAGGGCCCCGAGACTGGCCTAAGAGAGCCCCGAGATGGTCGGAGACGCCCCAGGGCCCGAAGTCTGCCCAACACGGCTCCAAGAAGGTCGGAAACGCCCCGACAAAGTAGTACAGCATCAAACGGACAGCACGGGATCCACCTCGAGCTGCGAAAAGCCCTCGGGCCTGGGCCTCACAACGGAGCGCTCCAGCACTGGTCTCGGCGGAAGGCTGGCGGGAGGCGGCTGAGGTAAAGCGAGGCCGCCGTCGCTGGCGGAAGGCCGACGGAGGCCAGCGGAAGTAAAAGATGCGGCCCCAAGAGATGGCAACCTTTTCGGGCCCAGGGCGTCCAGACCCCGCCACATGCACTCCCGGACCCGTCGCAGGTGTGCGCTCTGGCCAGGGCTCCCATGGGCGGTCCTGTGGGCGAGCCCAGCAACGGTGTCGAGGCGGCCCAGAGAACACCTCGATCCTCGAAGCGAGGAGGCCCAGAGAACACCCCGATCCTCGAAGCTCGAACCTCGAAGCGAAAGAGCAGGAGGGGAAGGTCGTCGCTGGCCGTCCGTCGTCTCCACCGTGCTGTCGTTCCCATCCAAGGATGAACATCAGCCGAAGAGCTGTGTGCCATGCTCTCCCCCTGAGTGAGGGCCGGGGAGGGAGGAAGCACCAAGGGCACCGTGGTACGACCAGGCACTGCCCGGAGGAGGAGGAGGAGGAGGAGGAGGAGGAGGAGGAGGAGGAGGAGGAGGAGCCTCGAGCGCAGAAGGAGAAGGAGGAGGAGGAGGCCAGGAGCTCAGGAGGAAGAGGAGGAGGAGACCAGGAGGAGAAGCCCCCCCCCCACAGCGCAGGCAGGCCGCACGCGGCGCGGCGGAGTGGCGCCGGGCGGTGGCGGAGATTGCAGGCCGCCGCGGGCTGGAGTGCAGGGCGGAGAAAAGACAAAAGACAGGCGGGAGGGCTGTGGTGCCCTCCTCCTCCTCCTCCTCCTCCTCCTCCTCCTTCTCGAGGAGCCCACTGCGGGGCAGTGACCACGCCGTCGGGCAAGTCGGTGGGGGTTGCGTTCCGCGCGCGGTTTTGGGATGCGGGTCGTCCTCCCGCTCGCGCTCCAACGCTACAGCTGTAACGTGGCTTGCGCAGAAAGCAGAAGGAGGAGGAGGAGGAGGAGGAGGACGAGGAGCAGGAGGAGCAGGAGGAGCAGGAGGAGCAGGAGGAGGAGGACCAGGAGGGTGGGAGAGGTGGAGGTGGATGAGAAGGAGAAGGAGGAGGAGGACGAGCAAGAGGAGGAGGCGGAGGAGGAGGAGGAGTTTGATGGTCAAAAGAAGGAGCGGGGGGAAGGAGCAAGACGAGGGGAGGGAAGGGAAAGAAGCAGGAAGATGGATGGAGCGTGATTCCTGAGTGCGGAGGGCGCGACGCCTAGATAAATCTCGAGGACGTCCCGCGCGAGAGCGAACCCGGGAGATTGCTAGGAAGTCCCGAGCCAGACCTCCATTCTTCACAAATTGTGAGGAAGGATTTGGCGGGACCCGTTGTTGATGTACGTAAGTCGGGGCTAACATCACAGCTTCAAGACCCCAAACCCCCTGGCAAAATACAGGGGGCGAGCCCCGGGAGGGGCATGTGAATTGGAGACGCGTGTATGTTATTGGAGACCGGGGGGATCAACAAAAATGGTTCAGAAATGAGAGCTCGACAACAAAAGCAGCAACAACACCTTCGCTGCCTCGATAAGCCCGCTGTGATACGCAACACGTGCAGTGCTGAAGACGTCCGTGTCAATACGCTGCGTGTTGGCTCAGTGTATTGACCCACGTTTTGGCGAACGTACTGCGTCATACCTACGTTTTCAGTCTACGTGTTGAGCCCCGTGTCAGCACGCTACGTGTTGCGTGTTGCGTGTTGGGGCAGCTAAGAACAGCACACAACAGAGCACCCCAAAATACGTCGACACGACAGAATCCAGCCGTGATGCCCCTCGCCTGCCCCCCCCTCGTCGCGCCTTCGGCCCCGGCCGCCCCTGCCCGGCCGCAGGCCTCGCGGCGTCCTTCACCACGACGATCCACAAGCCGCTGGGGTGCTCGCCCTGGCAGTGAGCCGGCCGCCGCGGCGCGCGGCCCTGTCGGGCTCCATGTGCAGCCGTTTTTGTTGCTGGCCGCTTCGGCCCCGCCGTGGAGTGCCCTCGCGGCGTTCCGCGCAGTTCGTGGGCGAGGTCGCCGAGAAGCCACGGCCGCCCGCGCGCGGCCGTTGTCGAGGGCGCTGACGGCGAGTCGCCGCCGGCCCCCGCCTCTCTGGAGACGCCTGAGAGTGATGTGGACGGGCGCCGGGCCAAAGTTTCGTCAAGCCAAAGTTTCGTCAAGTTGCGTCCCCCCTGCCGTTGTGGAAACTGTTTCGGGGGAACACTTTTGGGAAGGAAAGGGGAGGAGTTGGAGGAGGAGGAGGAGGAGAACAAGCACGAGGAGGAGGAGGAGGAGAAGGAAGAGGGGGAGGAGGACAGACAGGAGGCGGAAGCGGCGAAGGAGGCCTCTTGGGTCCGTAGACATTGTGATTCAATTCCTTCACCATTTGGCACAAGGTTTTGACATGTTGGCGTGGGGATTTCACAGCCCCGACAGCCTCCACGTACACATGCCGCAGTCTGTGTACCGAACCTCCCGCCTTCCCTGTGACTCCTCGCTCTTACCCAGTGATTGCCTATGTCGGGCAATGATGGTTATTGGCCACGTGGGAACACGATGTGGTGTTCCTGCGGCTGCCGTCGAAATCCTGGGCATTACAAGTGGTGCTCTTCGTGTGGTGCCACTCTCAAGCAAGTGGGTGGCGGTAGGCACAATTACTGCGAATGTGGAGGAATTTTGATGGACAAACTCAACGGGGGCAACGGCGCTAATAATCGTGACGATAAGAATTGGAGAGGACTTCGCAAGTTGAGAGCGGCAGTTATTGTTCTACCAGATCACCCAGGGTGCTAGTGACAAGTTCTCAGATCAACTGGACGGGGGGCGTACATATTGTTTGCGTTGCCCTTGAAAAGGATAAGTGTGTCGAGCAGCCAAGCAGGGCCCCCGAAGGGAACCTCGTGGTGATGATGATGATGATGATGATGATGATGATGATGATGATGATGATGACGATGACGATGACGATCACGGTGATGATGATGACGGTATCCGTGACGATGGCGATTACGATGAAGATGGTGATGTGTACGATGATGCTGATCATGTTGGCGACTGTGTTGATGATGGTGGTGGTGATGATGACGTTGATGTTGATGTTGAGCTTGATGATGATATCGATGCTGATGATGGCGATGATGATGCTGATGATGATGATGATGGTGGTGGTGCCGGTGGTGATGATGCCGATTGTCATGATGGTGTTGAGTATTGTGGTGATGGTGGTGGTGGCGATGGCGATAGTGAGGTTTATGGTGACAGTGGTGCTGATCGTGATGTTGATGTTGATGACGGTGCTGATGATGATGGTGATGACGATGATGGTGATGGTGATGACGATGATGATGGTAGTGGTGGTGGTGGTTATGGTGATGGTGGTGGCGGTGATGATGATGACGATGTCGTGGTGCAGTGATGAGTTTATTATGACGGTGATGATGATGACGAGGAGGAGGAGGAAGAGGTGGAGGAGGAGCAGGAGCAGGAGGAGTAGGAGGAGCAGGAGATGGAGGCCTCGTGGCTGGACGAGGGATCGCTCCGAAACTGCCTGTGGACTGGTGTCCTCCGGCGGGCGCTGCAGATCTCGCCTTCGCTTGTGCGGCGCAGGCGGAGCTGCTGCGCAGCTTTGGACCTCCACTCGGCATCGGCCGTTTGCCTCCCCCTAAGATCCTCGCGCCGCATCTGTTCGTGACAGTCGATGTTGCATTGTCTCGGGCCCTCGGCTCTCAGGCTTCGATCCGGCACGGAGAACGCAGCAGAAGATGGGCTTCTGGGCCCCAGCTGAGTTTGTCGGCAAGTCTGCAGTCGTTTCGGGACGTTAGATGTCAGGGCTTCGTTGGGCCTCTACAGTCCGGCGGCTGAAGAAGGAACCTTTTTTCGTTGAGGAGGTGTTCGGTGTTCTTTAATTGTTTTACAGTTTGACCTTGGGTTTTCCTTCGGCTTGTTATGGGGATCGAAGTTTAACTTATCGAAAACAGATGCCTCGTCCCTTCTTCAGGGTTCTTTATGGCAGCGTCTCGACTGTATCCTCCTGCATCTCCCCCTCCATCATGATCCCTCCCTCCCTGGCTCCCGCGCCCCTCCCTCCTCATGGCTGATCCCTCCTGGTGATCGCCGGATTGCGGGGTGGTTGCGCTTCGCCTTGGGTGCGTGTCTCCACTGGGCTTCTGGGCGAACGAAGCAGGTCAAGCTAGCACTTTTTCTGTCTCCGTAGGCGTTTTGGCCTCGATTTCGGGCTTCCACCAGCGGCCACGCCCTTCGTTCCGCGCTGCTGCCGCCGCGGAGACCCTGCAAAGTGGTCCTGCGCTGCTCACCCGTAGCCCACCGTGACCACGGAGCCCGCGGCCGGGCTCGTCGCGCCGCCCCAGGCACTCTGGCGTGATGGTCGACCTGCAGGGAGCCATGGGTCTTGGCCAGTACGAGTCCGAGAGGACTGTCGGATCCGAGGCATCCAGCCCCAGCGGCAGGTCGTTCGGAGACGGGGCCAGGAGGAAAAGGCCGCTCACCGTCACGTACCACGGCGAGGACCTCAATGCCGAGGGCTGGGCCCGTTCGCGCGTTCTGGCGCTCAGCGTCTGGAGGTCTCGCGCGTACGACGTCGTGCTAATGGGGAGCATCGTCGTGACCATTGTCATGGTGGTGCTGGAGACGGACGCCGTTGCAAAAGGCAGCAGCCCCGAGAGCTGGGTCAGCGTCACCAGCGACGTCATCCTGGTCCTGTACATCTGCGATATCGCGCTGCGTGTCTTCATATTCCGCGCCTCCTATGCGGCCTACCTGGGCAACTGGGCAGACGTGGCGATCGTCCTGTCCGACGTCGGCGTCCTCGCCTACCAGTACCTCACGCGGGGAGGTGCCACGCTGGGCTTCTCCTTCCTCCTTGTCTTCCGCCTGCTGCGTCTCGGGCAGGCGATGCACGTGCTCGAGATGTTTCCCGAGCTGCACCTGATGATCAAGGGCATGACCGGCGCCTTCAAGGTCCTCATGTGGGGGCTCGCGGTCCTGTTGCTGATGCTGCTGGTGTGGTCCATCCTTGCCGTGCAGCTCACCCTGGAGAGGGCCCGGGTTGGGCCGCGCACGGGCAGCCCCGGCGGAGGCAACCCCGACCCCTGAGAGCCGACGTCACGAGCAGAAGTGCAACATCGCAGAGCTCGAGGAAGTAACAACTGCACACAGAGAAATCTTCGGAGCTCCGCGCGGATCTCCTGGATCGCCGCTGGGGCCGCCTGGCGACGCCTCCGGCGCCGCCGCTGGCGCCTGGGGAGGGGGCCCAGCGTGGATCCAAGAAGTGTCCGTGCGGAGCTCCGACAATTTTGGTGTACGCTTTTTTTGCTGCTCCCCTCGGAGCAGAACTCCTCCTCCTCCTCCTCCTCCTCCTCCTCCTCCTCCTCCTCCTCCTCCTCCCCTCCCCCCTCCTCCTCCTCCTCCTCCTCCTCTCCTCCTCCTCCTCCTCCTCCTCCTCCTCCTCCTCCTCCTCCCTCTCCTCCTGCTCCTCCTCCTTTGTTGGAGCCCTGGGCTCGGGCGAAGAGAACTATGCGCATGCACCGAGCCTGGCAGGGCGCATCGATCCTGAGCTCAGGGGGCCTGGCCAGAGCCGGCGTATGTGCATCGTTCTCTCTCCTCTATGGGCCCCATCGTCCCGCTGCGTCGTTCGGGCCCGGCCGACCCGCGAGGCCCTCGGGGCCCGAAGCGAGGCCAAACATCGCCGGAGGCGACAGCGGACAATGCAGCGCCAGGATCGCATGGACAGGCCCCGAGAGAGACCGCTCCCAGGCGGCCCCGCAGCGCTCCAGCACGACGGGGGTTGCTGAGCCCGGAGAGGGCGCCGGCTGCCCCGGGTCTTGAGGCCCCCCCGACGTACCCAACATGAAATTGCAGGGCTCGACCTAAACGGTGTTTTGGGAAGTTCGTCGGCAGTTTTCGTTTTGATTTCGCTTTGCGTCAAAGGCGAAACGAAGACAGAGCGAAGGAAAACGAAAACACAACGAAAACGACAAACATCGTTTAGGTCGAGCCCTGTGAAATTGTGTGTCTTGGCTCGCATTCCTGGCAGAAGGGTCGGGGCGAGAAGCAAGGAGGCGTCGTGGGCTGCCGCAGAGGTGCCCTCGAGGGCCCCTGAGGGGGCCCTTTGGGGCCCAAGGGGTTCCCTGAGCGTCCGAAAAGGGAACTGTTCTAGCCCCCCCATGTATCGGGGGTGGACAGACCTCCCACCCTGACACGTCGATTAGTGAATTGACCGTCTTCGGTTCTCGAGAGGGCGCCGCGGCCGTCATTTTCCAGGCTTGCGCCCGCCAGGTTTGGGTCCGAGGTCGTGTTCACTAAACCACGTTTTACTAAATGGGGTTCTGTCCGTCTCCGAAATGTATCGCTCCCCATCGCGACTTCGCGCCCCGCCCGCTGCCGAGGCCGCCCTCGGCCGCGGCAGGCTCCTGCGGCGGCGGCGCCGCGGCCCCGGGCGTGGGCGTCCCCGGCAGGCCGGCCCGTCCCCGCGCCGGCGGGAACGCCGCGATGTTTCATCGCCTAGTCGTAAGAGTGACCTCTCGCCGGAGTGACCTTTGGTGCGGGCACGGATGGGTCACCAGATGGCTGAAAACGAAGCAGCAGCAGCTGCTTGCGCGCCCAGGTTGGGCCCCCCGCGGCCCCCCAAAAAAGTCGCGCACCAACGGTCACTCTTACCCAGGGTCACTCATTGCGTATAGCCCATTTCAGAGCGGAGTGCCTGGCGTCGCCCTCAGAGCGTGAAGTGCCTGCCCCGCTTTCGCTTCCCGGCTAAACCAGGCCATACCACGCGCCTCCTCGTCAAGCGGCCCCGATCAGGACAGGCCGCAGTTTGGCATCGCTCGGCATCTCTTGGAAGCGAGGGCGGTCAAAAGCGAGGTCGGTTTGCTTGCCCCCTAGTCGCGTCCTTCCCACAGCGGGCGCTTCCAACCCGGGGGCCCTCACGGATCGAGCCGACGGGGCCCTGGCGGAGCGACCTGTCCAGGAGGAGACCGCAGAGAGCTGGGATCCGGGGCTCCGGTCGAGTTCGGTCACGATGCTGTGCTCTTCGCGGCGTCGGCTCTCAGAGAGGGCCGAGCGGTCCATGCTGTGTCAGACACCCGGCGCCCAGATCGTCATGACACCGGCGCCCAGATGCGACACCGCACAGCAGGCGCACCAATCGTGGGCGGCAAAGAGGTGGGTGATGACTAGAGGGGTGGATCTCATGGCGTGGGCCATGAGGTTTCCTCTGATTTCATGGCGCCTCGTCTTGTTCCAACACGTCCCTGGCCCCCCCCCTGGGCCGCGCACATGCCCATGTTAATGATTTGCGGCACCCCCCCCCCTCGGACGCCCCCCTCTTGGCCGACCCCGAGCAGAAATTCCTCGTTCCCTGGGCACCCGTCTGAGTCTGTTGGGGCATCCAGCGCGGCCCAGGGCCGACCCAGCAATGCCCCTCTAGACTCCTCTTTCGGGTGGGGGATCGACTGCAGAATTGGCTTATCCCAGAGTGACTTCCTCGCCGAATATACCAGACAGACATGTTTCTCTTTTAAACAACAGATGGGTCAGAGGAAAACACAGGTTCGGGGTAAATGAGCTCAAGAGTCGATCAACTACTCGACTCACAGCTCGCTTCCTCACCGCGTGTCCCGGTTGTGCCCTGGGGCCCTGCTGAGGCCAGCCGGGGCTGCCTTTGGGGGGCAGTCCGTGTGCCGCGCCCGAGCCTCTCCGGCGCGTCCACCCCCTGAACCGGGAGCTTGCCCACGAGGGCGTGTACGAGGGCGTCTGCGAGCGCTGCCCCCGCGCCTTCGAGTCCGTCTCGGCCACAATGCTCACGTTCGTGAAGCACCTGATCGCTGGGGACGGCTGGGGGGAGGTGTGCGTGCCGATCTCCGAGGCGCACCCGTGGACGTTCTTCTTCTTCCTCGCCGTCGCCTCCTCTGTGACCCTGGCGCTGCTGAACCTGATCCTGGCCGTGATCGTCGACTCTGCTGCCCAGGCAAGAAGCGAGAATGAGCACGACCTTGCGGCAATGAAGGATAAAGAGTTCAAGAAGCAGCGGAAGCAGCTGACTCGACTCTTCAAGACGATCGACACGGACGGGAGTGGACTTCTAAGCTGGGACGAACTCAACGAGGCCATCTTCGAGAGCAAAGAGTTCAACGACACTCTGATATGCATGGGCATTTCGGTGCACGACCTGGACATGGTCTGGATGCTCCTCGACGACCAGGACACAGGCAGTGTCACATGCGACAACTTCGTGGAGCAGCTGTACAGGCTCCGCGCCACGGACAACCACAACGTGAACCTTCTGATGAAGGGTTTGCTCCTCCGGATCCGAGAGGACATGCGGAGCCTCCTGGTGTCAAACGGCGGCCAAGACGTCGGAACTAGGAGCTGCGGCCTGGGCGTTCGTCGGAGCCAGAGGCTTCCCACATCGTCCAGCGTAAATCTGGCCGGCGGCAGAAAGTCAAAGAGCTCGTGCAGCTCGCAATCGCAGTCCGCAGACCACCACGTCCAGGAGACCACGCTGAGCTCTACGCGCGCCGACTCGCGTGACGCGCTCGAGGGGCGCGCGGAGGTGCACAGCTGACCTCTGCGCCCGTGCGGGCCTGCAGGGGAGCGGCATCGAAGTTGTCCCCCCCCCCTGATCTTGGTCCTCCCTGCGATCCAGGCGTCGCCTCTCTCGCAACAGGCGGTCTTGCGTTGTCCCTGGCCCCTCGTGGATCGACCCGGCTCGAAGGACGCGAAAGGATGATGGGGTTTTGGTCGAGCGTGTTCTGCGATGTGTCGCTGCTTGCTTGCGACGTCGGATCTCAGGGTTCCTCGCGACGCCCTTTCCAGAAGTCCCGACCCTTGCCCCAGGGCCAGCTGTTCATCTCGGGTCGTTTTGTGACGGCCCGTTTGGGGCCCGGCGAGGGCCCCAGGGGGCCGAAGACGTCGACAATTCCTGCTTTGTGTTTGTCCGATGTGCTCGGAGGTATGGTTCCTCCTTTTCTTCTTCTTCTTTTTCTTCTTCTTCTTCCTCCTCCTCTTCCTCCATAGAAAGCTAATTGACACTAGCTTCAAGACAGTCTCTACTCTGACGCCTTCGACAAGTCCATTACCACGCGCCTCAAGTCCTGGTTCCCGCTTCTCGGGCTTCAGCAACGTGCCCGTCCATTTCATGAATTTCGAAGAGACCAGATCTCTCAGCCTGATCCTGATCCCGAACAATCCATCGCCTACATGAGCGAACTTGCCGAAACGTGGGCTACTCGATGGAACCCGAGTGTTTCCTTGAACCCCAACGTCGACGACTACACCGACTGGATGGAGTGGTGCGTCCCGTTTTTGTATGGCGTCTTTCGCCGCCTGCAGTTCGCAGACATGTTCGCCCCTGTCAAAACTGAGACGGAGGCCGCCAGACAGCCGTTGACATCGGCGAGAGGAACTGGTACTCTGCTGCACGTGCTCGCAACCGTCGAATCATGATCTACGTGGCCGTGCATCCGTGTGCTGCCACCAGACGGGAACGCGACAAAGAAGCTGCTGAACACCGCGCCTGCCGTCGCTGGCTTCCTGCGGAAAACATTCGTGATGAAGGTCACTGACTACTTGACGACACCGCGCGTGGTGGCGATGAGAAGCCGCCCGCGGACACGATTGGCATCCAGCATTGGCCATCGTTGCTGCCCCCAAGAGTGGGCGGCGTTGCGCCAGCATCTCTCTCGAGTGCCTCCGCCAAGGCTCGGGCCAGTCCTCAAGACGCTGTCTGGCGCTTGACAAGCTGCCGCATGCACGCCCACCCGCACAAGCCCAACTGCATATTCGGCGGACCCGAGGTCGAGGGCAGGCACAACATCGACGTCATTGCGCACTACCTCACCTGCCAGCGGCTGTGGTCTTATCAATACCAACCCCGCGGCATCATCTCCGCCAGCGTCCTCCAGTGCATGGGGCTCTATGGCGACAAATCAGATGGCGTGACCGATATTGACCACGCCATCGCGCGCATGGCAGTCGCCTTCAAGTCCTTGAGTTTTCTGCGCGTCCACGAGCAGAACTCTCGGGTTCCCCTTTCTGACCTCCGGCTCCGAGGTCAGGGTGGCGGACCACCAAGACAACTACTTCAGCAAGAACGCCGCTGCTGGCGCCGCCGCCCGCTGTTCCCCGAGGCTGCCTGCCTGCCTCCCGGGCGGAGCGGGGCCGCGCAGTCGCCCTTGAACTGATGGATCGTTCCCGTCGGCGGACGGTCGTTCCTTCTCCTCCTTTTCCTCCTCCTCCATCCTTCCTCCCCTGGTTTCGCCTGTCGGCGGGTGTGGCTTCCGTCTGGTTTTCGCCCGCCGGTGCGGGTGCCTCCCACCTGCTCCCAACCGCTAGGACACGAACGTGGTAATACTTTACCCGCGTCCTAATCGACACCCTTGACAACCCTGAGGTGGCGGCGGCGCCCACGTCCAGGACTGGGGTGCGAGGCCCCTGGTCCAGAAGCACTCGTACATGCCTTGCTGCGTGGTGGCCTCCCCGATCATGCTGTTGCTGGCGTCGTAGATCGGGCTGGGCTTCCTTTCCTAGCATTCCCAGGCACGGTCGAATGCTGTCTCTTTCTTTTGTTCACACCGTGGGCAGAGTCAATTTGCTGTGCTGATCTGGTCCTGGGCCGTGCCTTTCGGCCAAGTTGCGCCGGCTGCGATGGCCAACATCACGCCGAGGGCCGCCTCCCGTTCGGCATCTTCTCGAAGTGCCCCAGTAGGTATCGATAAGTTCTGTTGTGGATCCCTTCCGCCACCCCTGACCCGCCATAGTGCTCGCTGGCCTGCTTCCAGTATCGCGCCCGGATGCTGGTGTCGAGGTCCTGCAAGAGGGCTGACGGGATGTCGACGGCTTGGTCACCCGTGAGCCCAGCCAGGTCGAATTCCCAGGTGTCCTGTACGTCGTTGCCCGGCTGGGCGGGGGGGTCCCACGCATTGGGCTCTCGTGGGTTCCACCCGTTTTCCAGGAGGTACAGCGCGATGGCCGAATGTGGTCCTCGCGCGCGACGGACGCGCTGGCCAGCAGGATGTTGACGGAAGTGTTGGACAACCTGACGCCAAGTAAATTGAATCGTCTTCTGCATGGGCCCTTCTTGGATCCATGTCGTCAGCCATTGGTGGATGGCCTCCTTGGGAAAGCGCCTGGCTGGATCTCGGCCCGCAGCTTTCAAGTCCAGCAAGGTGGTGAGGCAACGCCCTGGCATGCGCGGTCCCAGCGCGTCCCCAGGCGGCGTCGAAACAGCTTCATCTGGGTGCCGAAGACGCCGTGGATCTGGTGACCGTGCCCTCCTGCAGCCTGCCCGCCCTTTTCGGCCGGCCTGCCAGTGAGGCGGTGTCGCTTGGTGGCCCGCGCCCGTCGGATGATCTTGCGATGCATGAGGCCGCGGCGGGTCAGGCGCTGGCACCTGGCGCGCCTGGCGCGTCGTACCCCTGCACCAAGGTCGGCTCCCACGTAGCTGGCCTGCGCGCGGGTCTGCACCTTGAAGCCGCGTCGCGCCAGACTTCGCACCGCGTACCGATCGTCATCCTTGCTGGAGCACAGCACTCTGCTCTTGCTGGCGATGTTGAGGCCGTGCGCCTTGAACGCCTCGCAGGTGTCCGCGAGGCGCTGCAAGAGCGAGAGATTATCAGCAGCGATCGGAAGGTCATGCATTTAGCGAAACGAAGTCCTGAGCGGAGACCCTGCGCCACGGCCCGCGCTGGCTGGAACGGCATGGTGCAACTGCCGCTCTGCGTCGAGGTCCGCGGTGAGATGCGTTGTCGAAGTTCCAGCCCAAGGGCCTCCGTGGGGAAGTCCAGGTCTAAGGCCTGCTCGCCCAAGGCAGCGCGGGATATGCTGTCGTGGAACTGGGATATGCCAAGGGGGCCATGTCCCTGCGGCACGTGAACGTACTCGGTAAGCTCTTCCTGAAAGGCCTTGTCGCAGGCTTCCTTCAGGGGTGGATGGCCCCTGATGGCAGCGCCCCAGCGAGCGCAACATTCCCGGCTTCAGTAGCGAGCTGCATCTTTGCGGCACATGGACCACAGGCGCGCGATTTCTGGGAGGAGGCCGATGATGCGGTCGCTCATGTCCTCTTTGGCGCGCACGTCGCCAATGTTCATGAGCAGCTGATGCGGCCACGCCTGCAGCTGCTCCATGATGTTGAATATTATTGCCAGCTCCTCCAGTGCGTCATCAGGCAGCCGCAGTAGGTCAGCGGGGCTGAGCCTGTCAGCTCCCTGCCTTATGGAGGCCCGCTGAAGCCCGGCGGACAAAGGTGGGGGCCTGCCCCTCTCTTGGAGCTTGAGATGGAACCGGCCGCCAGTGTCCTGTCCAGTCGGGCGCCGCAGCTGATGCCAGCTCGTGACCTTATGGTCCAGGAGGTCCTTCGGGTGGACGATGTTCTCGGCGCCGACGAGGATGGGCTCCGTCGGGGTGGGCTGAGACCGAAGTGCGCGGCGCAACGTTCCCAGCGCTGGGCCTGCCGCCGCCCACTCGCGGAAGTCGCGCAGCGATCTCGCCAGCGCGCGTCGCCGCGCCCTGCGGCTGACCACCCCCGCTGCCCCAGCGAAGCTAACGATGGTTCCGACGGCGGCGGCCTGGGCGTCCTTGAGCAGCTGGAGCCACTGGTCCCACTGGTAGCTGTCCTGCGGGCGAATCAGCGCAGCTGCTCCTGCGGGGGCTTCCAGGCGCAGGCGCTCCACCGCTGCGCGAAGCTGGGCGAGTTGCTCCTGTCCGTTGCCTCGCGCCCAGTGTCTTTAGATGCGCTGGGAGGTAGTGCGCAGCCGAGTCCGCCGCGAGCTGCTCTAATTTCGACGCGCTGGCTCGCTTCGAGTGGCTCTCTCTCGCTGTGACAACGTGAAACTCTAGGCTGAACGCACGAGAGCTCCCAAGAAAGTCGCGCCGGCTGTGCGCGTAGACTGCCGCTTCCACCGCTGGAATCCAGGGGCCGCGCAGTTGCCCGATCCGCCTGGAACAAACTGGCCTGATCCGAAATGCTGTGGAGGAGGCAGCCGCGCCAGAGGGAGCGCAGAGGCTGGGACTCAACATCCAAATTTGTGACCGACGCTCATGCCATAGCTCGCTAGGCATGTTAAAGCTTAGCTGGCTGGCACTCGGGCTCTCTTCCGCGTGGGCTCGCAGGTAGCAGGGGTTTCACGCGCGGTGCCGAATTCACTTGCGCTGGGCTCGGTGCATCGAAAGACATCGCGGAACCGCTTCCTCCGGGTCCTCTCGGGCTGACTGAGCTCGACGCGGACAAGCGGCACTGCGGCGACTGGCGTGCAGGGACTGGCTGGCGCGACGAGCGTTGCGCATCGCTGTTTCGGTCATTCTCACTGGGAACAACGGGAAAGACACGGCTAGAAGATGAGAGGGTGGCGCTGTTTTGCTGGCCCCCTTCTCCGACAGAGAGAAGCGCTGAGACGGGGGGAGGTCGGGCTGACCAGAGGCAGTTGGCCATCTGACGGAGCGGCTGCACTGCAGGGGCCTCGCTCGGGCACATGAGCTGCAGCGACAGGAACAGAGGCTGCAACAGAAGCGACAGTAGGCATGGAAAAGGCATGCTGGAAATTAGTCTCACCAGCCCATGGGTCCTCTTTGTCGGGCCACACCTGGGCGCCCTGCGGTTCCTCCTCGGACGACCCTTGCGCGGCTGGAATTGGACCCTGGCGTAGGCGCGCGAGTCGGCCGAGGGGGCGTTGGCAGCCGACGTGGGGGGCTCATGATCCTGGTGAGGAGCTGCCCCCCCGTTGCCACGAAACTCATGTGCAGCGCGAGACGTGGTCTCCAAGTGGCGCCAGGTACGGCTGTGACCTCGGTGACGTTGGGCTGCGCTGCTGTGCCGATGACGAGGTCGCCCAGGTGGGAGGCCTGCATGCCGCCTCCTGGGTCGCAGGTGCACTCAACGCCTGCGCATCGAATTCGGCCGCCCACTTCGCCGAGGAAGCCTGAGGCCTGGAGGGTCGCTGGATGGGCGTTCCAGTCGCCGACCACGACCCGCGGGAGTCGCAGCGCCCGCACCAGACCGCCCAGCCGCCGCAGGTGCGTCAGGTTGGCACCTGTCAGCCCCGCGCTGGAGATGCCGCAGTACGCAGTGACCACGAGGGAGTACCCGCTGAAGTGCAACGCGGTGGGAACGAAGCCACCCAGGCACTTGCGCGGCAGGGCTCGGCATCTTAATGTCTGGACTCCTCCATGCAGAACGGTGGACCTCTAGGTGGCCCCATCGCCAGTGCCCGCTCGCCTCCTTCGTCGGCGTGGCCTACGGCCTCTGATTCGAGGGAATCGGGCCCCCCCGGGCTGCCGCGCGCGAGAGGAGGGCCGAGCGAGGTGGTGGAACATTGGTAGGTTGGCCCGCCGAGCCCGCCTAGTCCAGCTGCCCTGGTCAGTGGCGCCAATGCGGGTCTCGGTGATGCCGGAATAGTTGTCAGACGTGCTCGACGCGAGATAATCTCTAGCTTTGTCACCCATGCACGTGACGCTACTGTAGAGGAACGTGCGTGCAGGCGTGATGGGGTCGCTCTCGGCGACCTGATTCTGCGGCGAGGTGCCTAGTCACGAGGAGGCCCCACTCTTGCCAGCGGCGCCGCCCTGGGCTTGCGGGCGAATCTGCGTCGGCGGGCTGGCCGCCCCCAAGCGCTGCCTGCGCCTTTCTTGGCGCCCCTGGTCTCTGCGGCGGCGTGGGCGGCGAAGCTGGCCGCGGACAGGCGAGCGGCCTCCTCCTTGCGGGCTGTCTCCTCCGTCTCGGCGGCGGCCGTCGGGCTCAGCTGCCGCCGGCGCCGCAGTGCCCTCGTCAGGTGGCGTCTGCTGGGCGATGGCTGCCGCGCCGTCGGTGCCCTTGCGCTTCTTGAGGAGACGCTGCTCCTGCTGCTGGCGCACCGCCTTGGCTTGGCTGATCAGCGCCTGGACCTGGTGCTCCTTCGTGCCGAACTGTGTCCGAAGTGCTTCGGGCCCTGCCCTCGCGGAGGCGAGCTCAGCGCGCTCGTGCTCTTCGAAGCCGAGGCCCGCAATGACCTCTAAGAGTTGGGCGTCCCAAGTCATGGAAGACGGGCCTCCTGGGACAGCCTGGCTGTCCTTCTGCTCCGTGGGGCCAGCGGGGCCGACGCCCTCGGCCTGGGCGAGCGCGGCGGTGGCCTTTTTCTTGATCGCCTCCGCGCGGGCGACCCCGAGGGCGGCCTCGCGCTCCTTGGACTCGGCGGAGGTAAGGCTCTGTGAATAGAACCCGTGTAATACCCATATATATATATATACTCCTTATCCTCACCTCTCCTGCGCCTGGCCGTTTGGGCTCAGGTATTGGACTAGATCGATAAGGCCTTTGATCGTGCAGGAGGAAAAGATATCCATCTTTCCCTCCTTTCCTCTACCATCGGATCAGGGGTTCTGTACCTTTGTATTCTAACCCCATACACAGGTTATCAGCCCTTTAAAGCTCACAGTTCATCGAACCCCGCGTCGCGATCTCGCACGCGGCCTCGATGGAACCCAAGCGGCGCATGCGCCGTAAGGGGTCCATCGGGGCCTCGCGTCCGAGCTCTCCGACGGCGCGACGGCTCGGTGACGAGTTGGAGAGCCTTAGTGCGGACTGTGTTGGTGTCCCAGGTACCCCCCCCCCCCAGCTCCGACGGACCCGAGGCGCGGCTAGCTGCTGAACTTCACCGCCGCGCCGCCCGCGGGGGGACAGGAGAAGGAGTAGGAGCAGGCAGTAGGGAGTTGCACACGCCTACCTTCGATCCTCCATCTCCTCCTCCGTCGGGAGCAATCCCAACTGCGTCGGGCGCGAGCCCCACTGGTCCTGATACTCCAGGGCGCTTTCGCGCTAACCGCCGATGGACTTCAGGTGCAGGCACGCCCAGCCCTGCGACCGTTCCTGTAGCGGAGCACGTAGCCACCTTCGAGGAACTCAGTAGACCAGTGGCGGCACCGCCACAGACGCAGTACCCCAAGGTATCATCTCATGAGACACCACACACGCACACGGTCCTAGCCGCAGCTCGTCCTTGCGCAACCGTTGTGGGGCCACAGGCCCATACGACGAATGGAGGTCGAGCCCGCGTACTGCCTCGCAGAGGCCATGCACTCCTCGCGAGAGGGTGCAGAGGGAAGCTGGCGCTCTCCACCTCTCCATCTCAGACGACCTGCCGGCGGTAACGGCCGCTGCAGGCGAGATAGCTGAGCTCAGAGACCAGGTTGAAACCTTCGTGTCCAGGCAGTACTCTGGACTACTGCAGAGCGTTCAGACGAACGCTGCCAACGCTGCTGCTCGACGCCAAGATCTTGACGGCGCCTTAGGGATCATTGATTCCAGGATCGCCGAAGATCGCTGCATCTTAGGTGAGCTGCAGTACCAGGTTGACCGTGAGATGTCACACTCAGGTGAACGATCGGCGACGGTCGAGAACCTGCGCAACTACCTCGCGCAGATGGAGCAACAGCTTGTGATCGTACGCGACACAGGCATTTCAGCTGTCAGGATTCTCCACGACGAGATCCATGACCAGCTCCGCAACCGACCACCACCAGCCGAGGCCACCGACCTTGGCGACGTTCAGTCTCAGATCAACGATCTTCGCTCCCACATGGACCGCACTACGGCGACGCTTCGCACCGAAGCACACACAAACTCGTCGAACCTGATCAGCATGTTGCAAAATACTGAGAAAGTCATCACTCAAAGGCGTGATGCGACCAACGCTGTCGTGCAGCCACTCGCTAACCGGATCTCTGACATCGAGCAGCGTTTTCCTGGCGTACAGGACGCCCTGGCAGAGTTGCGTGCCGGACGAGCCCAGACTGGCCAGCTGGATTCTCCTCCCACGGTTTACGATTTCGCCCGCCTCGCTGACAGGTTGCAGGAGGTTGAGAAGGCGGCGGACCACACGCAGTTAGAGCTCTCCTAGGTTATCCGTGAAAGACATACTGAGAAGGTACGTGTTGAGGGGCACCTCGCACGTCTGGAAAGTGAGTTGAGGGCGCACGGCGCCCGTCTCCGAGTCTACGAGCAACGACTCGACCGGCATTCACAACGCTCTCGGGATACTGATGAGTACACACGCCAAAAGGTGGACCAGATACACGAAGACATGACGAGCTGGACAAACCAGCTGCTTGACCACACCAACGACACCATACTTCACCTTCAACCTGCAACCGACCTGCACAGGCCGACGGCAGCGTCCGCCGAAGGACCACAAGCTTCTGCAGGACAACAACGACGCACGTCACCAGGAGCAGCCTCCGCGGCAGCTTCAGCTCAGAGACGCCATGTGTCTCCTGTGCGCACAGAACCAACTATCGACGGTGTACCGATACCCTCACAACCATTGTCTGTGGCTTCGGTCAATACTACTACTCCTATCAAGGAGTCAGACACCGTCCGAGTCCCTGTCTTGCCTGAGGTCACGCAGCTGCTTGAGTGGCAGCAAAAGGTACGGAAGAACTTTGGGGCCGCCTCAGGGCGACCTTCCAAATCATATGCCTTCCTATGCGTGGCTGAACAGCCCGAGTGAACCTTCGAGGACTTACAAGACAGTGGAGACTTCGAGAGCATCGATTGCAAACTCGCTACTGCTCTCAGCGACATCTTATCCTCAGACTTGCGCGACCAAATCAGGCTCATCGAAACCAGAGAGCACAAAGCAGGACGCATGCTCAAAGGACGCCAGATCTACTGGCACATCCTACAGTCCTACAAAGAGACAGAGGTTGATGACGACCGTCACGACTTCGAGCGCCTCAAAGAACTCAGGATGAGAGATGAGGATTTGCAACGTTTCATTACTGACTGGGACGCTTTACTATTGGAGTGCCGAGAGGCACCCGACCCAAAGATCTTGGAATCTCTGTTTCGCACACAGATTCGCAGACATGCCTGGATGGAACAAGATATGTACGAATACCAGCGCATGAAGACCAGCGGCCCGAATCGTACCTATGATTGGCTCCGACAGCGCGTCCTGGACGTACTGGAGCTTAAACAACTGGAGAAGAATCACAATAAGTTACGGTACGAACACGAGACTCGTTCTCAAGTACACGTATGCGCCGCCTGGAAGAAAGACAATTGTCGCAATGGTGAGCGATGCAAGGCTTCGTATACTTTCTCCAGGGATTGGAAGAGCAGCAAATCATCCAGAGCATCGACCGCTGGTGGCAACTATCGCCGCAGCGTTTCAGCCCCTGCGAATTCCAAGAAGCCAGCATCGAAGCCATTTTGCTTCGAGTTCGCCAAGCGCAACACATGCACCAGAGGCGACAAGTGCAAGTTCCCACACATGGCGCAGTGCAGAGACTTCGCACAGAACAAGTGCACCAAGGGCGACAAATGCAAATACGCTCACCTGGCACCTGGTGCGAAGACACCAGAGCGAAGCCCGAGTCGCCCACGAACCTCCAGTCAGGACAGTCGCGGCCGACCACCGCCCCGCGGATCGGGGAGCCAACGCTCTCCACAACGCGGGGGGTTCCGCTACGCAAAAGACTCACACCATAGACGTGACAACCGACGCCAATACGACCGATCTCGATCATCCTCCAGGAGGTCTCCAGACCCTCGCAGCCAGTCGAGAAGTCGTTACGTCAGATCTTCGCGATCTTCCTCTCGAGGACGAGACAGCCGTGGCGGAGGACGTGGCAGCCCACGTGGCCGCGATAGATCATACGGTAGTGACAGAGGACGTGGCCGACGTTCCACGAGCCGCGGTTCGTCCCGTGGTTCTCCCCAATTCTGGGCACGCTCTCCTGCCAACGATCGACGTTCTCGCCACTCCGACCGCAGTTACGTCATACGTGACAAGACTCTCATGGCCACCAATAAGGCCACTACAACATCTACCAAACCACGGCGTCGGATACGTTTTGACACACATAACGTGGAATACTACCCGTACATCGTCTCCGGCAAGGCCACTCTGGATAAGTGGAAGGAGATGCCGAATGAGGGCGACATTGTCAAAGTACCAGACCCGCTGCCACAACGGTGGTGGAAACAGAGCGCAGACGCCCTACAACGTTGTCAACGGGAGGCACAATTATGGCACAAAGATCTACATGACTACCGACACAACAAGGGGTCGGTGGTTACACCAATTGCGATTCCAGATTCTGATGACTCTACCATACACCATACAGCCATCAGAGACACACCAGACGAAGACAATGACTTCGCAAGTCGACCCTCCACGCTCGACCGCTGCGTTGACACGCTCCTGGGTTCTCGACAGTGGATCTGCGCACCATATTCAGAATAGAAACGAGCTGACGCAGACCGAATCGGATCGCATATCTATTCGCGAGGAGCATATCCTGGAAACTGCCAACGGCGATCGTACTGTCAACGAGCACTACGACATGCGGCTACCTGAGGCTGGCTTGCAGAGTTCAGCCCTCGCCTTGCCAGATTGCCCATCATTACTATCAGTTGGACAATTGATTGACGTTGATGGCTTTCGGCAGCTTTGGGATCCAGAGCTGGGCTACTTGCTTCAGGATCCGGGGGGCCAATGGTATAATATTCCAGTCAACAACAGAGTTCCAGAATTACGACTCGACGATTTGGTGATGATACCACCACCACGATTGTGCACTTCGTCAGCACCCAGACGTCGTCAGCGCAAGCGTTCATCCGCCCGCTGCAACGACATATGCTGGTGTTGCAAAACTACAGAGCAGTCACCACCTACAGATGAGCTGCGGCCCCACATAGGGACCTGCCCCAAGAGACCACATGTCGGCGAGGGAGGAGGAGCACGGACCGCCACGGTCGAGGAACCTCCCGACACAAATAATGCCGAGTCCAACGTGGACACACCCACCGACTCGCTTACGTCTCAGATGCAGCGTTCTCCTCCTACATGCGGGGGGCTTGCAGATACAGCTCAAGCAGATACCGACATCACGTCGACCTCCTTCAAGGATTTGCCGATGGAGACGCTCATCACAGTGCACCATGATAGTGATCGTGTTCTTCCAAGCAGACAGAAGAAACCGATTGACCCTATGCACTACTTGACCCACAGCCCGAAACACCCAGACTGTGAGATTTGTTCTCGCACGATGGCGCAGAACGCTCCGTGCCGACGACAGCACAAACCACATCCACCGGCAGACCCCACCGACGAGGACACAGCCTACGAGGCCTTTGTCCCGAAAAAGTTCGGGGAAGCTCTAACTGCCGACCATGTCGTTTTGGCCAAAGACGATGCCGCCGACAAGCACGGCGACAAGTATGCACGTGTCGTCCTGGGCAGATACACTGGCACATTCACGGCATACCCAGCATTACATAAATACGCAGCTACTACAAAGGCATCCTTCCAGCAGTTCATCGCCGCGAACGATGAGGTGAAGCACGTATACACAGACAATTCTGGAGAACTCCAGAAAGCATGCCGCCAACTGGGATGGAGACATGACACTAGTATTCCTCATCGTCCAGAAACGAATGGATTGATCGAGCGCATTGTCAAAATCGTCATCATCGGTGCGAGAGCTGTGTTGCACATGTCTGGTCTGGGACACGACTGGTGGAAAGAGGCTATGCAAGCCTTTTGCTGTGGACACAATTTGGTGCACCCATCCACGGGCGCTGCTGCCCTCAGCGAAGAACATGCCGACAAGACAGCTCATGAGATACGTTTTGGCGAAAGTTTCCCCGGGCACTGCATTCCCTTCGGTGCTCGGATCTTTTGGAAATGCTTCAATCCCGAGATCAATAACGAGACTGCAAAGTTCAACGAGAATACTCGGGAACGTTTATTCATGGGTTACCATTTACACTCGGGTGGGCGATGGTCTGGTGATTATCTCGTCTTGGACACGGCTACATATGCCAAGAACCCAGACGGTGACCTGTGTCACGTACACAGAGTCAAAGATATCATCATCCCCGACGGCAAGTTCACCTACCTACCCAGTGAAAGAAGGTACCCTGCGACATCACAACCCTGAGGCACACGACGAGGTCAAGGCATCTACTTCTCGCCCCTTGGGCGACAAACCTATGCCCGACCCTCCACTTGCCTACCCTAAAGAGTGGGATGATCCGTCTATGATGACGATGGACGACAACATCGTTGATACCCACCCATCGGCCTATGAGGTTGCTTCACCGGCACCGGAGTCCGACTACTGGGAACAGCGTGGATATTGCGTCATCAGACACATACGTACCCCACGCAGAAAATTGTTCATACCAACAGCCGACGTGATGAACATACCTGTACCTGTTGATCAGCTCGACGTGACGCGAGACTTCGAGACGACTTCTACCTTCGACGGAGAAAGTGTCTTTCGATGTTTGGGATGGTGTTAGCGCCACCGACCACCGGGAATTGAGTGAGCCTTGGACCGGCCTGGTTCGATTCTATGAGTTCCCTAAAATGTTGCCAGACGGTAAAATGGTGGTCCGCGGCCGCGAGACACGCGTACAGACCACTACGCGTCCAGACCACATTCTCCCCGAGCATTGGAAGACCTTATCTCGTGGAGAGCAAAAGCAAGAGATCGAATACGCCGAAAATATCAAACAAGCTCGTGAGATGCGTGACCGAGCTGCACTTCGAGCGTGGACCGCACAGGACAAACAAGCTAAACATTTCCGTACCACTACAGCTGGCGGACCCACATGGAATACCGTGGAACGACGGATTACGTACGATACCGACAGCGGCGCTGTCATCCGCGACGAGGACGTCAAGGGCGTGACCAACATAGGAATTCTGCATGCCAAACTACCTGGTGGACCACGTGACATTTCTACAGTACTATACTACCGCCAACCCTCACAACAGCCTGCTGGAGCCGCACTTGCTCTGGTACCTGTCGACAGTGACGGGAACGACTTCGGGGCCGTGAACCCGCTCACACGCAAGTTCACCCCGTCGGTAGCAGTACCCACTATGCCACGTGAGCCGACATACACACCGGCACACAGAGACAAGATTCTTGATTCACCGCGGGCACGCCCAGCCCTTGTTACCAGAAGTTTGGCACGAAAGAAGTTGCCGCATAACCGCGCGCACAGGAGGCCCTACGACAAGAATACGAGCGACTTGGAAAGAAGCAAGTCTGGATGTTGGAGACTGTTGCAGAAAAAGCTGATATTGAATCACCGGCGATTCGTACTGGGACGAAAGTTCACTTCTTCAATATCTTGGAGCTATCTTCAGTCACACATGAGGAACCCCCTCCTGATCTACGTAAGTTCAAGGGCCGAGTGGTGGTTCAGGGCAACACCGGCAAATATGAAACCGGATTGGCCGCCATATTCGCCGACGCCGCATCCAGCGCGTCGCATATCGAGGCTTCCAAACTTTGTGATGCTACCGCATTATTGCCACAATATGCGGGCGAAGAAAGCGATGCACCTGGAGCATACACGCAGGCATTGCTATACGGGGACGAACGAATCGACCCAGTCGATACTTGGATTACCATACCCAAGTGGCGCCAACCTGCATCTTGGTCTAAATCCAAGAATCCCGTGTGCCGATTACGATTGGCACTATACGGACATCCTCTCGCAGGTGTCTTTTGGGAGCGAATGTGTCGCACATGCTTGGGAAGTGCTGGATTTGAACCTATTCCAGGCTGGGAGTGCGTGTGGAGACACAACAAACTGGGATTGATACTTTCAGTATATGTGGACGACTTCAAATTAGCAGGTCCAGCCATCAATCTACAAGCCGGCTGGGATTATATCCGCAAAAGCGGCATTGATTTTGATCCGCCTTCTCCATGCTCTCAATACCCTGGCTGTGGACAACAGGCCAACGACGTGCCACAGAACATCTTTGACAAAAGAATGTCTACCATTCGACCTATGTTGCCTGCACACAGTGATAAATAATACCATACAGCCAAACAAGTTCGTGGAATACGACTTGACATGCTCGGTTTTACTGATCAGTGTATTCAGCGGTACCTGGAATGCGCCTCCAAGCATACCCAGGGGGCAGGGTCACGTCGTAAACGGCCCGACTCACCGAGGGCTTCGCGATCCAAATCGCCTAGCTCCTCCGGGTCGGTCGCGAGACCCACTAGCGTGCTCAACGCACGGCCACGATCATCCAGCCCAGCTAGATCGGTCGACAAATATTCCACTACGACAGAATCAACGACAGTTACATACGATGACCTACCCAACGCCGAGACTCCTGGCATCGAGGACACCTCCTTTACCGAGTCTGACTACTCCGACGAGGGTACCCTCGGCCAGGACGCGGCGAGTGTATTGATGAAGATTCTCTACCTGGCACGCTGCTGTCGTTTCGATCTTTTACATCCAGTATGTATGCTAGCCAGAGAGATTACCAAATGGAACACCGCGTGTGATAGACGTCTACATCGGCTGATATGCTACATCAAAACAACGCGCACCCATTGTTTACATGGATGGATAGGCGATTCCTCAGACAAGCGATCCATCATGCTCTTCACTGACGCCTCGTTCGCCGATTGCATTACCTCCTCCAAGTCCACGACCGGCGTCTTCGCCGCGCTTGTTGGACCCAACACGTTCTTCCCGGTCAATGCCGTGTGCAAGAACAAACGGTCGTATCGCACTCATCCACAGAGTCCGAGATCGTTGCTCTTGACTCAGCACTACGACTGGAAGGGCTACCACGACTCTCATTCTGGGAGGCCGCGGTGGAGGTTGCCAACACCTGCAAAGAGAAGAATACTTGCCTGGGCTGCCTGGGAAGCGCCGCCACGGCGATATGTCCGACGTTGGCCGCCAAAAAGAAGAGGCGCAAGCCATCGCCTCGCAAGGCCCCCCCCGCGCGGGGATCTTCTCCTAGCCGTAGGCAGCTACCGCTGAAGACGGAGCCACCTACGCCTCCAAAGAGGCGCACGATATCCCATGAGGGTGCCGTGTTACACGTGGATCCAGAGCCTGCTCAGGAGAGCAGCTCTCCCAAAGTACATCTCATCGTCCTCGAGGATAACCAGGCCGTGATCAAGATTGCCCAAAAGGGACGTACACCAGCACTTCGTCATCTTCACCGTACTCATCGTATAGACTTGTATTGGATATGCGAGACATGCCAACTCGAACATATTGAGCTCAAGTATGTAGGTGCAAAAGAGCAGATTGCATATATGATGACTAAACATTTTGAGCCAAAGAAAGCAGACCTCTGGAGGGATCTATCGGAGCACTCACTCATCTTTCCTGTTACCCCGTTACAGTGCGCTCCAAAGAACCCATGGGGACCACTGCGAGGGCCTCGGAGGCCCGATGGTTTACCTCATGTTGCAGAACCTCCAAAACTGGATGGATGTCCGGAAGCATGCAACATATTATTTACAGAAGAAGAAAAATGGGGCGAGGTAGGATCAGAGTGCGGGATGATGTGTGTTGGACAAGCCAATCACGAGGGCATATGCGCATGCATGTACCATATCGGTGTCCCTGCTGCAGCTACCGATTTGCGCACACCTCGATCGAGGGCACGTTCACCGCACGGTGGACAACCCCGCCATCCTCCCTCACCACCGCATGATACAGAGAGGTCTAGGACACTTATTGCACGTTCGTGCCGCGGCTGTTTTACCACTCGAGCGACAAAGCTTACCAGCATCCTGCTCGCTGTGTGCGAGACGCAATCAAGTGAGATCGGTTCTAATCCCGATCCCCCCATCCCCGAGATGGATCAGGCACCGCCGCTCCACCTCGACGGCTGGGCCATCGCCTACGACGCCGGCTACGACCCGAACGCCAAGGGCGACGACCGCGTGGGCTTCACGTACCACGCCCAAACTGGCCGCCCTCGCGATCCCGAGGATGGCTTTGCCTACGTACATCATCAGCGCGTTGATCGTAGTGCAGAGTATGATCTACGTGCACCCGACGAATCCACTATTGTCGAAGTTACCCGTTCCGCGTCCGCCGACGTGACGATTTGGATCGGCAAAGTTGATGGAGGAGTCGGCGGCAACGCCAACTACGAGTACAGTACGACCACGGCTACGCCATGGATGTCACTCATGAGAGCCATGTGCATGATCTCCAGCTTCTTCACACGCAATTCTTCTGTAAAGAAAACGCTCGTGGCTTACATGATCACTTGCATGCTGTGATTCCAAACTCACACCGCAAGTGCCCGCCAATGGAGCTCACGACGGTAGTATTAAAGGCAGAGGGGATGATGATGCACAACGATTGGTCAAAAGTTGGCAGTGCATTTCTTGGGCAATACGCCGAGGACAGCGTTCAGGACACAAACTACTTCTACAAAGATGGGCTTTGTGCGCCTCAGGATGTATACAGTAATGGATTGACAGCCCCCAGCTACGCTCCTAAACTTGATCGCGCTACGATCAAACTACCCGTACGTCCACCCGGCATGGCCAGGACATCAGATACTGCGGGACCCCTCGGCCACGCTGTCGAGGATAACCTTGTCACCGAAGTGAGGGCGTTCTCCGATCTCACCCAGACAGGCAAATTCCGCCGCAAGCTCAGTGCGTGGTTGACTGCGCGCGGAGGATTTGGAGGTATCGGATCAAGCCCCAAGACGGTGGCAACACCATCCGATCACCCAGACGGCTGGAAAATCCTCCCAGAGTACGACGACAATCATTGGCAACCATACGAGGAGGGCTCTGTGCTGCCCAGCAAAACGCCTACCAAGGAGGACCCTGGTTCTTACTCCTGGTACTGCTGTTGATCTGCTAGAGCTTGCACAAGCAAAATACAGCGCGTTTTGTGGTGGTCGATTGGTTTCTACCCTTCTTTCAGACAGCGGGTGGCATTCACTCATGCAGGAGGACCTGGGACTTCTTCGACATCATGCATTTGGCCCGTCAGGGCACGCATACAAATGGGCAAATCTGCACGCGGACTCAACATGGATCATGCACCCCAAGAAGGGACCCAAGACCGCCAAGCACAAAAAGTATCCCAGCCACGGCATCGACGAGCTCAAGAGCCCACAAAAGCGAGACGCTCTTGCTAAAGCATCAAACGTTGGTCTCGTGCCTTTATTTATGCCGTGCCTCAATCGTGCAGAATGCATCGGTGGCGCCTCCCTCGAGCACTTGTCGACCGTCATCCGCGACGACATTATGATGTGGGCATTCTCTTTTGGCAATTACAAAGAATGGTTCAAACAGAACGACACGGCGATTGGCCAGGGCTGCATTCGATTGCCAGAGGTTGGTGGCGACACCCGCTGTGATATGGCACAGCTCCGTGATCAGCGTACGCAGACACAGGATAACCGTATCGCAGCTATCCTTGCAAACCAGTTCGAGTCTACACTCGAGCAGCGCAACATGATCCTCATGATCCGCAAGGCCAGGGGCTTGACGCTGATGAACGACAATGCTTCTATCAAAGAATGGCGTAGATTGAATGAGGTCATATGGGATTATTGGGCAAATGTCTCCCCTGCATTTGTGAAACAAAGTCACTACTGCAGAGGCCTCAACGCCATGGTGGTCTGGAGTGCAAACGACATTGCATGTGCCAACCACGGTCAAACCATATTGGACACGCGTCGCCATGAGGATCGCGCTCATACTTCCGTGCGCGAGCTCATGCAGATGGAGTGCGAGGGTGGCGTCCCGACGCTTATGCCAGTACACGTACAAGTGGATCTGTCACGTTTTATCGACGTGATGCAGTATTTTCGTTGCCCCACGGTCATGGGGCCAGGCAAAGCGACACAATCGGGTGTACACCCGATTTTCGACTACCACGCGGGTGATCTGATCAAGACAATGCAACCACGTGGTATTACAGTCCTTCCATCAGATCACTGGATAGATGCTTACGACAGGATTACGCCTCAGGCTTGGCATTCGACACATAATAATCACAATCTGGCAATGTTTACGATTCAATTCTGTGATGCAGTCTGCTATCGCAATTTCTGCGCATTGATCCAGTCATTACCATCTCAGCCTTATCCATTCAGACCTCCTATCCTGACTCCGGTCACGGACGCACAGGCCTAAGAAATTATGGAGGCTCTTCAATTTCGAGAGAAGATAACCAATGAGTGGAAGAGAGATCTCAGCCTCACGACGCTGATGACTCAGACTGCTGGTGAAATGGCTCATTGTGCTTGGATGGCACCTTGTGCCAGCGGTACTTTGCCAAAATCAATGCCATTGGCAACAAGCGATCCATGCGTCCCCATCCCTGGACTCGCAAAGGGGCCACCAGCACCTGATCCTCGCGATCCTACCAAGGCTATTCCTGATAATGACCCATTTGGCCATGCATACGACGAGTTGTTCAACTACCTTCTACTCCTGATCAACGACTACCCCGGGGCGTGGGGATCTTGGGATTCACCTGAGAAGAGAGAGCTCTTTCATCCCAAAATTGTGAAAGAAATTCAGGATGCACACGCTGTTACCTGGGTCGTGTACGAGCAGTTCCTACAGCAGATTACTGATTTGGGCGGCGATGACGATTCGACCAAATCACGCATCATCGCAGAGGGCAACAGATTGAACTCTCATCGTATTGGTCCTCGTATTGACAACCAAGCCACTATCATAGCATGCAAAGGTTTCTCTACACAGAGCGCCTTGGATCGGCTTGCATTGGGACTCGAGGCCGACGTTCCAACTATCTTCTGGCGCGCGGCAGCTGGGACAGACCAGCAGACCGAGGACGGGCAGCCAGTGCAACCAGGCCCACTGCCTGAACCATTGCAGCCTGGCCCGCAGCCGATCCCTTTACCAGAGCCATTACCGACTGGCCCGCTTCCGATTAGCACGCCAGCTGATCCATCGCCACCAGACCTGCTGCCGACAGCCGCGTCAGTCCCGATCCCTGATGACGACGCTGATGTGGAGGCGGCGGAGCTGGAGGCAACTTCTGCCGACGACGACCCTTCTCCCGAGCAGCAATCGGGTACGGTACACACTGTCATGGCAAGACAGTTGCGAGCGTTCTTTGCACGATGACATCAGCCAGATCGCGACATTCGACAATGCATGCACTCTTCGTGATTACAAGCTTCAAGCAGGCCTCGTGGATGATCACCCATGCGTTCCCCCTCCGTTGCGGGGCACGTCCGCGACCAATGGCATAGCTTGCTTGCAGGGCGATGAGTGGACGAGTCAGTTGTCGTACGACGATTGTGTGATCGCCCACGCGCCCGACATCGTTCAATCTGGTTGCTTCCCAGAATGGAAATGGATATCGCTCCCGCCGTACGACGAGGCACGCTATGGACCTGAGCTGCTCGATGAATGGCTTGGCGACCCTGTTTGGATGAGCAAAGACATAACGACGATGCTACGTCAGGAGATTCACTACAAAAAGTTCCATATCAATCAATTCAATCATCGACGCATCAACAGATGGCCGAGCTCAACACAACACAAGTGGAATATTCCAAGCAATTGGAAATCGTTTCAGGATATGGCCCAGTGGAAATTCCAAGACCGGGCAGTCCACAATGGACCATCCACCGAGGCGGCCATAGCACACTTCAAAAAGGATTGTGAACCAGACGGGTACATGGATTGGACTGGTTATTACCCGATGATTGTCATTCGTGCGTTCCAGAAGCACATTGTCCCGCAGAAGAATCGGATCGAGGTATATGCCAAACCAGTCCCCGACGGGGGCGACCCCAGCTGCTTCGATTGGAACAGCGCCATCGCTATCAGATGCGTTGGAGGTCACAGTTGCGTCAACCCACTCTCCAAACCATGGAATATGGGCTGGGAGAGCTTGCAATGGACAGACGTGAAGCACCTCCACCATGGCACAACATGTCGTGCCTGGCGAAGCATCCTCAAGTCAGGGATTATTCTTCCAGGCTATATCGATCCATCTTCTCAGAGAGACAAATACTTTCGAGGATCACCAGGCACGGAGGCATTCTTCAGTTCCAGCACCTACATAGACAACGTTCAAAATAATCCTCACACCTCGGTACAACCATGCAAGTTCAAGCACTACAAGGACGAGGTAGAGCTGGTGATCAACATGGAGATTGCCACAAAGGCTGGGTGCAGATTTTGGCTGGGCGCACAAGGTGCTATCCTGACAGAGGATGTGGTTCCAGCCGCCGCAGTCATCGCCATTCGCCGTCTCCAACCACGCAGCGAGCATGGACATGATCGACGACCCTCCTGGGATTGCACCAACTGGCATGGCGCACGACACGGCTCAGCAGTCAAAGACACAGTCCGCCTCAGCATCATCGGCCCAGCGGCCAATCGCCCCTCAGCTGGGGGCGACACCCGCTGGCCACACATCTGACGCCGACGCTTTGGATGAGACGATGGTCCGTGCTATGATTAACAGTTGTGGGCACAACACACAGGATACATAATGGTTGCTAGCCATATCATATTGCCGGGAGGCCCTGCGACCGATTACATCAAAGATCACACAGAGAGATTGGAATCGCCGCCCTATGTTCAATGATGTTCGCATGGGGGACTTCATTATCATCAAAAATTGGGGCTCTACCAATTGCTACCACTATGACAATCACTTCCCCAAGGGCAACCACAACACCAAGGTGCTCATGACCAAGGGCCACATTTATGGACCAATCATTCATTTCGGAGTCTCCGACACATTCTTTGCGGTACAAATACCTATTCCCAACTACGGTTTACGATGGGTAAACATATGGTATTGCGACAAAAACATGCTTCTCAAGGGCGTTGTCTTCGCTTTGCCAGTGCGTGCCGACATCGACCCAAGGCGCATGCATATCGCACTTGAAGGCCCCTCTTCATGCAGCGACCAGATCCATAAGTATAAAGACGCAGGTAATCTACCATATCTTGGAATTCCGAGCATTTACAAGCCACGTATCCCACGTACACCGACCAGGCGCCCCGCTCCTCGGACACCCGATCCCGACGAGCTGGTGGCAACACCTGCCGAGGATCCCACTGCAGAAGACGATGGATCCCGACAAGAGGCAGGCCAATCCAAAGAGCCTCTGGTAACTGTCATTGTGGATATATCTACCATACCACTCACAGATGAGGAGAGAGCAGCCAATGATATCATGAGGGCAGATGTATCGGCTGAAATTCACGCTGATGAAGACATCGGCTCGAGCATCCTTGATATTATTGTCGACCCGCCAGAAAACTTCCTCAACCACCCCGACTACGACCCAGAGGATGGCACAATATGGATCTTGCAATCTTACGACCACCGCATATACCGCTGGACTTCGGAGTTGTTGGTGGATTCACCTATGAGAAAAGTGAAACAAGTTATCGAGGTACACGCTGGCAGAGACAAGATTGTGGTGGACCAGATAGAGTCATACTTACGATTTGACATACAATTTGGACCAAAAACAGACATATACCACATGGATTACAATCATACCCACAAATGGGCACGCGACTTACCGATTTGCAGTGCAGATAGTTTCTTCAAAGAGATAGTACACTACCTGGATCCAGAGGTCATTGGGGAATCGACCACAGGCATATTTCAATGGATTTCCAAAGCATCAAGGAGCTACGTGATCATACAAATCATGCTACTTATCAGAGCCATCCCGCCCTCAAGACGTTGCGCGATCTCTTCGCAAAGTGTATCCAGACACATGGCAATCCAGGCTTCCCCGTATGGCGGGAGCCGGTGGAGACACCTGCCGCGCCTCATCAGGACGATCCAGGCGCTGAGCAGGATATTCCCCGGGGACCCAGGCAGCGTTGCCTCCGCAGCTCCAGATCAAGAAACCACGTTACAGATCATAGCCGAGAAAAAGAGGATCGACCGTAAGATGGGCGACAATGAGGCCATCTTGCAGGCAGAGGCTAACCGCATCCGTACAGACAACATACACCATGGTGTCACTGATACTGCGGACAACGACACCTCCGGGTACGCAGGACTACCGGGGGAAAGATTGTCTAGGATCGAGATAGAGGGGATGAGCCGATCGATCGCCTCCCGTCCGACCGCTGAGATCAATCGAGATGCCATGGATCAGATCGGCCGCGCTCTCGCCAGCGGCCTCGACACCCGCTGGGGATCCCGTGAGCACCTTGCGATCTCCGGGGCCCCAGAGGAGATCCAGCATGATATCGCGCGATGTCGGAATTGCGATCGTTTCTTATCTCTCGGAATCGTCACAGATGACGGTACAATTTGTGATATCTGCTGGCAGTATACTGTCGCTGTAGGTGCTACCGGCAAAGGTGGTGCCGCGGAGAGCGGCCTGGCATACCTCCAGAAGTTGACCCACTGGATCAAGACGACCCTCTCCCAGGACGACATCACCAGGTATATGACAGACGGGGCGCAGGTCCAGATGATGGGTCAGCGCTCCGCATCTGGTAAGGAAAAGGGTTCCTGGAGGAGATTGGCGAAGAAAACTGGCGACAGGTATAAGAGGTGGGTCGAAGCAGGCTCCCCTCCTACACACTATTGCAGGTTGATGGGCGAGACTGAGGGCGACAGACCTCTATACCACCCTTTCGCCAACCTCGTTCAGCGTTTCCTGAGCGATGTAAAGTTCCACCACCAAATGACAGCCGCTCGTGTCAATAAAGGCGAGAAGGCTTACACTATTGAGGACATGCGTGACGCCTCTGATATTCACGATCACAGCGTCAGGACTGGCCAAGCTGGTCGGAAGAAATGGTGGTTGAACACCGGCAGACTCGATAGAGGCACGAGGCAAGAACGCGGACTTATCACGATTGCCCTTCCCCGCGGGGATGGCACTCGCGAGAAAGTCACGCAGCGGAAGCTTGCCGTGCTTGCCTCCATCGAACCTGCCATGGGTTCTACAGATCAAAGGGGGGTTAGTTCAGGGATTAGAACCGATCCGATCGATCCTGATACACACTCTTCTCATTCTCATGGCGCCATGGGGCCACGCCAGCCGCGGCGCCCGCCGCCGCCGCGCCCTGCTCCTGGCGATGCTGCTGGACCCAGCGCCTCTGGCGCGCAGGGCGACGCGCCCGCTGGGCCGCGCGGTGCCGCCGCGCAGCGGCAGAGCGGCGATGGCAGCCGCAGACCAACGACACCTCCCCGCGCCAAGAGGGCGCGCAAGACGGAGGACTACGCGACGCGGTGGCGCAAGAACCTAGAGGACAGCCAGTGGGGCCACAGGTACTGGGGCTACTATGCCAACTGCTGGATGTACATCACGGACAACAACGACGAGTTCGTGTATGTCAGAGACCTGCTGCACAACGATAGGTTCCGCCACTGGACCCCGAGGACGCCCCGGGAGACCTTCGCGACGAACTACATCGCGGATGCAGCTTTTCGTGTTTACCAACGCGATTTTACGCATGGCCATGCGCCTTTTGCTTTGAGATTTAGACGTGTTTCTCAACGCGATCGTGTTCATCAACACGACTTCATAATACACATGTTTTGTTCATTCTTTAGATTATGATAACATTGCGTTGAAATTGATATGATGCCCAGCTCTGGATTGAGAGCTGGTGGCAACACCTGCCGCGCTCAGGCGCGGCAGCTTTTGATGGTGCCTTAACTTGATCAGATCCTCTTTCTCCGCCCACCCGTGTCTCATTCTTCTCCGCCCTCGAGTGCCGACGCGTTTTTTTGGGGGGCGCACCGAGGGGGCACCAAAGTGTGCTTGGCGAAGAAACAGGGACCCTGGGTGATCCTTTTTTTTGCGTAATCGTGACCGCTATCGCGATTGGGGCTCAGCTGAAGCGATACAGATTTAACGCTGAGCTGCCTGACAGACCTGAGGATTTGAGGAGTAAAAGGGTGACGGGATCTTTTCTCATATTCCCGAGTCCTGCCCTCGCAGGCGGGATTCGGGAAGGGGTTTTGAATAGAACCCGTGTAATACCCTCATATATACTTTTTATCCTCACCTGTCCTGCGCCTGGCCGTTTGGGCTCAGGTATTGGACTAGATCGATCAGACCTTTGATCGTGCAGGAGGAAAAGATATCCATATTTCCCTCCTTCCCTCTACCAGCGGATCAGGGGTTCTGTACCTTTGTATTCTAACCCCATACACAGGCTCCCCCTCAGCTTCACCACGTTGGCGACCAGCTGCTCGCGACCATGGACAGCAGCTCGGTAGTTGCCGCCCGCGCGCTTCATGGCCTCAGCGGGGGTGGGCGGTGGCCCTGCCTCCTCCTCCGCCGTGGCTGCGACCCTGGCGAGCTGCCCCTGCAGGACGGTGGGTCCGTCGTCGCCGCCAAGGCGCGTTGGAGGTGGTCCACGGCCGTGGGCGGCTGTCGGGATGCGTCGCGGCGCCTGCAGCCCGCTGCACCCGACTGGTCCTCCAGGTGAGTGATCTCCGCGGTGCCGAAGGTCAAGGCGTGTCCTCCTGGAGATTGGGAGCGTGGGCGAAGAAGGCGACGCGACGAACACACTTGAGGCAGGTCGGGTGCGCGGCGTTCAGTCGATCATTGTACTCAACCGTGCCGAAGCCGCGGCATCTGGTCCCAGGTCTCTGTGTCATCCTCCCCTGCTTTAGCTATCGGCAAGGTCTGCGGTCGCGCGGGTGCGCAGCTGCGGCGCAGACCCCTCAAGTACCGCGTGGGGGCGCGGGGGAGCTGGGCGCTATGCCAAAACGGTTCGGGCCCATATGATACTTGAGAAGGAAAAGGAGGATGATGTGGAGGAGGAGGAGGAGGATGAGGAGGAGGAGGAGGAGGAGGAGGAGAAGGAGGTGGATGATGATGATGATGATGGGGAGGAGGAGGAGGAGGAAAAGGAAGAGGAGGAGGAAGGATGAGGAGGAGGAGGAGGAGGAGGAAGGAGAGGAAGGGACCTCCTCTTGCATCCTCCGGCTCTTCCTGCCGCCGCTGCCAAGCGCCCCCCGCGTGGCAGCGCGCCAGGGGGGGGGGGGGACCGCCCCTCTGGCCAGGATTTTTCCCCATCCCCTTGCACCGTCCTCCTCCTGCCCCTCATCCTCCTCTTCCCCCTCCTCCTCCTCCTCCTCCTCCTCCTCCTCCTCCTCGTCCTCGTCCTCCTCGTCCGCCGCTTCCTCCTTCACCTATTCCTCCTCGTCCTCCTCCTCCCGTCTTGGGTACGCTTCACGTTCTCCTCCTCTTCTTTCTCCTCCGCCTCCCCAGTCCCCTTTTTCCTCCTCCTCGTCGTCGTCCTCCTCCTCCTTCCCCTTCCCCTGGTCCTCCTCCTCGTCTTCATGTTCCTGTTCCTCCTCCTCCTCCTCCCTCCCTTCCTGTTCCTCCTCCTCCTCCTCATTTTCCTCTTTTCTCCTATTCCACCTCCTCCTCCTCTTTCCCCTTTTCCTCTTCCTCCTTTTCGTACTCTTCCCCCTCCTTCCCCCTCCTCCTCCTCATCCCCCCTCGTATTCCTTCTTTTCCTCCGCCTCCTCCTCATCATCATCACCGCCCTCCTCATAACCGCTGGTGTAGTTTTCCCAGTGGTTGAGGCAACGGTGAGAGCTGAGATTGCGAACTTGTTTCAGCACACACCAACATCGGCGAACACTATAACAATGGCGCCCACTATGTATATGGTTGTGTATATACGCATGAACAAAACACGTACGTATATGTACCTACATGTTTATACGCACATGTAGTATACAGACATGGTTGAATTAATGTATATGGCATGTTTCTCATCGTCCCCCATCCTTTCATCGTACTCCCCTTTCTTCCACCATCTAGTTCCTCCTCTTCGTTCCCCGTCGCGTCCTGCTGCCCCTCACGAGTCCTACATTCGCGGGCTGGCTTTGAGATGTTTGGACTAATGTTCGGCATTGGGAATCGTAGAACTGAACACAGGGATGCCAAATCCAGCAAGTGACATCCCTTGTTTTGAATGTATGTAACCAAGTTACCTATGCACATCGGCTGGAGATTGTAGCGTTTCAAGATAGCCAGTGCCAAATAGGTTAGCGAACTCTGATGTAGGTGGCTAGTCTGGTAGATTTCCGTCCCCTCCGATCCAGGTTGCCGAAGCTGGATAGGTCCCTCTCGCATCCAGCCCATCCAAGATACGTTGGCTGATCCTCTTCAGCAAGAGCCCCGCCAATCCAAAAAACTGTCCCAATAGGTTCCTGGCTCCAAGCGCTACAACAAAGACATGGGGGACAAATCAAACAGCAATTCAAGGAATCGTACGATTTGTTATTACTCTCTGGAGCTCAAGAGTTCACGTTGGCTCAAGAGTTCACGTTGGCTCAAGCAGTGCTGCGTTTACCCTACATCTCCTGTAACCTGTCCATGGCGATTTGCCGCTGTCGGCTTCCGCCCGTCTGTACTGTTGTGGTTTACGCCGTCAGCGTCGCAGCCTGGTTCGTATGCGAGGCTGTGGCTTACGTGTCCCGCCGGCGTCGTCCATTGCCTCCTCTTCAGCCTCTCCTTTATCAAGCGATGATTGTGATATCCTTGTGCGAACATGCAGCGGGGCTGATGCCAGAATGGTCCCAAGTTGTCAAGTATTTGGACGAGGATTGCACCTTGGTAAGGATCATACACAAGTGTGTAGAAAGTGTCGGCGACTCCCCCGCGGGCTTCCGTTTTGCAGCAAAGAATATCCAAGCAATGGAGATCCCGAGTGTGGGCCGTAATGATCATTATTTTGTTTCGGGCCGTAAGCCAAATGGACGGTGACTTCATGGCGCATGTGCCGCATAATGCTATTTTTTCTGAAATGCACTATGCGCGCGCATCAAAGTAATACTAGTTTGCCTGATTATCCAGCAGTCTTAGCCGACGTACGACATCACGTTTTCGGTCGTTTTCTCAAAATGGAGTCGCCATGTTAAGGATTTCCACTTGATTGTTGAGCTGAACAAGTTTGCACTTGATCATTAAAAGCCGGCACAGGGCAAAGTCCCTTCAGCGAATTGTGGGATGTGTTGGGCATTATCCCTTGGAATCGTGATGGTCTTTCCGATGGCGATGCCACGATGGTGCAGGTGTGTTATGGTGGCAAATTTGCAGTACGCATGGATAGGATTAGGGGCAGGAGTTCTTCTCTTTGGCCGCGGCTGGTGGCCAGCCTTGAGCGCGGTGCGGTGACAACATCGAGGAGGGCCACTTTGCAGAACGCACGTGGGCTGGGCTACTTTCAGAACTGGGACATCCAGTAGGATTCACCATGTGCAATAATGATTTGTATGATCATTCGGGTCGCATGCGCATGACCGACTACACACAACCGCATCGACTACACCACTGACCACCAGCACCGACACCAACACAACAACACCGACAGCAACGCAACACTGGCACCAACACGCAGCAACCACTACCGACGACCATCAACAGCAGCAGCCACGAGGCCGACCGCACCGATTCGATCTTGACCAGGCTCATGAACATCTTCTATCACGTCCTCTATTTCTTCCGATTCACACGCGTCTGGTTCCTTGTCTATCTTGTATTCGCACACGATGTGAGGCCATATTCTCATTCGCCCTGCCCAACAGGGCACGGGCACACCTGCGCGCCCGACTCCGGCGCCTTCGCATCGCTTCGGAGCTTCCAGTCGTTGGCGCAATGTGGATCCAACATTGCTTCGAAGGTCCACAAGGTCCCCAAGAGTGCCCCATCATTGCCCCGAGATGGCCCAGGACTGCCCCACGAGAGCTCCGAGAGGCTTCTGGAGGAGCCCAAGAGGGCCCAAGAGGGCCCGAGAGGACCCGACGAGGCTCAAGAGAACCTGCAGTGCCCCAAGAGTGCCCCTAGAGGGGCTCAAGAAGACCCCAGGAGGGCCCCATGAGATCCCCAACGCGGCCCAGGAGGCCCTCAAGACAGCCCAGAAGCGGCCCCAGGATACCTCCAAGGCGTGTCCCTTCTAGCATGCGTCCAGGCGACCGTCCAGCCTGCATGCGTACCCGACCCAGCTCGGCGTGCGGCTCCTGAGCTACAGGTGCCCCCCAAGATCCCCAGGCTTGCCCCGGGAAGCTTCTGGGATGGCGCCACGCGGCGCCCCCGAGAGGCCCCACAGGCGCCTCCCAGAGGCCCCCCCCCCGGTATAGACCAGAGTCTTACGGGGCAGAGCGGAGCAGGGCACAACCGAGGCTCCCAAGAGGTTTCCAAGAGAGTCCGCAAGAGGCTCCCACCTGCGAGCTACCTCATCAACCTCTTCGCCACTGATCCTCGCGATCCTCGTGATCCTCGTGATCCCCTTCGCCATTGATCCTCGTGATCCTTCTGCTCGTCTCCTCCTTCTTCTCCTATCGGGCCCAGGTGTCGCCACCCACCCTCTGCGCTGCACTGTGCTGCGCCGCCCTGCTCCTTCCCGCCAGCTACCCTGCCCGTGCAATCCCTCCCGCCAAGCCCCACTCCAAGGAGATGAGCTCGGCTTCGAACGAGTTCCGCTCAGTTCCCAGACAACGACCCGCTCGTCGTATGCGTAAACGCTCGGACAAAGATGTGCAAATATACGCTGCAATGGCGGCTGGTCCGTACGTCTGCCGGCGCACTGCTCCAACCGACGCAAAGTCGGATTTTTGATATATCATTCCCCTCCATGGCGTCGGCCTGCCGGGCGTCGTCCTCCCAATCGAATCCCTTGTCCAACGCTACGTTAGCTCCTCTTCCTTGTCGCCCTCCTCTTGATCCTTTGATCCTCTGATCATCCCTCCTCAACCCTTCCTCGTGTTGTACTCGATGGTTCTCCTGCTTCCGACTCGCACTTATCTTCAGGTTCCTCCTCCGTATCTTTCCTCGCGCCTATTTTTTCTTTCTCTCACGCGGCCCGGCGTCTAGCTAGGGCAGACCCGTTTGCTCTACGGGCTTTCTCTCTCCCTCTTTTTGTTTCTGCTCTCTCTCTCTCTCTCTCTCTTCCTTCCTTGCTATGTATACCCTCTTCCGCCCACCATGATCCCACACATACACACACCATCTAGTCCTGCCCCTGTTCTTGTTTTGTGGGGTGAGCAGAGGCATGGAACGGCAGCGGGGCCAACCATACAACACCCTCAACGCAGGGTTTGCTTCAAGTTTCGACGTACATGCATCTTGGCCCGGATACCGAAGTCCAGTGCGACCTCAGCCACTGAAGCGGGGGGTTCCGTTTCAATAGCCCGATCATTTGGGCACGGCTTGCCTAGCGCCCCATGGCAAGTAGAAGTTGAAAGCAGACGGAGCGTGCGATTGTTGCAGTTAGGATAGATGTAGATACGCCTACGTACTCATACCTGTATGCGTTGGGAAAGCAGCATAATTGGTACAGGCATGGTTCTAATCTGTGTACATGTATGTATATGTATATATGTGTGTATGTATGTATACAAATGTATGCATATACATCCATGCATTTATGTACAAGTCCGTGCGTTTGCACATATGAATATATACGCATGTATGCACAGGCATATGTGGATAACTGCACATATATATATATGTGTGTATGGAATGGGGAACGCTGTGCGGGCTGGTTTTCGCGGCCCGTACATTATCAAAACTTAACGCTTCACCGAGGTGAAACCATCACTTTGTATAGAAACCTATCAAAACACACTGTGCTTTGCTATTTTTTGCAAAGCGCACGGCGGAAATGGCCTCAAAAAGGCCTCCCCGAGGACTTTGCGGAAATGATTATTCAGAAAAGCGAGTTGTCCAATTATTGACTAAAGCTAAACAGCTATCTTAAGGGTAAGAAATCTGCTGAAACATACGTTCATAAGAGCAGTTAATCCTCATTTCAATCAAACTAAAGCGTTCAAGTTATACATATTTATAGTGAGTAGTGTTGCGTAGAATTATATGACCCTTGAACGGTGCCAGCAGCATCTTGACGCGGGAGCTCTGATTTTATTTCAAACGGGCGACTTAGCAGACCTCTATACTTAGGCTCTGCTCTGCAAGAGTACGAGCGCACTGCCTTAATTCACACTGCCATGTAGAAACTATCCTTGGTAACGCGCACATATTTAATTGACGAGCCCCTGTACATGGGTTGCTACAACGGACGATGCGCGGGCTGTGGTTTAGCAATCTCCGCTGACACTTCGAAAGCCACAACCTGAAAACATTTAAAAGGGCAGATAGCTCGAGGCGCCGTCGGGCGTATCAAATAGCAAACTCATATCAGAAAGCAGAGCCAACTCTACGCTTTGGAAGAGCTAGCAGGACGCTTCCGCATCTCAACATTCGTTCTGCCCTTCCTGTGGTAAGTTGGCATATCCTTCAAATTCGCGTTGTAAAAAGTAATTACTTCAGTCACCCAAAACCTGTGGCCCGCGGGCCTGAGCCCATTCAGGAAAACGTTAAGCCTGCGAGTCCAAGAGTTGAACATCTCTGAGATTGTGGCCGGCACGCCTTTCACCCGAGCTTTTTCTGCGCGGGTCAAACACTTCTTGCAGCATGTGTGGTTGAACCGATGGAAGTCGTCAGCGATGTAATGCTTGACGCCAGAGTACGTGGCACAGTGTCTCTTCTTGACAAAAGCTTCGAAGGTGCAGGCGCCGTCATGAATGATGAGGTTTGCATCAACGTTCGACATCCCAATCACAGCCTCGACGACGCGGCGCTTGTCATCACAGCGCTCGTTGTTCAAGTGCTCGGTAGCGCCGAGAACTCGCCGAGACACAGGGTCCACTACGAACTGCCAGCCCCCAGTGCGATCAGGTCCGGACACGTGGGGGTACTTTTTGGAGCGTTGCGCCGTCTTCTGATGCAGCTTCAGGCTCCGAGGTTTTCCGGTCTTCGCCGACGTTCGGGGCGGGTCAATGACCGCCCCGAGTACCGTGTTGACGCCGAAGTGCCCGTCGAAGGAGATGGCGTCCACGTGCGCTGGCGAAGGGAAGAGGAACACGGACTGTTTGCGAGGTAAGTAGCTGACTGGGGGGTCAATGTCAAAGGGCACGACCTCAGACGGGTTCCGCTTGGCAATAGCAATGCCCTCTAGCGCGTGCAGCACATGATCGCGGAGAGAAACCTGGCCCAATATGTTCTTATCCTCATTGTGAAAAAGACGCTGCACATGAGCTTCTTGACCTGGTGCTTCCTGCGTGCGAATATGCCGCAGATACTGCAAGTCCAGGGAGCCCGTAGTGAACCCGAAATTCGGCGTCAGCAAATGCATGCCCGAGGAGCGAATATCGTTGCACGACAAGCAGTTGATTTTGCGATCGCCATCCAACCTGAAGAAATTGTGCCAACATGTCGTTCTGCAATTGTTTCCGCACCTGACCCTTTGGCACGCCTGCGCCGTGATCGTCTCGCTCCCGATGATGACGCACTTTGTATCCTCTGAATCACCTTGAACGAACAAGCGCTTCTCACACACAGGGCACGCACGAAGCGGGCATGTGATGCGCGGCGTGGCGGCCGCTGGCCGTTGCTTGACCGCCGCGGACGGCTTGCCGATGCGCTCGACTGCCGCGGCAGGCCGTCGCTTGGCCGTCTCGGCCACAGCGGCAGGACGACGACATGCTTCGACCATGCCGAGTGCGATGTGGCCCCTGGGCGCTCGAAGCAAAAATGGCAGCAGCAACGACGCGTTACTGGCACGAGGCGGCGGCGGAAGCATCGGCGAGGCATCGATGCGATTGCGCAATGCAAAGCGCGATGTTCCCTTACTTCGGCTGGGTATCTTTGCTTGCTAGAATTGTTCATGGAGCTGAAAGTCTAACAGACTGGCGATCGCGCGCAAGCGTTTTTGAAAAGCATTCCCCGTGCACGGACTGCAGCGCAGAGAAGCGCGCACATGGACGAGGCAAGCTCCGCGGCCATCTGCGTAGGATGCGACCTGCGCGACTCTGAGAGCCATTCAATCCGCGCCGTCGTCAGTGGCGGTTGCCGCGGGCGGCGCCGCATCGATCTCCCCTTGGTCCTCGAGCACTGCGCCTGCGGCCTCGTCGAGGATGAGACCCTCGTCGCAGGTGCCGCCGTTGGAAGTCTTCATCTGCTTGCACGGGCTCTGGCTGGAATCGGCAGCGTTGATTGGAGAGCCGGTGTGAGGGGCCAGGCGCTTGCCCCAGCGCCCGCGGGCCCTCGGGGAATCTCCCTTCTCCTTCTTGACCGCGACGCCTCCCGCCCCTTGGCCCCGCCGCTCTCCTGGGCCGAGAAGGATCGCCTCAGCACTCCGGCGCGTGACCTGCTCCAACTGCTCCTGCTCGAGCTGCTCCGCGGCCGCCTCCGCCGGCTGCGCCCCCGCGGAGCCGCTGCCAGCCAGCGCGCTCTGAAGCTGATGGATGGTCGGCCTGCTCTCCTCGACGCTGGGCTTGTTCTGGCACAGACCAGCGGGCCCGCGCAACGCGTTCACGATGCTGCGAGTCACGGTGGTCTTGATCGGCGGGGGCGTCTGACCTGCCATGCAAACCTTCAGGTAGGCCATGGACCACGCCATCTTCTCGTCGTAGTCGTCAGGAGCGGGGATGTTGCCGTTCTCGAGGAAGTTTCCGCAGTGCTTCTTGCACTCATCGGTCAGTATGTCTGGCTTGTCTTCAATCTGGTCCGCAATGAACGGAACTGGTACTTCCTCCTTGCCAGCAGGTCTGGTGAACGCGCCTCTCTCATCGAACAGAACGATGTTGCTCCGTTTGAAGAGTGCCATCAAGTTCTTCTTGGAGAGGCGCTCGTGGAACGACGGGCGGACCGCCTCGTAGAACTGCTTCGCCGTGGCCACGGGCGAGGCCACCGCGAGCTCGGCATCCGACGGTAGGGCGCTCTCGTCGTAGGCGTTGTTCGCAGTGATGCGGGCACTCTGTCCTACGAAGCAGGTCGTAGTATATTGTTCAACCGTGCGGGCCCCCCTCTCGGTGTTGTCGTGGAACGCCTTGAGCTTGGCCTGGTCCTGCTGCTCCAGATCGCCGTCGTCGAAGACTTCCGATAGCTCGCGCTTGCCCGCCTCGCGACGGAGATGTTCGAACGAATTGCAAAGGCGGATGCCAGGCTCCTCGTTCATGTTATCGTTCTCGATGTGCCAAATGGAGAACAGCATGGCCAGGACCTTCGCCAGCGGGCTCTTCCCGAAGCCAGATCCGCAGAGGAAAATGAAAGACTTCCTCCGCCAGGGGCCCAAGATCGGCGCCACAACGCACATCACGAACCACCCCCTGGTGTCTCAGAGCGCGAGGTGCTAGAACGTCTGCTCGCGAGCGGCAGCCGCGGACTTCCGTGGTTGAGGCACGAACGTTCCACGAGAGACTTCGGCCAGCCGTAGATCGGCGACTCTGGGTCATCGCAGGCCATCTCTGCGAACTCCAGGGCAGCGTTGTCCATGTTGCTCTTCGGCCCGTGCTCCTTGATGTAGTCGAAGCCCTTGCGCTTCGAGTCCACATCCGTGGCCCGCTTCGGAGCGCTCGAGTCCACCACCGCGTAGTATCTCACCTGGAAGCCTGGCAACCGTTCAAGTTGATATTGCAGCGCTCTGGATCCATCCCTGAAGTTCTTTCCGTAGTCAACCTTGTACATCGACCCGTGGCACATTTGAAATGCATCGCTGTACTTGATCTGATTGTCCTTCTCCATTGTGAACAGCTTGAGCAGGCTGCAAGTGTTGTCTGTATTCTTCGTGATGAACGTTTGCATCGCGTAGGGCAGGTCGCTCTTGTTGGCAGGCTTCAGATTGTCAGGGTAGTTCTCGTAGCAGTTGGGCATGACAATCCTCTCTAGCTCCTTCATCTTTGTCATCATTTGCTCAGGCTGGTCCTCCTCTACGTACGAGCGCGGGCCCTCGTAGGGGTGCGCGAAGTCCACCCGCTGAGCGAGCTCGGTCGAACCTGCAGCGGGGATCATCGGAAGGTTGCCCAGCCACGTCCGGTCGGGCCCGACGTCCTCAGGCATGAGGTTCTTCACGATCGGCTGGGGCAAGAGCGGGCCGCGCTTCCTGTCCTTCGCACGCACGATCGCCTCCTCAAAGGTGATGCCGCGATCATCTGGCACCGAGAAGAACCGCGCGAGCCTGTCGGCTCTGGAGTTGTGAGCACTGGCCATGATCGGGAGTTGTGGTCACTGGCCGCGTAAAGCTTTCAGCTTGAGAAAAAAACTTACGGACCATGCTTATGCAATGATCATTCGAAAGGCTTGTGGGGGGGGGGAGGAGCGCATGCTTTCTGGGACCTGACGCAATGGGCCAACTGAAATAATTACCCCCAGTTCTGAATCAATATGATTTCTTTTGGGATATTTAAAAATCTGTATATTTTTTTTCATAAAAAATGAAAGAAACAATATCCTGGCGAAGGACCCAACCATATGCAATTGTGAATACTGCAATTGTGAAAATCTTCTCGGTGGAGCCCCCTACGGGGCCACGAAACGTACGAGGGGTGTGCCGAAATTGGTGTGCGGGACGCATGCGGGCACACCCACTGGGGCCTTCGGTGGAGCTCTTTATGGGGCCAAGAAACGTGTGAGGGGTGTGCCGAAATGGGTGTGCGGGACGCATGCGGACACACCCACTGGGACCTTCGGCGGAGCTCCCTATAGGACCACGGAACGTGTGAGGGGTGTGCCGAGATGGGTGCCACTGGGGCATTCGGTGAAGCTCCCTATGGGGACATGAAACACGCGCGGGGCGTGCCGACATGGGTGGCGGAAACGCATGTGAGGGCCGCCACTGGGGCCTCCAAGGGAGCTCCCTATGGGTCCCCGAAACATGATGCTGCTGCGGGGGGGGGTGCCGGGATGGGTGGCGGAGACGCACGCAAGCGCCGCTACTGGGGCCTTCGGTGGAGCTCCCTATGGAGCCACGAAGCGCGTGAGGGGTGTACTGTGAGCGCCGCCACTGGGGCCTTCGGTGCAGCTCCCTACGAGGCCACGAAACGTGTGAGGGGTGTGCCGAATGGGGTGCGGGTGGTGACGCATGCGGGCGGTGCCACTGGGGCCTTCGGTGGAGCTCCCTATGGGGCCACGAAACCTGTTGTTGTGAGGAGCGTGCCGGGATGGGTGGCGGGGGCGAATGTGAGCGCGGCCGCCGGGGCCTTCGGTGGAGCTCCCTATGGGGCCACGAAGCGTGTGAGGGGTACGCCGAATTGGGTGTGCGGGGCGCATGCGGGCGGCAGCCCTGGGGCCTTCGGTCCTATGGGGCCACGAAACGTGTGAGGGGTGTGCCGAATTGGGTGTGCGTGACGCATGCGGGCGGCAGCGCTGGGGCCTTCGGTGGAGCTCCCGATGGGGCCACGAAGCGTGTGAGGGGTGTGCCGAATTGGGTGTGCGTGACGCATGCGGGCGGCAGCGCTGGGGCCTTCGGCGGAGCTCCTATGGGGCCACGAAGCGTGTGAGGGGTGTGCCGAATTGGTGTGCGTGGACGCATGCGGGCGGCAGCACTGGGGGCCTTTGGCGGAGCTCCTATGGGGCCACGAAACGTGTGAGGGGTGTGCCGAATTGGGTGTGCGTGACGCATGCGGGCGGCAGCCCTGGGGCCTTCGGCGGAGCTTCCTATGGGGCCACGAAGCGTGTGAGGGGTGTGCCGAATGGGTGTGCGTGACGCATGCGGGCGGCAGCGCTGGGGCCTTCGGCGGAGCTCCTATGGGGCCACGAAGCGTGTGAGGGGTGTGCCGAATTGGGTGTGCACGACGCATGCGGGCGGCAGCACTGATGGGGCCTTCGGCGGAGCTCCCTATGGGGCCACGAAACGTGTGAGGGGTGTGCCGAATTGGGTGTGCGTGACGCATGCGGGCGGCAGCACTGGGGCCTTCGGCGGAGCTCCCTATGGGGCCACGAAACGTGTGAGGGGTGTGCCGAATTGGGTGTGCGTGACGCATGCGGGCGGCAGCGCTGGGGCCTTCGGCGGAGCTCCCTATGGGGCCACGAAACGTGTGAGGGGTGTGCCGAATTGGGTGTGCGGGACGCATGCGGGCGGCAGCCCTGGGGCCTTCGGTGGAGCTCCCTATGGGGCCACGAAACGTGTGAGGGGTGTGCCGAATTGGGTGTGCGTGACGCATGCGGGCGGCAGCACTGGGGCCTTCGGCGGAGCTCCTTATGGGGCCACGAAACGTGTGCGGGGTGTGCCGAATTGGGTGTGCGTGAGCGGGCATGGGGCCACGGGCGGGGCACGCATGCGTGGGGCCTTCGGCGGAGCTCCCATGGGGCCACGAAACGTGTGAGGGGTGTGCCGAATTGGGTGTGCGTGACGCATGCGGGCGGCAGCACTGGGGCCTTCGGCGGAGCTCCTATGGGGCCACGAAACGTGTGAGGGGTGTGCCGAATTGGGTGTGCGTGACGCATGCGGGCGGCAGCGCTGGGGCCTTCGGCGGAGCTCCCTATGGGGCCACGAAACGTGTGAGGGGTGTGCCGAATTGGGTGTGCGTGACGCATGCGGGGGGCCTCGGCGGAGCTCCTATGGGGCCACGAAACGTGTGAGGGTGTGCCGAATTGGGTGTGCGGTGGACGCATGCGGGCGGCAGCACTGGGGCCTTCGGCGGAGTCCCTATGGGGCCACGAAACGTGTGAGGGGTGTGCCGAATTGGGTGTGCGTGACGCATGCGGGCGGCAGCACTGGGGCCTTCGGTGGAGCTCCCTATGGGGCCACGAAACGTGTGAGGGGTGTGCCGAATTGGGTGTGCGTGACGCATGCGGGCGCGGGTGCTGGGGCCTTCGGTGGAGTTCCTATGGGGCTACGAAGCGCTGCACTGGGTGGGCGAAACGCAGGGAAGAGGGGGAGGAGGAGGGGGAGGAGGAGGGGAGGAGAGGAGGAGAGAGGAGGCGGAGGGGGCAGCGGAAGGACTGAGAACGCGGGGCACCGTCTCTTCAAAACGAAGGCCCAACACCACAGGATGGTTGGGAACCAAAAAAGGAAAACCACTAAACCAAACAACCAATCCCTGGGAAGATGCCGGGGAAGTCTCCACAAAAGTCGGTTTGGCTCGGTTGTCTGATGTTCCTTAAGTTGTTCCCAACCCTGCTGCGTTGGGTACTTGTTTTGAATAGAGCACTGCGGTCTCCATCTTCCTTCCTTCATTCCTTCCTTCCTTCCCGCCTCCCGCCCCCACCTTCCTTCCTTCCTTCCTTCCTTCCTTCCTTCCTTCCCGCCTCCCGCCCCCTCCCGCCTCCTCCTCTCTTCTCTGGGGGGCTGCGATCTGCGAAACTGTCGCCACGTTCGAGGGCTGCTGGGGTGGCCAGCGGAGTGACGCCCTACGGGGATTCAGATTAGACCTCGCCATCCCTGGGGGGCTGCGATCTGTGAAACTGTCGCCACTTTCGAGGCCTGCTGGGGGGCCCAGCGGAGTGACGCCCTACGGGGACTCAGATTAGACCTCGCCATCCCTGGGGGGCTGCGATCTGTGAAACTGTCGCCACTTTCGAGGCCTGCTGGGGGGCCCAGCGGAGTGACGCCCTACGGGGATTCAGATTAGACCTCGCCATCCCTGGGGGGCTGCGATCTGTGAAACTGTCGCCACTTTCGAGGCTGCTGGGGGGCCCAGCGGAGTGACGCCCTACGGGGATTCAGATTAGACCTCGCCATCCCTGGGGGGCTGCGATCTGTGAAACTGTCGCCACTTTCGAGGCTGCTGGGGGGCCCAGCGGAGTGACGCCCTACGGGGATTCAGATTAGACCTCGCCATCCCTGGGGGGCTGCGATCTGTGAAACTGTCGCCACTTTCGAGGCCTGCTGGGGGGCCCAGCGGAGTGACGCCCTACGGGGATTCAGATTAGACCTCGCCATCCCTGGGGGGCTGCGATCTGTGAAACTGTCGCCACTTTCGAAGGCTGCGTGGGGGGCCCAGCGGAGTGACGCCCTACGGGGATCAGATTAGACCTCGCCATCCCTGGGGGGCTGCGATCTGTGAAACTGTCGCCACTTTCGAGGGCTGCTGGGGGGCCCAGCGGAGTGACGCCCTACGGGGATTCAGATTAGACCTCGCCATTCCTGGGGGGCTGCGATCTGTGAAACTGTCGCCACTTTCGAGGGCTGCTGGGGGGGCCAGCGGAGTGACGCCCTACGGGGATCCAGATTAGACCTCGCCATCCCTGGGGGGCTGCGATCTGTGAAACTGTCGCCACTTTCGAAGGCTGCGTGGGGGGCCCAGCGGAGTGACGCCCTACGGGGGCTCAGCTTAGACCTCGCCATCCCTGCTGTCCGTGAAACTGTCGCCACTTTCGAAGGCTGCTGGGGGGCCAGCGGAGTGACGTCCTACGGGGACTCAGATTAGACCTCGCAGGCGCTGGGGGGCTACGATCTGTGAAACTGTCGCCACTTTCGAGGGCTGCTGGGGGGCCCAGCACAGTGGGCACCCACGGCGGATTCAAATGTGACCTCGCCATCCCTGGGGGGCTGCGATCTGTGAAACTGTCGCCACTTTCGAGGCCTGCTGGGGGGCCCAGCACAGTGGGTACCCACGGCGGATTCAAATAGGACCTCGCCATCCCTGGGGGGCTGCGATCTGTGAAACTGTCGCCACTTTCGAGGCCTGCTGGGGGGCCCAGCACAGTGGGTACCCACGGCGGATTCAAATGGGACCTCGCCATCCCTGGGGGGCTGCGATCTGTGAAACTGTCGCCACTTTCGAGGCCTGCTGGGGGGCCCAGCACAGTGGGTACCACGGCGGATTCAAATGGGACCTCGCCATCCCTGGGGGGCTGCGATCTGTGAAACTGTCGCCACTTTCGAGGGCTGCTGGGGGGCCCAGCACAGTGGGTACCCACCGCAGGATTCAAATTAGACCTCGCCATCCCTGGGGGGCTGCGATCTGTGAAACTGTCGCCACTTTCGAGGCTGCTGGGGGGCCCAGCGGAGTGACGCCCTACGGGGATTCAGATTAGACCTCGCCATCCCTGGGGGGCTGCGATCTGTGAAACTGTCGCCACTTTCGAGGGCTGCTGGGGGGGCCCAGCACAGTGGGTACCCATGGCGGATTCAAATGGGACCTCGCCATCCCTGGGGAGCTGCGATCTGTGAAACTGTCGCCACTTTCGAGGGCTGCTGGGGGGCCCAGCACAGTGGGTACTCACGGTTGATTCAAATTAGACCTCACCATCCCTGGGGGGCTGCGATCTGTGAAACTGCAGCCGCGTTCGAGGCTTGCTGGGGGGGGGGGGGGCAGCACAGTGGGCACTTCTGGGATTCAGGCTGCTGGTACTCACGGCGGATTCAAAGGCTGCTGGGGGCTGCGATCTGTGAAACTGTCGCCACTTTCGAGGGCTGCTGAGGGGCCCAGCACAGTGGGTACTCACCGCAGATTCAAATGAGACCTCGCCATCCCTGGGGGGCTGCGATCTGTGAAACTGTCGCCACTTTCGAGGGCTGCTGAGGGGCCCAAACACAGTGGGTACTCACCGCAGACTCAAATGGGACCTCGCCACCCCTGGGGGCTGCGATCTGTGAAATTGTCGCCGCTTTCGAGAGCTGCTGAGGGGCCCAGCACAGTGGGTACTCACCGCAGACTCAAATGGGACCTCGCCATCCCTGGGGGGCTGCGATCTGTGAAACTGTCGCCACTTTCGAGGGCTGCTGAGGGGCCCAGCACAGTGGGTTTCCCGCACGTCTTTCTCCTGCTCTTCGCTCCCGTCTCCCCATGTCCTCTTCGAGCCTGTAGCTGTTGCCATTATTTCTTGTATGGTTCTCCTGCGCATCATGCCATAGGCGCGTGTCCCAAGTAGCTTACATATCAAACAACGGATCCTGCAATTTGATTGTCCATGCAAGTTTCGGTCAACTCCTCGTTTCCCATGATACAAATGGATTGGGTACGTCACAGGGTAATTTTTTGATTCTGACCTGAAAGCATTCAAAAAAAGAAGGACACCCCCCCCCAAAAAAAAAAAGTATGCTAACGGAGTTCCCCACATAAAGAGATTAACGGTTTCGTGGGACACATTTTCTTGATGCCTTCCTCGCTCAGGCGGGGCCTCCCTGCAGGGGTGGGAGGGGCACGACACCATGTAAATAGTATGGGTTGCCGATACCCTCCTCGCTCAGGCGGGGCCTCCCTGCAGAGGTGGGAGGGGCACGAAACCATGTAAATAGTATGGTTGCCGATACCCTCCTCGCTCAGGCGGGGCCTCCCTGGTGGGGTGGGAGGGGCACGAAACCATGTACATAGTATGGTTTGCCGATACCCTCCTCGCTCAGGCGGGGCCTCCCTGGAGGGGTGGGAGGGGCACGAAACCATGTAAATAGTATGGTTTGCCGATACCCTCCTCGCTCAGGCGGGGCCTCCCTGCAGGGGTGGGAGGGGCACGAAACCATGTAAATAGTATGGTTTGCCGATGCCCTCCTCGCTCAGGCGGGGCCTCCCTGGAGGGGTGGGAGGGGCACGAAACCATGTACATAGTATGGTTGTCGGTATGGAGTTGTATGGAATGGTATGGTAGGTATGGTATGGTACGGTATGGTATGATATGGTATGGTATGGTACTGGAGGTATGGTATGGTATGGTACGGTGTGGCATTGGTGTGATATTGCAGATTGGGCTCCGAGGAGGGAGCGCCCGCTCCCTCTTTTCCACACCTGTGGCAAGCCAAAATGCTGCAGCATCAACACGCACATGCACGACAGTAACATACACACCAGGGGCCTCCCCGAGGCCCTGAGATCAGCACTGACTAAAAACAAAAATTGTGCGTCATTGAGGCTGCACACCCTAAACGCAGGACTCTCACGCTCACGGCACCCGGGTCCTCGACCTCGGAGGAGACGAGGAGGGAGTGGCGGCGGTCGGCGTCGGCTGCTCGGCCTCCCCGTCCTCCATACCCTCGTCAACCGTCGTGAGGAGAAAGTCACGGGACGCCTTAAACTCACGTATCATCATCTTGATGAACTTCAGGCGCTGGTCTTCGTAGTCCGCCAGCTCCTGGTTCCCCCACTCGCACAGGTTCTCGATTGCCTGCACGAACTCCCTGTCCTCGGGGAGCTTCGTAGAAATGACGCTCCACGCGTCCGAATCTGACTGTCCTGGCCCGCCCTCGTATGAGTGCTGCGCCGGTACCCGTAGGCTTTCCATGACCGACTCCATGCCCTCGAGCACCTCCGGGTCCTTGCCGTCCAGCACTGCGAGGTAGGCGCTGTCCAGGTGCTGCATGTACAACAGCGCCGAGTCCTCGATGATGGCCGCCGTCCTGATGGCGATGTTGCCTGTCCCCTTGCTCCACGTCAGCGTCACACGATTGCGGTACTGGCGGCTGTCTGGATCTCCCAAGATCTGCATGTTGGTCACGACCTTGCACGTCGTCCCCGAGTGGCGGACTGGCTCCGCCTGTATGCTCTCGAACAGGCTCCTGACTCCGTCCTCCGTCAGGCAGCTCTCGAACTTGACCATGGCCGGGCGCCGGTGGCGTCGGCTGGCGGCTGGGACGATCCTTCCTGTTACCAGCCGAAAGAAGCTGACGACGGACACGCTCTTGGGCTGCTGCTGCCATAACGGCTGGCTCGTCGGCTAACTGATATTTCCCGCTTGTCATTGTGGCTCTCAACATATCTGCTGGCTCGGCTTTGTCTTTAGTCAATATATCTGCTAGCTGAAGGGCTGATGGTACCCACCGATAGCTCACACCTAGACGTTTCACGCTCTCCTTAGTGATGACTAGATCGACCGCCACCCGCTTGTCCGAACATGACCCCGCACTCCCACAGCCGACGATGTGATCGTACAGTGACTTGCAGTCCGTGACCGCAATGGGAGCCAACTTCGGAAGACACTCAGATCGACGACGCAGGCAGAATCTTCCATCGCTGCCCTCGAGGAGCAGGCAGGAGATCCACTCGAGGTGACCTAGGCCGTCCATCTGGGCCTGAGTCTCCGCGGCGAGAGTCGACGAAGTAACTCGACGAAGACGATAGCTTTTCCAGACCAGCGGGCTCCAGGGGCTCAACTCGTTTCGGATCATGTTCTCGTCGGTCGCAGCGATGACGTAACCTGCCTGGGTCCCGGATTTCGAGGCGTTCTGGTTCGAGGCGTCGGCGTGCATGATGACCCGGAGACGTTCGATCGGAATCGGTTTAATCTTCCAGGACAGGTTCGAGAACTGTTTTGCCCTCCTCACGATAGTGTTCCCGTGTCTCACCTCCCCCACCGTCGGCCTGGGCATGCACTGCTGGCTCATCGAGACCTGGACTGCTAGATCTGGCCTGGATTCTCGAGCTAACCAGTTGCCACTACCGAGCATCGCGCGGAAGTTCGCGATTTCCTTCTCGGTAGCCGGGGTCTCCGGGGGCGCTCGGGGTCTCACACCAGCGGGCTTCATCGACTCAGCGAACTCCTTCTGAGACACGGTTATCTCCATGGTCACGGGATTCTGGACAAGATAGGACCCACAGAACTTCCCCTCGTTGACCTTCCACTTGGGAAACGGGAACCTCATGCGCAGAAATCTGATGAAAGCGTTGTACTTTTTCCCTTTTCCTCCAGTCAGTATGTCATCGACGTGCGTCGATATCAGTCCCTGCAAATGCCGACCCTCGAACAGGAAGAACAGGCACGGGTCGAGCTTGGACTGGCGCCAGCCCTCGCACCCGTCGCTCGGCCTCCAGTCCAGGATGGTGTCCCTGAATTTGCCCCACCACTGAGCCGGGGCGTCGTTGAAACCGTAGATCGGCCTGATGACCTTCAGCAGCTGGTCGGGGTGCAAGCCGGGAAGGCCTCCGCGCGGCTGCTTGAGGTACAGGTCCCCATTCTTGCGCTTGATGGGGTCCGCCTCGAGGAAGGCCCCCTCAACGTCCCCGATCTGAACCTGGAAGCCGTGCGAAGCCAACAGCTGGTAGGCCACGACCTTCCCGTTCTGTGATAGGGTCGGGGAGGAGGTCTTGTTCTCGCGCACGAACTGCATCAAGTCGGGATCCGTGTAGCCCTGACTGCACAGGCGCGCCTTGACCACCTCCGTCTCAGAATCGTCGATCTTACTCGTCAGGATCATCCGGCTGCCGACGATGCGCTCTGGACTATTCCGTCGGATCTCATCTGACTCGACCCTAGACGCAGGCGCCAGCGCCTGCTTCTTGTTGAACAGGTTGTCCACCTCCTTGCCGATGCCGGCGTCGATCTTCGCGAGCCCCTCCCGGCTGGTCCACTTTGGGTCCTTCCTGTTGAGCTCACGCCTCCCGCCGGCCAACATCGCGTCCTCCAGCTCCTCATCGTCCTCCGAGTTGACGTACAGCACGCGCAGCTCCTTCTCGTCCTCCACTGTGTCAGACACCCCACTCGCCAGCAGCACGCTGCAGACGTCCTCCGACAGCCTGGGCATCTTCGCCTGAGGAGGTGGCAGCGGTTCCTCAGGTTCGACCCTGGGCGCCTTGGGAGGCCGCACCTCGGCCGGGAGGACCGCCCTCTTGCCCACCAGCCGGCGGTGCACCTTCGGGTCGGCGGCCGTCTCGTCGGCCGGTGGGGCGGCAGGCACCTCAGCGGGTGGTGCCGCCTCAGCGTCCCCCTCGCGGTCGTCCGAGGTCGGCTGCACCTGCGGCTCCTCCGTCTCTGCAGCAGCCGGAGGCTGCTCCTCCGGCGGCTCCTGCGCCGCCGGGCTCGGAGCCGCGCCAGCAGGTGCTGCGCCAGGAGGTCGCTCATCCGCGGTGATGTCCATGAAGCCGCGCTGCGGACCCTGGCCGTCCATGAACTCCTTCGCCAGGGCTCGAAGCTCGGGCTGGACGACCTCGGCGGCCAGCTTCTCCTCCTCGGTAGCGTGCCGGAGCTGCTCCGGCGATGCCTTGATCACTACGCCTGGCATGGCGACCCAGAAGTTGCCGCGCACGGGGCCCAGGATCACGGCCGACCCGCGCCAGCGGGCGTGAGCCTTTTTGCCGGGGATACCCCGACCTCGGCGCCACACAGCCACACGATCGCCCGGCTTGAATGACTGTACGACTCTGGGTCGACTGTCCAGTGCGACCCTGGCCGCGCGATTGTCCATGTACTCCAGAACAGCGATCCTCGCAGCTTGTCGGCATCTCTCCATCTCGGCGAACGGCTCGTCATGTAGGGCAGCGCTGTTGGCGACGATGTTCGGCTCCTCCTGCAGCAAGTCCGTCGGTACCTCCGGGTTCCTCCCCAGGGCGATCTGGTACGGCGAAAAGCCGTGGACACGCAGGAGGGAGTTCTTCGCCATCACCACCGCGCGCACACAGGTCATGTATTCAGCCTCGTCCTTCGGGTTCGTCTGGTCCAGCACTTTGTTCAGAATGTCCTCGAACCAAGTGCCATGGCGCTCGGCGTGACCAACTTGTTCATGAGCCTCCCCAGCCGCGTCGCTGACCTCCGTGCCCTGCCTCTCGAACGCGTCGACAATCTCCTGGCCCAGGTTGGTCTTGCCAGCATCACACTTAATCAGCACCGGAGGCCCATACGGCTGACTCCAGCCGTTCTCAAAGAGCTCCTTCAGCACCTTGCTGGTCTCTTGCACGAAAAAGGGTAGCATCTGCTGGAGACCGCTGCTGGGGCACACGATGTTCAGGGCTTTCACCTTCATCCCTTCCGTCCAGCCTGGCAGCTCCTTTACGTCCAGCTCGACCAGCCTCAATGGCGCCAACTTCGACGGCACCTTCACTGGCCGCACGGCCTTGGGAAGCCGCCGTCCTTCACAGACGGAGCAGGAAAACGTCCGCGCCAGGGCCAGCACCATCTCACTCGCCTTGGCGTGCTTCAGGATCCTGACCATGTCCTCATTGCTTGGGTGACCAAGATTAGCGTGCAACCTCCTGAGGGACGCCTCGAGCGACAGCTTTCGCCGCTTGATCACCTCGTCGTCCTCAGTCGTCGTCAGGATGTCGGCCGTCTGGAAGGCGCAGTCTGCCTCCAGCTGACTTGCCATAGCGCCAGCTATCCTCCTGCAGAGGTCCTCAGGGTACTTCTCCGAGAACGCGCTCCTCTTAATACCCTTCGAGCTGTCCCAGCACCACTGATGTTCATGATCACGAGAGCACCGCAGCTCCTTCAGCGTCCACTTGAGCATGTCCGCGTTGGTCGCGAAGCACCACTCCTTGGACATCAGCTTCTTTGTCACTGGATCTTTCAAACCCACCTGGCACCCGTTGACCGACACCCGGTGTACTCCCGCCACCCGACACAGGCCCAGAACCGACGCACAGTCCCAGGATCTCGCCGTCGGCGGTGCCTCGAGCGTGAAGTATCGACCTCCTCGGATCTGCATCCGAGCCACCACCACACAGAACCTCAGGTACCCGACCGCCTCCTTGACTGCCTGGCGGTACTTCTCCGGGTCTCGTCGCACTTCCGCCATCGTCAGGTTCTGCAGGATCGAAAGGGGACCGCATGGAGGGCTCATGCCCACAAACTCCGGCTCCTCGACGTCGACCATGTGTAGGATCTTGTGGCGGTCCGCCGCTCGGCGGGCATCCCAGCCGTTCTGCAGGTCGAACGCACCGAGGCTCTTGAACCCCATGGACTCCAGGGCGGGGGTCACTCGTGGCACAGAAAAGATCTCCAGACACTTCGGTTGGCGGCCCAGCCGGGCCTGTGCCTCGAGGACACCCCTGATCACCGACCGCTTGGCCCGCCGACTCATGATATCGGTGACGCCTTCTGACCACAGGACGTCGGTGTCGTCCCAGTCGCCGTCAGCCTCTGGGCTCCGGCTCGGCCCTAGCGAAAACCTGACGACGCCGCCGCGACGAACTCCTCGAGCTCCAGCTTCTCCTCCGCTGTCCGCCCGTCGTCCTGCTCCGCCGTCACCATCACGTCGACCTCAGCCGTCTGGATCCTCCTGCCGTCCTCGTTCTTCCTCTCGCATAGGTTCAGCTGGTAGTGGCCGCTGGCCGCGACCCGGAGCGGCACCGTGACGTTGATCCGGGCGAACCGAATCTCGTCCCGCTCCATGTCCAGCTGCGCGCCGAGGGCCTTGAGCATGGGCTTGCTGACCAGCAGCGGGGTCTCGCCTGGGACGACGCACAGGCGGAGCACCAGGAGGCGACCGCCCACTCGGCACTGGATCTCCGCGGTGTAGATCGACTCCAGTGTCTCCTGGTTGCCGAATCGGAAGGTCGTCGCTTTCGTCTGCTTGATCGTCTTCACCGCGAGACCTGCTTTCTCCATCTCCATCTTGTGCTCCTTGAGGGTCTTCTCGCCGATGACTCCCTTGCCGCACCCAGTGTCGACCACGCCCGACCCCGGCTCGTGAGCCGACGCCGTCAGCACCTCTGGCATCTCCTCGTCCCTGTGCATCGTGGTCAGCCTGTGGTATGCCTCGATCACGTCGTCCATGTCGTCCCTCGCCGCCGTGTACGCCTCGTACAGATCGTCGATGTCCTGATCCTCGTCCTCCTCGTCGGCCGTCAGCTCGCAGTCGCACTCGTCGTCGTCGCTGCAGCCGCCGACGCTCAAGGGCCGCCGGAGCTCGTCGTCGCACACGTCGCACTCGAAGGTCTCCTCCTCGACGATGTCCTCGGTCCCGCCGTCGCCGGCCACGAAGACGTCTTCCTCCGTGTCGCTCTCGTAGACCGTGACCACGTCGCTGCGCTTCTCGCCGTCTTTGCCCTTGTGCTTGTGGTCCCGTGGAGGAGGACGGCGTTGTCGACGCGGCTTCTTGCAGTCTCTGCTGAAGTGGCCGACCTCGTCACAATTGTAGCATCGCACTCGCTTCGCCATCGCCTTGGTGTCCGGCTTCTTCGGACCAAAGCCCCGAGCCAGCTGCTCCTTTGTGATCTTGTTGCGCTGGTCGCGCCAGGACACGAGTATCTCGATGGCCTCACTCTCGTCCAGGATGTCCCCGTCCTCGGTCTCCTCGATCACGTCGAAGCCCGCCAGCAGCGCCGTGATGTCCGAGACGTCGTCGCTCTCGTCGGCTTCTTCTCTTGCCACGTGCGCCCCGAACGCCCTCGACTGCTGGCCGAAGTCCGCCAAGCCGTTGGGGTACGTCGTCCTGAGCGCCATCGCCACGTCCTTTTCCTTGTATGATCGGCTCGATGCAGCCAGGACGACCGCGAGGTTCTGCGGCGCCAGGTGCACACCCAGCAGCAGGAGGTACCCACGCGCCATGTCCGGCAGCACTACGCCCTCGGTCTCGCCCTTGGCGAACGCCGCCTGAGCTCGACCACAGTATGCCGCCATCGACTCGCCCTTGGCCAGGCGAATCGTGAATACCTCTTTCAGCGCTTCTCCGAGACGATCGTGGGCTGCCACGTCGGGGAAGCGTGAGTCAAGAGTCTCGAAAATGAGCTGCTCGCCGCCGTCTTGTTCCAGGTCGTCCATGTCGACCACCTCCAGCGCCTTGGCGGCGACGTCGTCCAGCAGCGTGAACAGCGTTGGCCCTAAGGCCGTCGCAGGCGTCCCCTTCGCCTTCTGCACAATGAGGTACGCCCGCGCCCACTTCTTCCAGGATCGATATTCCCGAAAGGCATCAGCTCCACTCCCGGCGAACCTCCTGATCGCACCGCCGGGACCCCCGTTGTCCGTGCTCATCACCTTCTTCTAGCGTCCCGCTGGCACTCGCCTGAGTGCCTCCCAGTGCGACAGCGCCTGCTATCGCGCGGCACGCTCCGCTCTACCAATGCAGATTGGGCTCCGAGGAGGGAGCGCCCGCTCCCTCTTTTCCACACCTGTGGCAAGCCAAAATGCTGCAGCATCAACACGCACATGCACGACAGTAACATACACACCAGGGGCCTCCCCGAGGCCCTGAGATCAGCAGATATGGTATGGTATGCTATGGTACACCATGGTATGGTATGGTACGGTATGGTACGTATGGTGTGGCATGGTATGGTATGGTATGGTATGGTATGGTATGTGTGGTAGGAACTATAGTATGGTATGGTGTGTGTGGTAGGAATAATATTGTGCTGTATGGAAGATGGAGCGGGAGGTGGGTGGGAAGGAGAGGGTGTTCTGGGAAAACAAGAACCCCACTCAGGATGTGGGGGAAAAATCCTGGGGAAATCTCAATAGAAATCGGGTTGGTTTGTTTTGTTTGAATTCCTTGGGTGTTTTTTGCTTTTCATTTCAAAAACAAGAAACAAGGGTTGTTTGTGTTTTTTCACAGCAGACATAAAAAAACATGTTTTTTTTCGCATTCCCTCCCAAACACCAACAAAACACATTTTGTTTGTGGGTTTTCATATCAAAAACCAGCAAACATCACAATGTGTGTTTGTTGATTGCTTTTTTCTTTTCGGAAACAAAAAAACATTGTTTTGTTTGTTTCAGCTCAGAACCAAACATACTTAAGGACAACCAAACAAACAACCCCTCGAGCGATTCCCCCAGGAGCCCCCCAGGGATTGTTTTTTTTTTTTTTTTTTTGTTTGGGTTTCCTTGTGTTTTTTTTCAGCTCGGAACCAAAAGAAACCCAAGGAAAACCAAAACACCAAAACCAACCCAATGTCTGTGGAAATTCTCCACAGGACCTCCCCAAGGATTGTTTTTTGTTTGGTTTGTTGGTTTTCCTTGTGTTTTTTTGGTTTTCGTATTCGTGCCTACAGAATTCCATGCACGAGCTGTGGGGATCTGTTTGGGTGCGATGAGTTTTTCATTGTTTTTTTTTCGCGCGCTTTACCGAAGACCCCTCCCGCCTCAACCCACCGAGGGTTCTCTAAGTCCAAAGGCTTCGCGGACGGCCCCACGGATCTCCGAAAACCAGCCCGCACAGGGGTCCTTTTTCTGTATATATATACATATATATATATATATATATGTGCTCGCCCCCCCCAAGTATTATACCTTTTTCGCGTTCGCTCCAAACTCCAATCGTCAGTCTCCTCCTCTCCATCCTCCTCCTTCTCCTCCTGGCCCGTCTGATGTGCTGGAGAGGGAACCTGAAAAAGGCCCCCTGGCCAGTGGCGGGAGGGGAAACCAGAAAGAGGAGCAGGAAGGCGGAGAAGGAGGAGGAGGAGGAGGAGGAGAGAATTGAATCTGGCGCTGAACCTTTCGGGGCTCGTGCCACTGGCGCTGTCCCCCTCGTCGTGGCCAGAGGCTTCTTTGATGTATGTGATGGCCTCTTGGGATGCCTCCCAGCAGTATTGAGCGATAGATTGGGCCATCGACCGAACAGGGAAACTGAAAAGTTTGCTTTTTCGGTCCTGGACATGGAAACTGAAAAGTTCCTATGTTCGGTACGGGGGGGAGGGAAACTGACACGTGTTCCTGCCCCGCCGGCATATGGAAACTGAAAAGTTTCCCTCTGCCGCTCCAGGCTCACTGGACAAGGAAACTGACAAGTTTCCTTGTTTGGTTACGGGAGCGGGAAACTGAACAGTTTTTTCGCCCCCGCTCTCGTTTGCAAATCGCTGAAGAAGGAAACTGAACAGTTTTCTTGTTCGGCTACGGGAGCGGGAAACTGAACAGTTTCTCTGTCCCGTCTCCAAATCACTGGAGAAGGAAATTGAGAAGTTTCCTTGTTCAGTTACGGGGGAGGGAAACTGAAAAGTTTCTCTGCCCCGTCTCCAAAACACTGGAGAAGGAAATTGACAAGTTTCCTTGTTCAGTTATGGGAGAGGGAAACTGAAACATTCTCTGTCCCTTATTCAGTCAGCCCGCTCACACAGAAAACCTCGTGATTGGTAATAAGGGGCCACTAACTCAATTTTTGTTTGAGGCCGACTCCCGCGAAGGCTCACAGGTATCGTCTTGGAGGCCGACCCCCGCGAAAGCTCACAGGTATCGTCTTGGAACCCGTCGGGGCTCGTGCCGCTGGGCTTATTGATTTATGTGTTTTCCCAACCCTCCTGCGTTGGGCACTCGTTTTGAATAGAGCACTGCGGTCTCCACTCTTTCCTCCCGCCTCCCTCCACCTCTCTTCTCTCCTCCTCTCCCCTCTCTTGCTTCCCTTCTCCTATCTTACCTCCTCCTCTCCTCCCTTGCTCCTCTCTTCCCTCCACCTCGCCATCCCTGGGTGGCTGCGATCTGTGAAATTGTCGCCACGTTCGAGGGCTGCTGTGGGGCGAGCAGAGTGACGTCTTACGGGGCTTCATATTAGACCTCGCCATCGCTGGGGGGCTGCGATCCGTGAAACTGTCGCCACTTTCGAGGGCTGGTGAGGGGTCCAGCACAGTGGGTACTCACCGCAGACTCAGATTAGTCCTCGCCATCCCTGGGGGGTTGCGATCTGTGAAACTGTCGCCACTTTCGAGGGCTGCTGAGGGGCACAGCACAGTGGGTACTCACCGCAGACTCAAATTAGACCTCGCCATCCCTGTGGGGCTGCGATCTGCGAAGCTGTCGCCACTTTCGAGGGCTGCTGAGGGGCACAGCACAGTGGGTACTCACCGCAGACCCAGATTAGACCTCGCCATCCTTGGGGGGCTGCGATCTGTGGAACTGTCGCCACTTTCGAGGAATGCTGAGGAGCCCAGCACAGTGGGTACTCACCGCAGACTCAAATTAGACCTCGCCATCCCTGGGGGGCTGCGATCTGCGAAACTGTCGCCACTTTCGAGGGCTGCTGAGGGGTCCAGCACACTGGGTACTCACCGCAGATTCAGATTAGACCTCGCCATCCTTGGGGGGCTGCGATCTGTGGAACTGTCGCCACTTTCGAGGGCTGCTGAGGAGCCCAGCACAGTGGGTACTCACCGCAGACCCAGATTAGACCTCGCCATCCCTGGGGGGCTGCGATTTGTGGAACTGCCGCCACTTTCGAGGGCTCCTGAGGGGCCCAGCACAGTGGGTACTCACCGCAGTTTCAGATTAGACCTCGCCATCCCTGGGGGGCTGCGATTTGTGGAATTGTCGCCAATTTCGAGGGCTGCTGAGGGGCCCAGCGCAGTGGGTACTCACCGCAGATTCAGATTAGACCTCGCCATCCCTGGGGGGCTGCGATCTGTGAAATTGTCGCCACTTTCGAGGGCTGCTGGGGGGCCCAGCACAGTGGGTACTCACCGCGGTCTCAAATTAGACCTCGCCATCCCAAGGGGGGCTGCGATCTGTGAAAATGTCGCCACTTTCGAGGGCTGCTGAGGGGCCCAGCGCAGTGGGTACCCACCGCAGACTCAAATTAGACCTCGCCGTCCCTGGGGGGATGC